>CAWUFW010002965.1:1427432-1979552 GCA_963921515.1 Calotriton arnoldi
TGGACTGGTGAGAATTAGGAGGTGCGGCTGTAATTTCTTTTAAACGTTGCCAGATGTGCTGGCGTCGAGGTCGCCCGGACAAAGCATAGCCCACAAGCGGTTAAACGGCAGCCCCTGCAGTCCTTTGTGTCTTATGTTATGATTAATTACAGTTTTAATTACAGCGATCAGTCGCTGCTGGTATTTCATTATGGCCACATACATTGAATGCCCGGCCTCGCGTTCAATGCTTTCTATTGTAAGAAGCAGGAATTCGACGAGATAACACTGGCATTTGGTGTGGCGCTTCAAAGGCCTGGTTCTATCTGTTAAAGCAAACACTGAAGCTGTGGTAGAGGGTGTCCAACATAAGCTCAGGAGAGCCTCACCCTTGCAGTTATTTGAGGTACACGTGCAAAAAATTTGCATACGGCGGTGATCTGCAAAAGAAGCTTACAGTTTACCATAGGTATGGTTCCTAGGTAGGTTGAGTGCCTGCTGCAGAGGCCTGTACACATACTTCTGGTCGCAGCATCCTTTTATACTTCGGGTTAATAACATAAGTACAGTTTACTTTATAATTAATGCACCAGTATGCACGCCCACTTCACCCTGTGTGCAGTGCATATTTTAAATGTTACTATGCCATGAGCTTTACTTTAGTGCTGGCCTTCCTTTTATATGGTGCTGTGGGACCGTGAACACTAGCCTCCTGGATTTTACACTGCTAGTGAAGGAAGCTTCCGTCAGCATCAGAGCAGAGATGTTTTATCTGTGAGACCGAAACCTGAGCTGGGCCCAGAGGTGGACCGAGAAAGAGAGCCCTGTAAACCACGTCTTTCAGGGACCTGCTCCAGGGCAGACATCAGAGACCCTTCCGGACCTCTAGTGAGACTGTCTCCAAAAACAAGCATTTGCAATGCAATAGGTCTCGCGTTTGCGAGAGTTTAAGCTATTGGCATTGTAAATGACAATGCCTTTTATTTATGTTTTAAAAACCAACACATAAAAAAAAAACATTGTCATTTACAATGCCAATAGCTCAAACTCTCACAACTGCGAGACCTATTGCATTGTAAATGCTTGTTTTAAGAGCAGGGAGTGGTCTGTGGGACCACTGCCTGCTCTTCAAAAATCTATTCTCAACATCCACAAAGGGAAAGGGGTCCCATGGGGACCCCTTCCAATTTGCGAATGCATTACAACCAACTTTGAATTGGTGGTAAAGTGCGAATGTTTTGCAACCACACTTTGATCACAAAACATTCGACATACCAATGTGATTCGGTATTTGGAAGAGATGCCCTAAACACACCCCTTCCAAATACCGAATCGCAAACCCAAAATTGCATTTCGGTAACAAGTTACCAAATTTCAATTTGGGTTATGTACATTCCAAAAGGCATTTTTCCAGGCGCAAATAGGCGATTCTGCGATTCTGCCCGTTTGCGACTGGAAAAATGCTTTGTACGTGTGGCCCATAGTTAATTTTAAAACCGCCTCTCACTTTGCAGTCAGGTAATGAAAAGTAAACACCAATCCCCAGGTTTAAAAAAATAAGCAGCAATTTGTCAGAAGACTTGGGGTCTAATTACGATGTCGGTCGGAAAGGCTCCGAACGGCTTTCGGATTTACCTAACCCGTGTCGGAACCCCTGCTTCCGACCGACTCGTAAACATTTCCGACTGACCGATTACGATGGAAGGTAACCATTCGGTCTTTCTGACTCGTTTCCGACCGGCATTCAGAGACTCTGAGTCGGTCGCAGCCAAATCGTACACGTCTATGGACCACATTTCCGACCGACGCATTACGATGTCTGATTCAGACAGCCTTTCCGAATATGTTTGTCTGACATGGAACGGCTGTTGGAAACTGACTTTGGGCTCCCGTAGCAGGCCCCCCTTCACCCGGAGGCCTCCGGTTGGGGCTCGTGGGGGTACCCATGGGGCCCCTCTTTACAACCATGCACAGTGTAGCAGGCACCATGGGGTGCCTGCCAGAGGGTGCAAGGTTTTCCGCAACCACCCCTTTCTTCAATGGGAGCCTGTGTTGGTCGGAACACAAGCTCCCATTGAAGTCAATGGGAGTCCGACCGAACGGTGTTTGGAAACATCGTAATCGGTCGGTTGGACTCCCTGAACCAGAGTCGGTCGGAGCCTTTTTCGACTGACAACGTAATGAGGCCCTTAGCCTGATATTTGACCTACGTTTTTAAAGCACAGCAAATGTGACAAGATAAATGCAAAATTTAAAGGTATCTTTATGTATTGCTCTTTCACCTTCTGAAGAACAGAACTTTCGCGACCCATCACAGATCGGCTCACAACCCACCAGTGGGTCGCAACCTACAGTTTGGGAAACGTTAGTCAAGACAGAAGCATCCTGCTCCGTTTAGACAAACTGAGTCAGAAAGGTACATTATTTTGAATGACAGAACAGGACTCAAAGACATTAGAAATTTTACTAGCCCTAGAGATCTAGTAACTTGAATAATTTACTCAACCTAACTGTAATGTACTTGACCCGTGCTCCACGCTCTGTCTTGAGCGTCTGACGTCGTTTCCGATTCCGCTTTCTGCCTCCGACCGCTCTGTGTCCAACACTGCAGATACCTATTGTGTTTGTAAAGCTCCACACTGAACGTGCTTGTCACAGGACACTGGTTTATCAATGCAGTAATAAAAATCTACACTTTCATTAGGTTGTTGCATTCTTGTAAAAAAAATGTTACCTATGCACCAGTAAATTTTCAGTCTTTGTAAAATAATTGTCCAATTGTACCACTGCAGTTTCACATTCATCCAAATCATCATCATCTTCTGGTGGTTGATAAACAGGTAGGCTATCAAATACATTTTGACCCTCTACTCCTAAATAATAGTACATCAAGCTTTTTTTTCCCTTATCTTTCTGGTCTAAATCTTTGACCATCTATTGGTCCAATGTAAGCCTTGAATGATCTCAGCCATAGTTTCCATTCCAATGGTGGATCACCCTGTTTCTGTAGAAACGGTGCTGGAGGTGTCACATGCTGCATTTTTATTGCGTGAAGTGGAGTGATTTATATTAACCACTGACCAGAATATGACTTGCACAAAATCAAAATCTCAGAAAACCAAATTCTAGTGTGCAAATCGCTGTATTCTGCACAGTAGATATGACCAGGCTCCACACATGCGAATGTCCAATCTGCAACAGTGTGCGAATCACTGAAAAGAGAAATAGTTGGAACTCTTTATATTAATTTATTCCTTTAAAAAAAAAAAGAAAAAAAAGCGGTGCAAAACACTGGTTTGCAAGCGCTCAAATCCCTGTGATTCGCACTGGTATCTTAATTATGGCTGAATGTAAGCTAAAAGCAACTTCTCCAACTTTGGCAGCGTGCAAAAAACGGAGAAATGCACTGGCTACCTGTAAAAAAAAAATAAAAAAATCACACCCTTTCCAATATGCCCTCCGAATTGGCTGACATGTATGTCAGAAGTCACTTCTCCAACTTTTACAGCCTCCTTTGAAAGTAACATTCTTTACAAAATGGCCACCACGAAAAGCAGTCCACTTTTTATGTTGCTTACTAAAATCTCAAGCCTATCGAGACTCTCCCCACAGAATTATGATGGGAAACGAGCCTGGTGATACCGGCCTCTCCGAGCAGGTAGGACTAGATAATAGTCACTACCAATGCCACTACGCGCAAAAGGTAGAATACAGTTGCACGCACGTTGACGTCTCGTTCTTTCCTGCTGCTCCGTCCTTAAAATAAATACTGCGCCACACTTGAGTGTGCAAGAATTATAAGCAGTACGATCAACTGAGCCACTCAAGTGCAGCATTCTCCTCAGCCGCTTAGCACATTATGCAGTACTTTCTGTGAAATAAGTATCTTAACCGTATTTCCAATCTCTAAATGCTAAAATGCTTGAAACCGACTCATCCTTCAGGAAAAGTCAAGTCTCTGTGCCCCATGCACTGGAAAGCTTCACCCACGACACAGCACACTGTCCAAAATAGGAAATGATTACTCACAATATTCTTGTCTGTAAAAGCTCGCCATCCTTGTCGCCAAAAACTGAAAGAAGGGATTCTGCACACTTCCCTGAGTAAATGATAGTATTTATTAACAGTATGTAGAAGTGCGTCTACATGTTAAGGGGCACAGAGCAACTGTCACTTGGTAGGCATGGAACACTCTTGCATCATAAGAGCTACAGATGTGATTGTGTTCCATAAACTCTGTGTGATATCACCACATAACATTATTTTAGCTGAAGATCAAGTTATCTTGGGTGGCCAGACACATAGCAGTGGACCACTAGTCTCCACTGAATATTTTGCGTGAACATCCTGGGCCGCACAAGGCAGTATGCTGGCATTCTCGGTTCTCCATGCAGAGGTGATGTTCGGGAGCGAGTAGACAAGAAGAATAGGCATTGTAGGTGACTAGTTGCGGTGGACTGCGAGAGTTGGCTGTGCAGTCTAGCGGAATGTTGCCTCGGAAGCCCGGCTGCAACAGTGGCTGCTGGTGTACCTGATTTAGAATGTGCGCTGCTGTCAGGTGAGCGGCCAGTGCCACTTCCCTGCTGACTGCCACAATGTGCTACAAGCCCGAATAGCAATACGCTGCAGATATCAGTACTTGTGTGCCGGTGTTTCAGACAGGAGATGGTCTGATTAAGAAGGTGAGTGATCATGGTCCTTATGCCAAAGAGGTGGGCAGAGCAGGCGAGGAGCGGCAATGGGCATACGGAAATGCCTAGACTGTAATAGCATCAAAATGCTGTGCAGGTACTTCTGATCAGTGAAGGAGTGACACAGAAGCCCATTTTGGAACTGCAGAAGTAGTCATCCTCTTGGAACTACAGTGTGAGGTGGGTAGCCCTAAAATTCCCTCCATTTTGCTGGGACAGATGGAAATAAGACATTTCACTGGCACACTATACAACTGGAAAACACCATCGGAAAACCCACAACTGACTAAATTGTATTGGTCAAAGCTGCCACTAAATTTAGCTCCCATTTCTGACGGTGCTAAATTAGCTACTTTAACTTCCCTTCCTCCTGGTTTGGCAGGTTCGGCTGTAGGCATAGTTTGACTGGACATCAGAGGCTGTACCCGAGCTATGCCACTACTTTGGGCTTTACCACTGAGAGGAGGTGAATATGGGGAGAAAGAGCTGCTTTTTTACCAGTGGTGCTCTGCAAAGCAGATTGGTGTTTGGGGGAGGGTGGTGGGGAGCAAGTGATGCAGAATCTGCCATCATTGGAGGAAGTAAACCCTGCACTTTTCTGCTTGAAATGTGAAACGGCATGAAATCAATTGCTACCAAGAAAGTCAAACTCTGCCACAATGTACCATCTCAGAGAGACTAGATAAGGAGACTGGGGGAACAGGATGTCATTTGTAGGGGATTGTACAGCAACGCACACCTAAAGGCTTCATGAGATTGAAAAGACCCTGGAAAACATCAAAATCAAAAATAAAGACCTGAAAGTGTAATCAAGACGAAATACCATTGGGAATATTTGACTTGTGGAATTCGCTGCCCTTGGTAAGACTGGAATGTTTGAATCTCTCCTCGTAGACAGTTTGGACACTGCCAGTTTCTTGGCTCTGTTCGTTATGAAGTGTGTCCACTTCTTACTGTCACCTAGGTCCACTCCAGGTGCCCCATCGACCCATAACTGCGTTATTCCGCTTGGATAGCGATACAGCTTGCCGTCAGGCCATTGCGAAGGAAAGTCTCTCCAACCAGGATACGATGCTGTCCGTAATCCAAATTTTACACTCATGGTTGACCAGACAAACTTTCCTGCCAATTGAAAGAAGAAAAAAAAATCCCTACTGTATCCGGCAGAAAATTCTCATTGTAGACAAGTTACACTACTTTATAGACCCTGCCCCCCCACCCCCAAACTGCGAAAAAAGATCTAAATATGTGGCGAAACACTATGGCAAGAACAAACAAAAGCATGGGAATACAGGATAGGGACAAGGGGGAGATGCTGCTACCAGCGACATAGACTGAAAGTTCCCACACAACAGCCATTGCTATACAACAACGGACCTTGCAAATCCACCTCTGAGCTGCTAGATTGCAGCAAATGTTTGAATTATGAAATATTTAGAAGCATTACCACTGTTGGCTACCAGATGCTACTACTGGTTTGAGATAGTGTATCAAATCTTTACATCTTATTGCTGCAGCTTACAGAAAAGTTGGGCCGCGTATCTCATATATTTAGGGAATCCATTGAGGGGATGGCACCACCCCACTCCCAGGTGCAAGACAACTTGTTTTTTATTTTAATTCCTTGAGATTTTTGCTGTGGGTGCATTTGGGAATTCCACTGGTCAATGGGGGTACCAGTTTTGTTGAGGGTGAGTCGGATCATGTTCTTGATCACAAAGTTTGGACTTCAGTTGTGAGCAAATAACGGTGAGATCATCCTGATTGTGACAGACTTGAGCAGGTATAATAGCAGCTCGAATGAAAGCAGCCATAGGAACAATAATTTATCTGCTGTGGACTGGGGCCAAAACATATGTAACTGCCTCTAAAGCGTCTCATAAATTGTCATGGGGTTAAAAGATGCCAGGAATAAAGAAAAATGTAATGACATACATAAGCTGCCACAATGTTCATATACATCATCACTCCAAGAAACAGATCCCCTGTTCCCACAGCCCCAAATCCTTCCAGATGATGAAAGAGGGTTCCGCCAGTAACTGGGGTCTTCAGTGATATTTTTCATGTGAAATTGCAGTGCTCTTAAGTAAAGAGATAACGTTCTGATGCATCAAGGCCCAAAATGACCCAGCGGGACTGTTAGTCATAATACACACTCAGGTATATAATGATCCGTAAATGTATAGCCAAAAATAGATTGTCACACTATTTTTTGACAGATTCGTTAGTTCTTGTTCAGAGGTAAATCCTCACTGAATTATCTGAAGAGAGGACACAACCACAACCTTTTTTAGGCAGAGGCTGGGGCAAAGGGCGCGGCAGAAGAAGAAGAGGCGCACAGAACCAACCCAAACGGGTACAATGGCAGGATCAGACACATCTGAATCCATTACACATGGAACTGAGGAGCCACCAGGACAAGAGAAATTAATTGTGAATCTCTCTGATCGACTGCTCACCGCTATAGAAACCAAAATCCTCAAGAAAGGACTGGGTTTTGTACCAACCCCAAAGGTGGACCACTTTCGCACCAATTGCGAAATTCAGAATTTGTTCAGGAAGATACGCTTAAAAGTATTCTTTGGCGAACAACCTGATGTACCATCAACAGATACTGGTCTGCGAAAACCCTCTACCTTTACACCCACTTCAAGCATGGTGCCACCTGAAGTTCTTACCTTCGAACAAGCAGTTCTCAAAGAAATAACAGAGAAACGTCTGGACGCCAGTTTTTCGAACACGACAAATTCTGAAACTGAAGCAATAAAAGCACTATCAAATGACACCACTATAATGATAAAGGAAGCAGACAAAGGGGGCGCTATTGTCATCATGGCTATTACAGACTACCGGACGGAATGTCTACGCCAACTAGAGAACAATCATTACTACACTCCCCTCATCCGAGATCCTACCCCACGCCTCCAAACCAGAATAAATTCTATGGTTACAGCGGCACTCAATCAAGGGTGGATCACTAAGAACGAGGCAGATTTCTTGACCAACCAGAATCCCAGGCTACCCTATTTTTACATCTTGCCCAAAATTCATAAGGGGGTCAACCCACCCCCTGGGAGACACATTGTCTCGGGTATAGGGTCAGTCCTGGAACCTCTTTCCAAGTTCTGCGACCACTTTTTCCAACCCTTGGTCCGCAGGACTCCCACCTTCCTCCAAGATACTATGGATGTCCTAAGATTAATTGAAACAACCAACTTGGAGTGCCCCCTGCCAGATATATTACTCACACTGGACGTGGAGGCTCTCTACACTAACATTCCACAACTGAATACACTTGAGGTGGTGGAGGAAACACTTTATAGTATGCCCTGGTCCTCACCTACCCCAATCAGTTTTGTCATGGAATGTGCCCACATTGCACTCACTGAAATTTTTTTGCAGTTTGAGGAACAATTGTTCCATCAGACACAGGGCACGTCCATGGGCAGTACCTTCGCCCCGAGTCTGGCATGTCTTTACATGTCGGACTTCGAGGCAAGGTATGTGCTCACGGACTCCAACCCCTTCAAAGACAACGTTCTCTTATGGAAGCGTTATATCGATGATATTTTGATATTCTGGAGGGGTAACAAGGACATCATCCCCAACTTCCTCCGGTGGCTCAATAACCTCAATCCGTTCCTCAATTTCACAGCCAATTGCTCTGAACAGGAACTCCCTTTCCTCGATCTTATGATCATCAAGAAACCAAACAGGTTGGAAACCATCACATATAAGAAACCTACTGACAGTCATTGCCCCCTTTTGTATCAAAGTTTTCTCCCCAAAGCCTTGAGGGAGAATCTACCCTACGGCCAGTTCCTACGCATCCGTAGGAACTGTAGCAACATTGAGGATTACAAAAAACAAGCCTCTGAATTAAGTACGCACCTGGTTAGGAGGCAATATCCATCACGTATCGTAAACAATGCTCAAAAACGAGCACGCAACACCAATAGGCTAAACCTCTTAGATACACAGACAAGATCGACAAGTGATATCATCACATGTGTTACGACCTACACCCCTGAGTCGAACTTGTTAAAAAGAATAATTAACAAGCACTGGAGAATTTTGGGAACAGGGGACCTTACCCTAAGCAAACCACGGTTTGCTTTTAAGAGAACAGCCAACATCAAGGACTTATTGATCAATACAAGACCAAAAAAACAAACGTCCAGGGCCCTAAATACTCTCTGGAACTTACCACCCGTGACTGGACATTATCCTTGCGGACAATGTGTTGTCTGTCCCTTCACCCTAGCCACTAAAACCATTCCACTAACCAATACCTGGACGTGGAACCTTAACAAGCACACGAATTGCAACACACGTAACTGCATCTATCTGATTACGTGTCCTTGTCAACTTCAATACGTAGGGATGACCACTCGTGCTGTAAAAACAAGAATCACTGAACATAGGAGTAACTTTAGATGCAAAAAAACGAACACCAAAATGTGTGCTCATTTTGTGGAACTAAATCACACTGCCAATGACATACAATGGACGGTTCTTGAAGCCTTTCCAACTATTACCAAGGAGGCTTTATTCAGAAAGGAACAACGTTGGGTATTCAAATTGGGAGGACACATTAGGGGACTCAACGATGATATTCCTTGGGCAGAACTAAATCATTAGTGAATTAGGTTACTACCAATCTATTCACCCATTCTATTAGTTCCCCTAAGCAGCACTTCCAATCCACCTTTGAACGCAGTTCCTCTGTAGGAGGGCGGACCAACTTGCATACCCTCTTTTGACCACTTACTAACATGTCCTTTTGCATCTTGAGTCTCCATATAGGTATTCTTCACAGGACATTCCCATTAAGAACCTTCTTGTCCTTTTCTAACATATTACAGATCTTAAGGGTCACCACTTAGCGGAGCAGAGATCCTCCTCTGCCTGGTGTTTGCCCTGCCCCGCCCCTGCCTGCCCCGCGCCCCCGTTCCCTTCCTCTTCTCCCCCCGTCCCTCTTTTTAAGAAATTTTCTTATTGATTATTAAGGAAGATATCCTTATAGATGGCATCTTATCATCTTTATGGCCATCTACTTGTTACCCAATTGAGTACTTGCCACAAAGACCAGCAATCTGGGCACCTCACACGTGATCACTGCATCCAGTATCATTTGCCTTGCCATTTTTTAACACATCACATATGGTAATCCATCCCGGAACAGATACTCTTGGCTCACCAACTGTAATTTCGTTCGTCCTTGACGAGTTCTGTCCTCTCAATAAAGTTTTTCGTATAACATCCTTCCAAGATGGCCGCCAATCTCACACGCATTCCAGCCTCCACTATAAAGACCGGAAACCCGGAAGTGATAACCCACGGGACCCGGAGTAAGGGTAGGACGAAGGCTAGTTGCTTGTCTACGCCTGTGAGTATGCACTTCCTTTCAGGAGTTCCCGCATTACCGGTAAGCCTTGCCACCTTGACTTACAACTGAACCCACCACTTGTCCCTTTCAGATTACCGGAGCAACGACGTGCTCTGGCTATTCCCGTCAACCCTAGACGTTGTGACTAGGGGTGAGTGCGTCCTAGCATGGTAATGTTGTCTTGAGTGCGTCTGTGCTTGCATGCGGTCAATTGATACTGGTCAACAGTCACCCGAAGTGGGTTTCGTTATTCCGACCACATCGTGGTTGTCCCCCCCGCACCCCCTCCCTCCTACCTCTCTCTCCCCCGTCACCTGTCATCACGGACGGTTTTTATCGCGCACTTCATTTTCACTGCCCGTATTTAGGTCAATTGTACCTCTAGTACTCTCTCCCGTTCCCACCCGCCCTTTCGGATGGCGCAGACCCCGCATTACATCTTCATTGCCCGCAATTTGGTCCTTGAACTGCTGGCATTCAGTTCCGTTTCCTTAACTCTCAACGTTTCCATGCCACCTATTCGCCATAGGTTGACTTCGGACGAAATAGCCTCGTTCTAAGCGATACTTTTCACATTGTCAATGATTTTTACATCTAAAGGCTACTAATTGATTCCATGTTGTTAGGCACATCAATGTTCACAGTACTGTAGCAATATAGCCCTAACACGCACGTTCGGTAACTTTTGCTATCGGGACCTTTATGTCACGCAATACGATATGCTCACAAGTACGAATGACCCCGCTGCCAACATGATATGCTCACAAGTATGAATGCCCCCGCTCACATGAGATTGGTTGTTACCTGCCAGCTATACCAATGGTTATACTGGCGATGTTTGTACACAATTCAACCACCATGTGACTTAGATAGTTTTTTACCGTTTTTAACCTTTTAACCATTTTCACTGACCTGCCGTACCCAATGATGCACTGGCTATGTCTACACAATGATTTACTAAATGTCTTTGTAAAAAGCTGTGATATCAAATTGTGTTGGTAACATGGGCTTAACATGCCGCTTCCCTAGACTAATGTCCTTACGTTCTTCATATCTCACATATTTCTTGGTTGTTCCTACCCCTTTTTTGTCCCCCTCTCTCACAGGTCTACAGTACTCCTCAGTACACGTCTACAAGGGCATTTCTACCGGTCCTGGTAATTTATGTTAATATACCGAATACCAGACGGTAGTGCACTTTATCACCTTTCTTTTGTTTATCGGTCCTGACGAAGTGCCAATTGACCCGTTAGGGGCGAATCGGGCACGAAACATGTTGACCACTCGTATTAAGTCTGCCCTTGAGGAACACTATTTCCACTTGGGTACACACATAGTTTTTAATTAGGCTAGAGCTACCTAGTTTATTAAAATTTGATTCAATAGGACTGCTCCATACCTATTTTAATTATTTTATCACCTTGTGCACTACCTATCCCTCATACCCGCACGCACCCTACGGCTTCTTCTTTAAAAGATCCCCGGCAAAGAGCCCCGGTTTCGGGAGCCCGTCAGGCATTGCAGCGCTGGCCTAACGAGGGGCAAACGCCCGATGATGAAGCATGACACCTTCCGGGGTGTGTGAGGGCAGCACGAAGAAAGGCCTGTCTTTCCCATCCGTCCAGAGAGGAACTGCACACCCCCTTTAGATACTATGCTGCTACCAGCGACATAGACTGAAAGTTCCCACACAACAGCCATTGCTATACAACAACGGACCTTGCAAATCCACCTCTGAGCTGCTAGATTGCAGCAAATGTTTGAATTATGAAATATTTAGAAGAATTACCTCTGTTGGCTACCAGATGCTACTACTGGTTTGAGATAGTGTATCAAATCTTTACATCTTATTGCTGCAGCTTACAGAAAAGTTGGGCCGCGTATCTCCATATATTTAGGGAATCCATTGAGGGGATGGCACCACCCCACTCCCAGGTGCAAGACAACTTGTTTTTTATTTTAATTCCTTGAGATTTTTGCTGTGGGTGCATTTGGGAATTCCACTGGTCAATGGGGGTACCAGTTTTGTTGAGGGTGAGTCGGATCATGTTCTTGATCACAAAGTTTGGACTTCAGTTGTGAGCAAATAACGGTGAGATCATCCTGATTGTGACAGACTTGAGCAGGTATAATAGCAGCTCGAATGAAAGCAGCCATAGGAACAATAATTTATCTGCTGTGGACTGGGGCCAAAACATATGTAACTGCCTCTAAAGCGTCTCATAAATTGTCATGGGGTTAAAAGATGCCAGGAATAAAGAAAAATGTAATGACATACATAAGCTGCCACAATATTCATATATATCATCACGCCAAGAAACAGATCCCCCGTTCCCACAGCCCCAAATCCTTCCAGATGATGAAAGAGGGTTCCGCCAGTAACTGGGGTCTTCAGTGATATTTTTCATGTGAAATTGCAGTGCTCTTAAGTAAAGAGAACATTCTGATGCATCAAGGCCCAAAATGACCCAGTGGGACTGTTAGTCATAATACACACTCAGGTATATAATGATCCGTAAATGTATAGCCAAAAATAGATTGTCACACTATTTTTTGACAGATTCGTTAGTTCTTGTTCAGAGGTAAATCCTCCTGAATTATCTGAAGAGAGGATTTCAATGAAGTCTTGAACCCCACCAGACATAGATCATCTGCAGTAGCAAGAGTCCTGTTGTCTGGCAGAAGGACAATTGCACAAATCGTGCAGGAACACAATCTCATTTTTGTGGTGCCAAGGAAACCCGTTGTGCAGGGAAGTCGCTTATTAGTCAACAGTATATGATGCATTATCATGCCTTGACTATTGGTTAATGACATATACGTGTTCCTAGGTACAGGAGGTTTGCTTACTCCAGTGTACATTGTTGAATCCCTCACCAGTGCTAGTGTCACTGGTCATCCCGTCTGGGTAGAGAACCGCTTGGGTGTTTCCTCTCACATACTCAGCCAGAGGGGTACATTAAGACTGAGGTGTGGTAGGTGCTAAGTAATTAATTTGAGTTTAATTTAGGCTCTGTGCACAGTGCAAGAACGCTGTGGCAAGCCTTTAAGACCTATATCAGGGGCCTGTACCTTTCAAAGCAATCTGGTGTCTTAAAATCCATTACCTTAATGCTCAGGCGCCTGAAGACTGGAATTGAAGTGTTAAAAATGGCGACACAATATCACACATACCCTAAGATGTTAGGGAAAAATTATTCGTGATTGGCAGAAATATAGAGACACAACAGACAGAGAAATTAAATTCTGTGGGCAATTATACAGCTGGCAGATGCTGTGGTGAAGGTGAACGGCCATTGAGAGTACATGCCCATTTTCTATGATTCATAAATAACACATGGCAACAGATATGGGGCTCTCCCAATACACTATCTGGCTTGACTGATTATTGTACTAGACTATACTCCTCACAGACATTTGTCTCCAGCGAAGAAATAGAAAATTACCTTGAGGAGATCACGGTGTGATTGACTGGAGGACCTCAACCAGGAAGCATCGATGTAATAGAGCTCAACATCTGAAATTATGAACACAGTTAAGTTCACAGTTGGGGGCAAATCCCAAGGAGTGATGGACTGACAATGGAATTTGTTTGTGAATTTAGGGCGATAGTTGCTACTCCATCACCATTCTTTGGTAGTACACAAAGAGGTGTGCGAATAGGGAGTTCTCGCATCAACCCTACAGAAGGAAGTGATCATCCCAACATAAAAACCGGACGAACTTCCTGACTTGTTCTACTCTTACAGACCACTATCCTTACTTAATTTTGACACAAATAATATGGCAACAGTTATTGATTAAGGAGTCAAAAACATTCCTATTATTTAAACTTTGATGGAGTGTTTTTAGGTAAGCTGAGGAGAGCACTGGAAAGGAAAAATACATGAAGGGTGCTAGAGAAGACCCTGGGCCTGATTACAATAACGGTGGAACCGCTACTGACAGCCCTTTGGTGGCGGTCCCACTGCCATCGTCATACTGATTACCACCTGCCACATTAGGATGGCGGGTGGATGGTTGGCGGTCGGAGAGACCTACCGCCACGGATCCGAGTCCGTTGAAGGGACTTGTATCCCTACAATAGTGGCAGTGCCTGCCAGGCAGCGCCGTAGGGATTACAATGTCCCGTCCTCCGGCCGTTTCATGACGGTTTACCCGCCGGGATAAGGCAGGTGGAAAGGGACATTGGGGGCCTGTAGCGGGCCCCCCTTCCTCCCTGGCCCTCCGACATGGGCCGTGGGGGACGCCTATGGTGCCCCCCAACATATCCCTGCACCATGTGGCAGACACCGCATGGTGCCTGCCACATAGTGCAGGGATATGCACGGGTGTATATTTTGTACTGCAGCTTGTGCTGCAGCCCGCAGCACCCGCCGCAATACAAAATATACACTTTGCGACCGCCTTGAAGGCAGTCGCATCTTGATTCAGGGTGCGGGACCGCCGACAGCTTGTCGGGCGGTCCCGTTTCCCACCAGGATTGGGGTTGGACGTAAGTCTGACCGCCACCCTAATCAGGCCCTATATGTGAGGTTCTGTAACTGTAAATCTCAGCCAGCATTCATGCTTCATTCTGGAGAGGCTCTCAGTTGGCTGGGATCATGAAAATTAAAATGCTGTATTTGAAAGAATTCTGTGATAGTTTCAGCATTGGCTTGATATGTTCTTGAATCATCGGTCATCTCATCTCCTTTGAATTTGTAGATGTGCTCTTGTCCTTGCTTTTACTCTTTCAGACACTTCATGTTTTCCACATTTCAGTGCAAAGTTCATAATTAATATGTTCAGATCTTGGCTCTCATAAACCTGCTCCCTGTTCTTACCTAATTAGTTTCTTCTATTCAGCGTTTAAATTAGGATGTAGTTTTACGTTTTTGAGTAATTCAAGGCAAGCTTTTTTATGAAAATATTTGATGCATGACAATGGAATGTCTGCAATCTTATGTTTACTCTCCCTCATGAACAGCTACCATGTTTGGTTTGCAGCTAAAAGATGAGCTTCTCTATGTTGATTTTGGATGGGCTATAGCATTACTGACTGTTTAAAACATCTGGCAGCCCTCATAGCCTGTTAGTCACTCTTCTTATCGCACTTTACTGACTTATTCGTTTGAAAGCACATAAAAGGATTCTGCAAATAGTGATTATGTGATATTGCTTATGATGAAATACTTTATATAGTTCGCAGACCAAGATTCCCAAGGATCTGAAAAAGAGGAGGAAGATGACGATGTTGAAGCTGCCCTTAAGAAAGAAGTCGATCAAATTCGTTCCACAACAGAAAAGAACCGCAGGAGATTCCAGTCAATTGAAAGTGGAGCAAACAATGTGATCTTCATTAAAACGCATAAAATAGGTATGAACATAGTTGTAAAACGTGATGGTGCACCAATGTTTGTTGAATATTTCTCATTTTGTGGAAGCTGTACAAACACTTGAGAGATCATTGGGACTCATTGCAGTTCAATGTGGTTTAGTATCTGAAGACCTTGCTTTGAACCCTAGCATTGGCACTAGACCACAAATTGTGTGATTCTGGCCAAGTCACTTTAGAATCGTTTTTGGCTCACGTGATTGTGTTAAAAAACCTATATCAACTGTGTGCTAATAGTTTTCCAGTAACATGCTGCTAGGCCCTCTTCCACATATTTTTCTTGTTTCTGTAATCTAGTCTCGAATAGACACTGCACACTATACTCTTCCCATGCATGTTGGAGATACTCCTGCTTCTTTAAAAATGTCCTATATAAAGTGATCTGTTCTAATTAGAGCTTGGTGCGTGCTACATTAAATATGTAGAAAATAAAGTTAGGACATTACTCTGGACTAGGCTAAGGATTTAAGACCGTCACTTTTCCTGATTATCATCTGCTTCATTAACAAGGACCAAGCAATATAGAGGAGGGTGAAGATTTATACAGCACCTTGTATTCATCATCTTATATCCTGTGAACTTGGGTTGAATACGGTTACTCAGTACCACTTGACAGACAGCTGCGTATCATTACATATGATAATTTCTTTGCAGCAGATTCAAGAAGTTGTCCATTCACCCAAGTCCTGTATTAGACAAAAGATTGTTAAAAATAAGAAGTAATTGGTTGATATAATGTTATCTGTGATAAATTCGTTTGACACAACAATTGTAGTATATGGCCCCTTCCACCTTTTTTACGGTGCTTAACATAGATCTTTGCAAAGATGCTGCATCTGGTGCATTTGTTGGCCACTCAGAATATAGATGTCCGAACTGCATAAAAGACACATTTATGGACCAAACATTGTGGTATGCGAGGCCCCTCATTCTATAACTGTTAGTATGAACTCAATTGGCAAGCACTCTGATACTATGTGACCAAGGACCTATGTAGTGCTCCCTAAGAATCAAACTACTCCTCGCTTCTATTTCTCTAAAGCAGGGGGAAAAATGTTTGCCTCTGCCTCAAATGAAAAGATTTCCTTACACAAGAACATCACTGCTTTTGTGAAGGAGACTACTTCCCAAAGGTAACCACAGTCATGCTCCAAGACACCTTCCAAAATTCGGAGCATTAAAAAATGGGAACATCTCTTGGCAATTGGAATGTTTGCACAGTTGGAACAACTCTGCTTTCCTTGTGACGTAGATCAGTGAAACTCTAACCAACGTCTACCTCTGTGTCTACAGGTCGCTTCCTGCTCTGAAGACTCCCAATGCTCACACAGCCAAGGCTTAAAAAAAACACCTCTTCTCATGACTCAGACGGGCAAAAGGCAGCTCAGCTTCGTATGCAGCATTATTATTTACCTCCCGAGTACTGTCTCATCCTAGAAACACCTGTTCTGTGATCGCATTACCACGCCTCAAAAAATACCAGCCGATCAAGAAAAGTCACTTATCTAGGCTATCCATGTTGTCATTAACTGGATGTCTTTAGCAAAGTGCAATCGAGGATGAGGGTATAACTTCATTAGTTCTGTTTTGGGCTTTTAAGAACCACCCTCTTGCAGACTAGAACTATAACTCGCCACTCTACCATGCACTGTGTTCTGACAAATCATGAGATTTCCAATGTCATCAATGTTAGGATTTCACCTGCTATAACTTATGTAATATACAAGGTTATAACTAGTGCATGGAGAAGGTGCGAGTTATAGTTAATGTAGTGTAACGAGTGAGGTGACAAGGCTGTGTACGGAGGTGCACCACTTATAGTAATTTAAAGGAGGTGCATAAGTATAAATGTGAGTTACAACTATGACTTATAGTAATTTGAAAGTGGTGTGTAAATCATAAATGTAAGTTATAAATATAAATTTAGAATTTATGTTTGTGTAGTTTAAGCTGGGTTTGTATACAAAGAAGAAATAACGTTTTCTTAATTAACTTATCCTTATCTTAATCTTTTTTTTTTTCATGGAATTTCAATGGTTTTTAAAATTTGAATCACTTTTTTTTTTAATTATCAGTTTACTGTTGTCGAGTGGAGTGCTATTAAATAGAGTGTAGTACAATACAGTGGAGGATAATGTTCAAAAAGCGTGCTGTCGAATAGTGTAGAGTGGACTGAGGTAACTGCTGTGGCGTAGACTGGAGTGGCATAGAGCTGAGTGGTGTGGTGTACAGTGAAGAGAGAGTAGAGTGGTGTACAGCGGAGTGGCGTGCATTGGAGTAGTGTTGAGTGGAATAACTTTTGAGTTAAGTGGCGTTAAGCCTAGTGACGTTCACTGGAGTGGCATGTAGTGGTTTAGCGTAGAGTAGTGTCGTACAGTGGAATAGTAGAAGCGTAGAGTGTAGTGATATACAGTGGAGCAGCATTTAGTTGAGTGGGGTACAATGTAGTGTTGTACAGTGTAATAGCATACAATGGTTCCAATGGAGTTCCAGCACCCTGTTGCTAAAACCTCAAAAAATTCCAAAGAAAGAAGACCTATAATTGAGCGTTCTCTGGTATTGCTCCGAGAATCTGGAACTCCTTGCATCCGGAAATCAGACTGATTCCCTCAACGGTATCTTTCAAAAAAGAAGTGAAAGCTCTATTGATGAACACCCTTTGATTTGAATGTGCCCACTCCCACTAGGTACCATTTGTTGTTTGGTTTCGCTACATGCGGGTTTCGCTCCTCCTCCACGGACTGCCTCGCCCTCAGTGGCACTGCTACAATGTATTTCGCACTTGATCCTATGACTTTGACTATGTCTGTGACCTATGACTGTTCTCAACATCTATATTTGTTTGTTGTTCATATATATCCTATTGCGATGTCATGATACTTTGTTCCTTTTTTTACTCCAGTATCTTGCTTATCACTGTTGTTGTTACTGGCCAACTCTTTTTGTCCTCGATCATCTGTAAAGCACTCTGATACCCGCCTGGGTCATGTCCACGCTATATAAAACTTTATATAAATAAATAAATGGATTGGAGTGGAGTGGCGCATACTGCAGTTGAATACAGTGGAGTGCCGTAGAGTAGAGTGGCGTAAAGTGTAATAGCATAGAGTGCAGTGGTGTACCATGAAGTGGCACATTGTAGAGTGTCGTAGAGTGGCATAGAGTGTCATGGCGTAGAGTGTTGTGTAATAGAATGGTGTGGTGTTCAGTATAATAGTGTACAATGAGGTGGTGTTCAGTGGATTAGCGTGGAGTGTGTTAATTGAAACAGACATAGTGGGAAAGACTTAACGGATGTAAATGTTATGTGGCAGGGATATACATTTTGATGTGTAAATGTTAATTTTTTGTAGTATATGTAAATAGTGGATATAGTGTTAAACCTATATGTTGTAAAAAATATAGTTGTATATTAAGCGGCGTACCATATACCACGGTAAGTTCACGGTATACCATGATATATGGGGCTGATAAGTGATGATGTGATTGCCTAATGGCTGTATTTACCAAAGATAAAAGGCAGCCATGTAGTTTTTAATCACAGTTTTGCGGTGTGCTGCGATCTGCGTTTCGCTGCATTCTGGGTTAGGGTCTTGCATATAGGTAAGTATTACGGTTTTTGTTGTTCACTACCTATTTCCACTTTATTTAAGTAGTAATAGGTAGAGATTTTATTTATAAATTTCTATAGTAGTCGAGGGTGAACTTCCCATTAAATTGTTTTATTTTTATTTAGTAGCACATTAATTTGTAGGTATTAACATGCTACTCTGGACTTTTTTGTGCATATTTAAATATGTAGACAATAGAAAATACACTTTACTACTCCATTTGTTTAATATAGTACATTACAGTATATTTCTAATTATTTAGCAATTTAAAAAAAAAAGTTTCGAGGCGCTGCCGTACTCCCAAGGTAGTACCAAGGTACTCTGTTTTAAAAAAAAAAAACTTTTTATTTAAATTCATAGAAACTTGTACATATTTTCCCCTACCTCTTACCACTGTATTAGAGTGGTAATAGGCAGGGGAAAAATTCCAAACCTAATACTTACTGAGATCTGACGACGTAACGCAGAACACAGGCAAACCATACCCAAGGGTGTGTAATTTAATAAAATATCTTCCTGTCCATGGGGCAGGTTGCTTCATAAATCTACTTGTCCTGTAACAAAATCCCCTTGTCCCTTTGGTGCCATGTAGTGCGGCGACAAATTATGGCAGCAATCTCATTATAGAAGTGCTCTGATATAGCCTCTCCGATTATGCCTGGGCTCATACAATAGTAGAGTTTGAATACTTGCAATCCCCTTATGTTGCAGGTTTCCGCAGATCTACATACTGGGGCTGAAGGTAGTGGTAAGCAATAGTTCCAGGGTTAGAATGCCCTAAGGGTCTATTTAAACCTGCTAACTTGCATGTTTTAAGGATTTTCAACAACTCTTCTCTAATCTTTACCCAAACTGAGAAATGTTGAAAATTTACTTCTGACAATGGCAGACGTAAACCTTCTTGCAGAGTTAGGAAAAAAGTGTTTGGAGGGAAAGTGAACTTGCAAACACTCAGATTTTCGCATGAGCAAATCTTCACATGCATATGCTCATGCTAAAATGCAGTTCACAAATATTTTAGTGGAGAACTAATTCTTGTCCTACTTCTGTAAATTCTTGGGAATTCACGAAAGCCGTATAGCTGCACTTAATGCAAGGACATATACCATGGGTGCACTTTTGAGACTTTCTTTAATAATTGGGCCCCTAATTTGGTTTGGCGTTGACCATGACCATTTGGGTTTATTAAAATTCTGTCCCTCTCTCTCTCTCTCTGTATTGCCTGGGTTCACTGTGAATGACCGCGTTCTGTCCTTTCACAAGGAGCATATCGGCACACAGAGCAGTTTTGTTCAGTGCCAGTAACTACTGTGGCAGTGTGTGCTTTTTGAGACCAAAAACATTTTTTGCTTTTGCCAATGTTTGTTATAATGGCGAGGGCCCGGCAGCTCCCACACCAATAAGGTTTAACAAAAACCATGCCTAAACAAGTCGCACATTGACAAAACTAAAAAGCTGACCACCAATTTCAGACCTACTGACTCTTCCAGTGCTTGTTTATTTTTGTTTCACATAATCTTATTGAAACTGGTTCCACTGATTTTCCATTATGAATATTTTTGGGAAATACTAGCATGCATCAACACATGTTACTAAATGATGCTGCAAAGAAATGGTACCTGAAATTTTACAGTAGTTTAGCGAAATGTTTTTTTTCCTGCTTTCATTTTTTTATGAAGATTTTATTTTGAAAGCGAAGTATCATCAATCTTACTTTCAAGCTTCTGCAAATATTTGCATCAAATCAGAGCATTCTGGGAGTATTATACATAGCCTCATATTACTAAACTTTGAAAACGTGTGTACACATTTTTACACTGAAACCACTGTCAGTAGTGCAGTCGGAGCTTACAACATTTACTTAGAGCGCTCACCCTGATAATAAAGGCTTTCAATTAATGAACCATAAATACAAGTTTGAACAGCATTAACGTATGGGCAAAAATATTACCATAACAGCAGACAGTGCCCTTCCCTGTTCCATAATGTGGTACTGCAAACTGGCAGCCAAAGGGTTTGTGCTGCAGGGGGTAGGGCCTACTTGTTCCAAGGACAAAATGCACATGAAAACTTGTTGCTTTTGACCCCAAACAATATGTCCTGGGCCTCGGGCTATAGGAATTCCACATCCCTGCATACCTAAAACCAACATGGCTGCCTTTAACTTTAGTATAGGCAGCCATTAGCCAATCACCTAATGACTTGTCCTCACTATGTACAGCTCTACTGCCGCCAAATACTTTGACATTTGTGAAAAAAACACAACGGATATTACTAAGTCAAAATGCCTTATAACTTTAAAAATACTTGCTCTACTTACCTGTAGCACTCAAAAGAATCATCCACGCACCATAATGTCTAATCTTGTTGAATTTCATTTAAATCTGTTCAACTGTTTTCACGCTATGTGAACTACAAATGTCTGTGTAAAATGTTGTGGATTTCAATTGTTTCTTACCCCCCCCCCCCTCAATATTCATAATCTCTAACTTGTACATTAATGTCAGGTAGGTAACGTCCCAATATACTTTCTTTTTAGGAAAATCACCAATGAGTACTAGCCATGTGTTATTCTACCTAAAACCTGATTGCTCTGTGCTCACATCTTCAGTGTAAGAGTGACCAGAGGTTGCTTGCTGAGCCCAATTATGAGCCGCCCTTGATGACCTTAAAATCCAGTGGGAAACAATGGACAAAAACTGCTTTTGGGTCCACATATTAACACCACATAAATCTGCTGCAAAGGTTTGTTACGGGACAGCAGCGCCGATCCGCCAGCTATCCTTGGTGCTGTACAACTAGGTGAAGTAAGCATGAGGCCTGAAGCAGGGAACTGTCTTCAGTAGGAAGTAACCATAAGACCACTTACTTACCTCTCTGAAAGAATTAGAAACCGTGTGATCAGTCCTTGAGTGGCAAAACACATAACTCAACAGGAAACTGAGAAACCGCAGAGGAGTGGGACAGACATGAGCTTATGAAGGATTTCTTCAGTGACATCAAGCTATGGTGGACTAATGAGCAGCACTAACTCTTAACTTTTATGTGGTAAGTCCTACTGCACTCACATGTGAACTTAAGGGAACAATAGGGCTGACACTGTGGGATTCCCTAGACAATACCAAGGGAGATGTGGTTGAAAGGGTGCAGCAGCATATTGGTGATCTAGAAAAGCTAGAGATTGTAGAGCTCTAAGGCTGCATGATGTCAGGCACTAAGGGGAAAAGGGAACAGTTAAAGAGATATTAACTAGATCATGGACCAATAAAACTATTTATAGTGCTGACCAAAGGTGGAAACACCCCCAACGGAGACCTACTCAAAGTGAATTCACTAGCGACACAGGAAGTCTCCTCAGTAGTCACAAAATACTTCATAGGGGGCTGTTCCTTGTCATTAAGGTGTATTTTGCCTTAAGTGCAGAACTGGGTAGAGTTCACCAGGAAGTAAAGAAAAACGTTCAAGATCTAGGCAAGTTGGTGTCTTACTCAGAAGAATTCAATGACCGGGAATCAGTTGAGCTTGAATTCCATAGGCAGGAGGTGCTCACTTTGCACAAACAAAACAAAATCCTCCAAGGAAAGCTTGAGCACCTAAGAATTGGTCCAAATGCAGCTATGTTCAGATCAGGGGTATCCTCTGGGGAACTGAAAGACCAGATACAGGCTTTTGTACAGCAGATGTTTCTAAATCTACTAAGAATGGGTAACTATGTCCTCATCAAACTAGATGGACCCACAGATATGCCAGCAAGAGCATTGGGGGATTACGGATTATTTCTTACAATGTGTGAGAGCTAAACTCTCCGACTAAGCGTGTACTGACTCTGCAAGTACATGAGTGACTGAGAGGTGAAATATGTCTTCTCCAAGGAAAACGCTTGCTGGGCTGAATTACTTTAAGGCTACATTCGAGAGCCTTGGCAGCACAGTACTTTGCTTCTGCAAAAATTAAAACCGTGGTAGGTGTAGTCTTTACCGCACACAGAGGATTCTTCCTCACTGACTCATGCAGAGAGAGAAGGCATGTGTCTCATGTTCAATTGTCACATATGAGGGCGATAGATCTGAGTAGCCTCAGTTGGCACTCCAAGTTTCAATCCAGAATCATTTCTCACATCCGCACCTAAAGTTACTGTCCCTGGCCGAGGGGACACTAATGGTAAGTTGGAACTGGAACTTGGCACTGGATGGCGAAAGAAACAAGACGGACAATATATATGGGAGGGATGAAGGGTTATCAAAGGTAGGAGTGCAGAGGCTCTCAGAGGTCGGCCTGGTAGACATATGGTGGTCACAAAAACTGAAACAAGTAGATTACTCTCATCCCATACGACATGTGAATGGCTAGATATGATCTTTATGGATCACACATTCCTACACATGCTGTCAAGGGTTGAACACAGTATTATTTCACTTTTTGGATACTGGCTGGTGAATGGGGGCCAAAAATAGAAGCACAAAGGCGTTAATGGAAGCTGAGTGATGCCCTATTAAAAGCCCTGCCTAGAAGATAGAAGTAGCAAAACATCTAAGGGAATGGCTCCAATGTAATCACACAAATGGTGCCAATTTAGATGCAATGTAGATGTCCTCAAGATAGTAATAAGGGGGCTCCTTCTAGTTCAAGGTGCTCAGATTAAGAAGATGAGAGAGATGCCTAGGGCAAACATTCAGGTGGAATTGGATGCAGCTGAAGCAAAACTTGAACAAACCCAGTTACAGGTGTTGGTGGCATTAAGTTCTGAACCTGTGAAGCCAGGTTAGGCTCTTTGAACTGAAGAGGAATACTCAGTGGGAATGGTGGGACAGACGTTTCATGAAGGGGTCAACAAAGCTGAGAGGCTACTAGTATCTGGGCTCAAGTGCAAGCTTATGTCCATACTGTCAGGAACAAAAAAGGGGCAAGGGTAAAAGAAGAAGCAACAAAGATCAATAGGTTCTGTCCGTTCATCCAGCAAGTCTGCTATAAGTTGACTGTCCCAGACCTTGCAAGGGAATTTGTTGGGGAGGCTAAGCTGGATAAAATGTGTCCTGAACAAATGGAAAATATGAACCCGTCTACAACAAAAGGAGAAAATGACATTATAATACCCAACCATTCTGGAAGGTCTTCTCCTTTTCTGTTAGATCTATTGACAAAATGTCAACTCATCCACTCCACATGAAAGAGTGGCCCCTTCATGACAGTTGTGAATTACAGTAATAACCAAACCAAGCAAGGATAGGAAGTACTGCAGATCTTACAGACTCATCTCGCTGTTAAACACAGACGCCAAGGTACCAGAGAAGATGTTGGTCACTAGGGTCCTTTCCTTTTTCTTTCTTACTTTTTCCTTCTTTCTGTTATCTTTTTACCTTTTTCCTTCTTTCTTGCCTTTTCTTCCATTCCTTCTTTCTTTTTGCCTTTCCTTTTTCTTTCCTTTTTTTTACTTCTTTCTTTCCTCCTTTTTTGCCTTTCCTTTTTTCATTCCTTCTCTTCTGCTCTTCCCTTTCTTTTTGCCTTTCTTTCATAAGTTCTTACTTTTTTGCCTTTTTATTTTTTCTTTGTTCCTTCTTTCATTTGTTTCCCTTTTTTCTTTGCCTTTCATCCTTACTGTCCTTTCATTATTTCATTATTTTTGCCTACTTTCCTTTTTTCTTTGCTTCTTTCATTCTTTCTTTGCTTCTACATTTTCCTTCTTTATTTTATGCCTTTTGTCTTTACATTTTTACATTTTTGCTTCTTGCCTTCTTTACTATTTTCCTTCTTTACTTTTTGCCTTCTTTCCTTTTTTTTGCTTTCTTTTGCCCTCCTTTTGCTTCTTTTTACTGTTTCCTTCTTTCTTTTTCTTTCCTTTCTAGTTTTTTGCCTTCTGACCTAGTTTCTTTCCACCTTTCTTTGTTTTGCCTTCTTTCTTTCATTCGATCCTTATTTTTTCCTTTCTTTGTATTATATTAACTTTTTTGTTCTTTTTACCTTCAATCCACTTTTCTTCTTTATTTGTGCCTTCTTTCTTTCTTTCTTTCTTGCCTTCTTTCATTTTTTTCTTCCTTTCTTTCTTGCCTTTCATTTTTTTCTTCCTTTTTGCCTTCTTGCCTTCTTTCTTCGTTTTGACTTCCTTCCTTCCCTTTTTTTTCTCTTTTTTTTTTCTCTGCCTTTCTTACCTTTTTGTCTTCCTTCCTTACTCTCTTGCTGTTTTTTTTGCCTTATTTCTCAAAGGCGATGCTAGCAGAGAATGTCAGGCAGATGGATTTTTTTTCAGATCTCTGATAGCCAAGACCTATAGATTTTACTAAAAGTAAGTTTAACATACTTACTTATAGGGGTTTTCTGCCAGGCTTGTAACCATTAGTCTGTGATTGTATCATTCACATTTTTCTTCCACCCAGTCCAGCATGCATCGAAGGGAAAAGCTTAGCCCACTGCAGCCATTGACTGACTTTACTATGAGTTACAGCATTCTGCCTTTTCACAAGCAGCACACAAGGTACTTCCCTTCAGAGCCAGGTGTACCATGGTAATGTGTACTTTTTTGAGACTAGAAAACAATATTTACTTCGCCTGTTATTTAGATTTAATGAGTGCCCAGCAGCTTCCCAAACAGCAACATTTTGCAATAACCATGACAAAACAAAAAAAAATTGCTAACAGGCTGGTGGCCAACACCAGACCTATTGGTTTTGCCAAACCTTGTTTTATTAAGCCACACAGGTGGATTTAGCTGTGTCCATCACCGATTGTACTGCTGAATATTGAGATAGAAGAAAATCGTGGGAAAAATGTCAAAGGCCAAAATATTGCCAAGGTAAGTGCATATCGAGGAAGTATAGATTTACTATTCCTAACTCTACATACCTTGAAGATGTATGTATATGTGAATTTAGGTATAGAAAATCTATACTTAACTTACCTTTCGATACCTTCGATTCAGTATTTTTCGCTCTATATTTTAATATCTCAATATTCTAGCTTCAATTTTCAGGGAGCATTCCACTATCACCAAGCACCGTTAAAGAGAGAGACTAAATTCTGTAAACTATATCAGTTATTAACAGCAGATCAGTAATTAGCTCCGGCTATGTGTTTTCTTTGCTCCAGAAGGTGGACAATAAACCTGAGTACCTCGTACGGGACTGCTAACATTTATGAAGGTGCAGGAGGGTATTCAAGATACTCTTGCACATCATCAACCATGGTACTCAAAGCCTTGAGTCATGTACACCAAAAGCAGGCTGTTGATACAAGGTAGCACTGAAGATCACATTTATGATGGCTTATGGCTCCATAACAAAATTGGCAAACCACTGTGCATGTGAACACCAACACCGCCATCAGGACAAGCAAAGGATGCTCGTTTTATTAATTCGCTTTCAAGGAGGGAGGTGCATTGTACCACTTCGCCGGTCACAAACCAATAATAAGAGGCTTCTCCCTACAGCTGCTCTACTGGTGCATGGTAGAGAAAATGGCGATCCCCAAACATACCACTACAAAACACAATGTACATTGTGCTTCCTTATCATGCAAACCAATGTGTTGGTTTAGCGACCATACAATGTAGTGCATTGTTGTATGTGCAAGTCCCTGGGATGCAGTTTGGTTGGTTAGTCTCTCTAGGATACACTGCTGCAGATCTGTGAATTTACAGCGAATCACATTTCAAAGTGGGTTCGTGTCCCTATGATGCAGCGATGTTAATGTGGCTAGGATGATGTATGCACTGGTGAGACTGTTCCGCTTCAGTGAGGCGCAGTGGTGTACATTAGTGACTCCAGGAAACAATAGGCTGTGATCCAGTACAGCTGACTGATGCTGCTGTTGTGTGTTAGTCTCCATAGGATGCAGTAGAATGTACTTGATGGATGTAAATAGAAATCTGTGCAATGGGCTAGTACTTCTAAGACACAGACAGCAGAGTATTGTTCATGGCAGAATTACAGAAAGTCCTATTTTAATTTAGCATTCTTTTTCATAAGTACACAAATTAACCTGTAGGAGATAGAAAACTCATGGGGGTCAACCGTTAACATGATTTCAATGTACATGTTTATAGGAAATGTTGCTGGAGCTCAATTTGTTATATCTTTGTTCTCATTGCGTCAGACTGTGCACGTGTAAACCTTGCATACTTCACTTTTCTTTGTGAATGATTGACTGGGTGTATATATACAAAGGTAATGTATTCTGTATCCACTCTTTGTGCCTACCTACTAATCAAGTTGGAACCCGCAACCAGGAGTTTGGAAGAATGAGTGCACTAGAAAAATTATAAGCAAGCAAAACATGGATGTTGTCATGAAATCTCTGGGAGGCTAGTAGTTGGTGGACAAAATGTGTTTTTTTTTTTTATATATGGAGAACCTTTGAATAACATTTCTTTGAATTATCTTTTAGAACCCGAAAAGCTGGTTCATTACATTTTAAAAGATTTGTACACCACGAAAAAGCAGAAAAGTCGAGTTATTCTGCGAATGCTCCCTTTCTCTGGCACCTGCAAGGCCTTCCTAGAAGACATGAAGAAACATGCAGAGACATTCTTCCAGCCCTGGTTTAAAGCACCCAATAAAGGAACATTTCAAATAGTATACAAGGCACGAAACAATGGCCATTTGGACAGGGAGCAAGTAATTAAGGAATTGGCAGGTATGTGTTCTTCATCAATTTGCCTTTGAAAACTGATTTTTGCAAGTTTTGAAAAGTATCCTGAAATATTTGCATACATTGTGTATACATTTGCGTCCTGATTGTCGTATCTTTCTTTTATTTACCACTCAAAGTAATCTTTCAAGCTAGTTCTTTGAGTTTAATTAATTTCCCTTATGACCTGTTTTACTTCCCACTTAGCATGCTCACTAGGTACCAAAATGTAGTCACCCCTTGATTTTCTGTTTCCTGTTGAACAGGCATTGCTTGATTTCCAGTTTTGGAAGGCCAAGCCATCCACACACCTATTGTTTTCTGTTCTTAAAGGTATTGAATTAAACTGTACTGAAGACCTGCTTGCACTGCAGCAAACTTAAATGCATCTGGTCTTCTCTTGCATCCTTGTTTACTTTCATCAGGCATATAATAGTTTGAATGCAGTCGGAGTGGCAAATGGCTTTGTGTTAGGCAATTTAGTGTTTTGTGAGGTCCCGACCAAGTTATGAATGCATTACTTCTAATTTCCAGTCTGTATGCCATGTACAATCCCTTTTCCTTCCTGCTGCCCCCTTCTTCCACAAAATGCATGTATGTTGTCTTCAGGTAAACTGCTTTCGAACATACATTCATCATGGCCCTGATTTATACATCCTATTCTTAATCCAACATCATTTGGTTATAGAGTCACAGACCAAACCTACTGCAAATATGTTCTTGGTAGTACCTTATAAGAAGCGGTTAAGTCTTGATTTCCTCTCCTTGAAAGCTGCCTACAGTAAAGTTTTAACCTCTAAAGTGTTTCAGTTTCTGTGGTTCGGTGGTCAATTTGTGGGTGCCGTTTCTTTAATGTCAGTGCAGTGACATCATAGCAGTTCTCCTCCCACTTCAGTAGTATTAATCCGCCTTTCCAGATCAGTACTGAAAACATTAACAATACTTATGAAGATTTCACATTTTAAAAAGCTATATATGACCATTTCGTAATAATTCTCAGTCACCAAGGAGTTCCATGACCAAGGATAGTCTTCATGGTTACATGGGCGAGGCTGCATCTGAGGCCCTTGATCCAAAACATTCTGCAACACTAGTCTCTGTATGGCTAGGAAATGGAAATCCTATATCTCGCCCTCCCCCTTCTCCATGACATTGCTGGTGACAAGCTCCTTTAGTTGTCAATTATCTAATAAGAAGAGGGTCCACCAAATCTCAAGTCATGCTGTGCGCCTGGAAAGGAGAAGGGCGATCGTCCAACTGAAAGCCACCTCTTGGCGGTGGACAGGGAACTAAAAGCCTTCATTTTCTTGATGAAGAAAAATGTGGTCGTGGTTGAGATATACATGTTAACAAAGTACTTTGTAAATTACCAGGTGAGACAATTGTTTGTGGTTTCTTAGGGTTATAGTTTTTTGATCTGCCCATTGGCCAGAAGCTTTCTTTCTTTCCCTCAAAGCCTCCTGCCTTCCAGGAGAGGACAGTGTTTAGGCTGATAGTTGAATGATTTACTTCTCCCTCTGTTCAGTAGTATGAGTTTCTAAAATAGGACACCAGATCTTGTGCTGCATCTTTATGAGTGTATGCCAGCTGGAAAATGTGACGGTGCGTTCTGTTAAAATCAATGCACTTTTCAAAGTGTTGGGCAAACCTGTTCCTGCACTCTGAAATGTGCATTTAGTGAAAGGCGGACCAACTGTATGAAGTTCCGTGGTCTGCCTTTCACTGCAGGCAGAGACATGTCCTCAGTTTGAAAAAGAGGAAGAAATCCCAATATCCTTGAATAGCTGCATTGTGACCAGGATGAGATGGGAGGAGCTGTAGGTTATGGTAGTTCTCCGAACCTGGATCATGATGTCCTGGTATCTGCATTTTTATTTTCTTTTGCAGCCACAATATAGAATCCTTCCTCTAGACTCCCCGTCCTCACACAAGTGACCTCCTCTTCCCACATAGATGTGCACATATTACAACTCTCAGTTTAAAGACTGGGAGGTGGCTGTGGACATGTCTATGGAGGTAGTGCAGAAGTCTATCAGTCCAGATGTCAAGCTGCCATCAGTCACATGTAGCTGATATTGGGACTCATTTGAGCCATGAAGTAAACCAAAGGTCCCCAAGCTTCTTGTTCAACCTTGTGAGAATCCTAAACTTTTTTCAGGATGGGCTCTCCATCAGATTGCTACCTTGATTGCTCGCCTGCCAGCAGTTTCTGCTAATAGAACATGAGGTAAATTACATAAAGGTGTCCTATCTACTAAATAGTTTGCTGTTCTAACCTCCAAGTTTGATTTGGTTTTCCTCTTGGAATTTACCTTCAGGTCTGAGCACATCCAGGGGCACTCGTTTGTTCAGAAGGGGACGTGTCGTTACACCTTTGTACTCTTTTTGCCATCCTGTGTGTAGCTGGGATAAGCCATCCACATCTCCAGTATGCCCACTTTCCAAGTTGGACCATGTTCATCTTGCCCTTCAGGCACTGTAGCATTTCCATGGAGGACAGCAGGCTAAGATGCTGCTTTCAGGGATGGATGATCCATAACCCAGCAATAAGTCTCTGTTCTCGACTTGTCTGCCTAACAGTGTCTTCACCTGGTTCAGCTTCCTGTACTTGCCCTTATCTGAAAGCTACACTCTATCATAGGTAGCTTTCACTTCCAGGCTGGAAAAACAAGCAGCATGTAAGACAGTGCCGCAAAGTATTTTCATGCACATGTGGTTTGGTTTCATCTTTGGGTTGCCAGAGTAGAAGGCAAGAGGATAAAGACTGAGATGCCTTTCAGCAGAAGAGAAAATAGAAGTACAACAGAGGAAGAAAGACGCCCTGGGTTCTGCCCATATCTCCAGTAGTGTAGTAAGCAGCTGGCACTCGAGCCATTCATTGTCCCAGGTAGACTGCCCCAGCAGTTCCCAAGTCTGTGTATATGGGACTGAGTTGGAATGTATAGCAGGCTAGTAATATTGTTTGCAGGAAAATCAGAACTTATGGTCTATTCATTTACTGTATATCATGTACCCTGCCAGGTGGTGTCGGAGCACTTAACAAAAGAACAACGAGATAAACATGTTATAGTGCTATAGATTGAGAACCAGATGTTGCAATGAAAAGACTTGTAGAAGAAAGTAAATCAAGATAATAACATTTAAAGAAAACATATTTACTACTATGTTTTATCTGGATTACAAATGTACGACTATAAAAAATAATATAAAGTAAAAGCAACATAGAAAGTGGAAACAGGGTGTAGCAATAAAAGACTGAACATATACACTATACGTATAACAATCAGATTTTAGATATAATACAGTTGGGCTTTGCATGGTATGGAGTAAGTTACTTCAAGAGTTGATAGTGGAGATTACCCGTTCTATTTTGGTACTTCATCCGCATAGGTCCTTATGGGTAGTTTCATATCCTAATTTCCTTAAGGGTAGTTGCATAGGAAGAACTTTTTATGAAGAAGAGAGAACGTGTATTTTTTTCCCTTAAATTCTTTTTTTTCCAAAAGAAGCTCAACAAAGCACCTTTGAGAGTGCATGTCTTCTGAGAGTGTCAAGTTTTTGTGCAGAGTAATTTTGAGCCCTGCAATGTAGAGTTTAATGGACAGTACATGCCAGCTTAAAGAACTTTCGGTTTCAGTGGGTAACCATTTAACATGATGAACACAGAAGTTATGTAGTTTTAGTAATTGGCTCTAGATACCTGCTGGGAGCAGGGGGTATCTGGTGTACTCCGAGCAATGTATTGACATAGCCCAATCTCATGGGACTGGGAAATGAACAACCATTTTGAAATTAGTCTCAGAAATGAAGATTGAGTATTTTGTTAAGAGTGAATCCTAGTGAGCTTGTGGAAATGGTGATTACAGACTTTAGAAGTGTGAGGAAATCTTGCCGAGATTGAATAGGAACCAAGCAGTGAAGCTGGTATATAATCCAGAATTCTGTTTTTAAAGGGTTCAGTTTAAGATTGTGGGTAATTATGATGGTCTGCACCTCTTTAAGACTGATAGATGTAATTTAGTTGGAAGAGAGCTGTGTATCGTCACTATAGTGAAAATGAGATGTTGGGGTTTCTCGAACTAAATGAATTGGTGCCTTTACTTAACGAGGCAAATATTCAATTCATAAATCAATTAGATTGTAGAGCGCTACTTGTCATGCACGCGGGTATCCAGGCCCTGGCAGGGTCCCGTTCATTAGCCGAATAGCCAAGTCTTCAGGGACTTTCAGAACTCTGGAAGAGATGGCGAAGTCCATAGATAAAAGGGTCGCTCTTTCAATGACTTCGCTGCTAGGTAGGAGAAGGAGCGACCTCCGCATCTGCTGCGTCGGATGTGGGTGATGAGGGTTAGAGAAAGGGACGCAGAGCATATGTGTCTGGTGTGCTGATGGAAGTTAGGGCGGTTGTTTAAGTAGGTGGGTCCACAGTAGTGTAGGGCCTTGTATGCCTGTGTCAGGAGCTTAAACTGGCATCTTTTCTGTACAAAGAGCCAGTGGAGTTCCCTGTGGTAGAGGGTGATGTGGGTTCGTCTAGGGAGATCCAAGGATGAGTCTGGCTGCAGAGTTCTGTATGGTCTGTAGTCGTCAGAAGAAGTGAGTTGCGACCCCCTGCGTAGAGAGTGTTGCCATAGTCTAGTCCACTGAAGATGCGGGCCTGGGTGATTGTGCGCCTTGAGCTTTGCTGAGTCGTTCCGGTTAGGTTGTGGTCCAGAATGTTGCCTAGGTTCCTAGGTAGGCTGGGGTGAGGGGTGGGTTGGGGGAGGGAGGGAGGGGCAGCAGCAGTATGTTCAATTTATGAGGGCCACCGGGATGTGTCCTATGTGGAGCTTTTGTTTCCGAAAATCAGTACCTCTGTCTTGTCCGTGTTGTGCTTCAGGTAGTTGTCCTTCATCCAGTTGATGATGTCTGCCATGCAGTTGTTGAAGTTCGTTTTGGTGTTGGTCGCGTCTTCTGAGAGGATGAGTTGTGTGTCCTCGGCGTATGATACGATGTTGAGTCCATGGGTTTAAGCGAGGTGTAGTTTTTTGACATTACAGTATATATGGGAGAAGTGGATTGAAACATGACAATAGTTCTGTACTTACCAGGGTAGTCTAGATGATTTCCTTGCAGTGATGCTTTACATACCAAGGAAATATGCCTACCGGCCATACAGTGGTCCTGTAGATAACCTCACAATGTGATTTCTGGAATACCAGTGCTGTTTTCTATACTAGAGCAAAGAAGACACTGGATTCAAAAGAGTAATTGTAACCAAATGGATAACTTTAATGTCTGAGGCCTAAACCTATTTAACAACCGAAATGATAACTTGAATGTCTGTTGCACGAATCTATAGAATTGCTTGTTCCAGCCCTAGCAATGAGAACAAATGCCCTGGCATCCTGAACTGCCCTGTGCCACATTTTTGTTTGCCAGCTAAGCCTCTGGGTTTTTGTATTTGACACAGAATTTCTTTAGAGGCACATATTGAAATGTTGCTTTGTGGTCATCTGGGGCACAGTCCAGTATTAGAATAATTCATTACCTCCCCTTCTGAAACACCAGTAAATTCTATGGCTCTTTTAGCCAGACTATTTGAAAATTGTGCTATAAAATACATTGTTACAGCCCTGTCCTATATTTCAGATCCTGCCTTCAGACATTTTTCACCATGAGAGAGGTTTTTCTATGCGGCAAGGCTTTTTCTTCCTTTTGGCAGCTCCTTTGTGAGGAACACCTGTTTCATTTCATGTGTACCATTTGTGAGATGCCATTGTGGCTACAGGAAACTGTTGTTCCAACATCTGGCAACCAAAGAAGGAAATAATCGGTGTCCTCTTTGTCTGGCCCTTGACATGCATTAAAAATGCACCTGAAGGTGTTTGGATGGGGAGAGTCCTCCACCCTATTTCCAAACCATCTGGGAGAGGGTCGGGTATGCCTGTTCCATTTGCTTGCCTGCTGCAGTGTGGCGTTGGAGTGCCAGGTCAGATTATTATTTCTAGTCCGACCCTGGATTCAAGACTGAACAACAAAGAGGTATGGTGCTTCTTAGACCAATTCGTCTTTTTTTATTTATTTTTTTAATAAACAAAAATAAAGAGAAAAAACACCTGACATCGCACAGCACCCTGTCCTTAGTTTTGTATGGACTTTTGACCTTTTACAGAAAATTGTTGTTGCCTCTAAGATCCTTGTATTCTCGCCATGGTCCCCATATTTTTTTTTAATTTCCTGGGGCATCTCATGCTTTTGTATGTTGTGCGTCCCACCTGCATGCACCAATCCATTCCTGCCTGCCATTGTGATATGGTGGGTGCGTCCCTGTTCCCCATCTACAAGCATTGTCTCTTTGTGCCGTAATAAGTTACGTGTTGCAGAAAAGCAGTGTATGTCTGGGTAACTTTTGGTACCGACGTATCCCTAGGGTGCCTAGTTTTGTAATCGGCTCCACTGAGGTCTCGACCACTTTGGAGAAACATTTCCCCACTTGCGCCGAGTGTGGTTTGATGAGTGGGCAATCCCATATGGCGTGCACCAGTGTTCCGCGGTGGCTGCAGCTGTGTATGTAGGAATTTGTCATTGTCAATCCTACCCCTCAGGTGAAGTTGAGTTCTGGTAATCTATGTGTAGTGCGAGGATTCTCAGTAGTATCAACCGATACCCGACCCTAATGGCTGCCTGACGGCGTGCCTCTTCCCCAGTCCTAGTCAGTCATCTTCCACAGGTCCACCTCCCACTGTCCCGCAGCGTAGCGAAGAAGGGCTGTCAATTGGCCACCAGTGTCTTGTATGTGAGGGAGATCGCGTGACTGCGCACATGAGACAGCAGTAGTCTGTATCCAAGCAGTGTCTCCTCAGGGAATTCTCTTAGTTTGCCTGGGTATTCTTTGAGAGTGTGTTGGACCTGCAGGTATCGGAAGTGTTGAGAATGGGCCATCTCGTATTGGGACAGTAACTCTCAGAAAGGGATCAGGCCTTGTGTTCCCCATATGTCACCCAGTTTCAATATCCCAATCATGTTCCTTTGGTATCTGCAGTCTAGACTGCGCAGTGCACCCAGGACGGCTGAGTCTGATAGAGGGGTTTCTAGTGTGGGTCTTCCCTGACATCCTATTTGTTAGCTGCGGTTTTCCGAATTTTAATCACTTGATCTGTCGGGTCTGACCCTGGGCGCAGATTCTTTTTTTAATCTTGTTTTGTCTTAAACTGCCCAAAGTAAGTCCCATTCAACCAAGTCAAAAGACTTTCTGGTATTTAGGGAAAGTAGAATGGCTGGTTCCGCCATATTATATCTCTGGTCCAGACATCCGAGGAGTTGGCACACATTATGTTGAACGGATCATTCGTGCATAAAAAAAGATTGGTCAGGGGCTATTATTTTGTCGGTCACCTGCTTCAACCTGTTTGTAAGGATCTTCGCCAGTATTTTGACTAACGTGTTAAACAAAGTGATCATCCTATAAGAGTCACACTGCTCTGGGGGGGGTTTGCCTTTCTTATGAATCATGACAATGGTGCAGGTCTTAGGTCGAGAGGAAAGGCCACCTCCCTTCTGGCCTCGTAGAGCATCGGCATATCAGTTCTGTCACCAGACGGCACGGCAGGTCACACATCTGTAGAACTCTGGAGGGAAGCCATTAGGTCCTGGAGTCTTTCCCCTTTAGAGTTGCTGGATGGCCTCACATATGTCCTCTATTTGGATCTCCCCATCTAGGACTTACAAATCAGCATGGATTAGTGTTGGGATGGGAAGGCGCTACAAAACCCCAGGGGTCTGCTGCGCTGCGGTCCATTCGAACTATAGAGGTCTGCTAGGTGGGCTGTGACAGTCTGTGCAATGTCTTCTGCCTTGTGTTGTGGTATTCCATGGTTATCTATAACGTAATGTATCCACTTATTTCCCTCCTCCTTAGGCGCAAGCCATGGCTTCAGTTTCCCCGCTTCGTTGCCCACTTCATATAGTCTGTGGTGGTTAGAGCGGTATTGGGCCCTTGCGTCGTCTTCTGTCAGGCTAAGATACTCTTCCCATACCAAGCCAAAGTGGTGTCAGAGGTCTGGTGAGGGACCACACCCACCGTCCGCCTCATATTTCATCAGTTCTATTTAAAGCTCTGCCATCTCCTTTTTGTCTCTCCCTTTTCTTGCTCGTTTTGTGAGATATTAGATTGCCCCTCATGGCTGCTTTATTGGCCTCCCATATGGTTAAGTCAGTGGGGACTAGGTCAGTGTTTTCCTTTAAAATAAAGCTCAGTGACCATTGTCAGCAGCTTCCTAGTGTTAGTCTTTCCAGGGTCCAACCTTCAAGTCTCCTCCTCTCTTTCCAGACCTCCCAAGGTGGGTGTAAATTAAGGATTGGTCTGAAATGCCCCTGGGCAGGTAATGTGTATCATGATATCATCCTCCTTGGATCCAGGGGAGCAGGACATTGAAGTCTAGACATGGAACCTTCCGCCCCCACTGCGTAAGAGTAGTATCAATCAGTGGGTTGTGCCACTCGCCATATATCTAGCATTTGCATGTCCTCCACAAATGTCCGTAATGGAGTGTCTTCACCCGAGAGTCTCTGGCCTCACGTAACCCTGTCTAGGTCCAGATCTATGACTAGATACAGGTCCCTCCCACTATTGTGTTAGCTGGAAGTTGTCAGTCAGGCTTTCCTAAGCATCTCCTCCTGAATGCCCGATGGGATGTACCAAGAGGCAATTGCTAGGTGTTCCCCGTTCCATTCTTCCAGGATCACCGCGTTGCAGCCCCAGGGTCGGTCCAGGTTCTCTAGGCCACCAGTGGGAGTGTCTTTCTGACCAGTATGCCCACCCCCCTAGAGTTTGTGGTAAACCCTAAGTGTGCCAGCCCAGTGGTCCCTCTTTAGAAAAAGCACAGTTTTTGCCCACTAGGTGCGTTTCCTGAAGAAGGATTACATGTGGGTTTTGTCTGTTCAAGAAACGTGTTACTAACCTCCCTCTTCAGTTTGCTTCCCAACCCATTCACATTCCAGCAGAGTAAAGTAAGGCCTGGTTCATATCCCTTTCCCTAGTGTTCATAGACTTAAAATTAGGGCCATAGTGTCTCTGCCAATTGTCGCCAGTGTGCTTTTGTCTGTATTGGCTCCCCCCAACATGAATCCCTCCCCCCGCTCTACTTCCTCAGGCTGAGAGTAGAGGACTACCTACCCCTAACGCCCCTCCCCCGCCATGCCTGTGGTGTCTGTCGCTCCCTCCCAATCATCCACATAATGTTCAGTTTCTGAGAGCTCTTCATCTGGGGTTGGTGGCAAATGTTGCTTGTCCCACTAGACTTTCCTGGGCCGACTTGCCTACTCCTTGTTCTACGCTGTGATTTTGTGTTGTACACGACCTTTGTCTGATGCATCCTCCGTCCAGGAGCCCTTGCTGGCTCTCCCTGGTGCTGTTGCTCAGGGTTCCTTTAGTGTTAGGGGACTGGTGGGTGTCCACCGCTAGTCACAGGCCTCCTCCGGAGTTGTGCAGAACCAAACTTTGCCCCCTTCCACTATGCATAGTTTTGCCAGGTGCTGAATTGAATACTGGAAGTTTCTCTTCCTCAGTTAGTTTGTTGAAGGACCTCCGTTGTTCCTGCACCTCTTGTGTTAAGTCAGGGAATGCCATAATCGTGTAGTTTTCATTGAGGAGTGGGCCGTGCTGGCAGTCTACCCTCCACACTGCGTCCCTGTCCTCGAAGTTCAGGAAGCGGGCAATTATCGACCTCTGCCTTTCTCCTGGTATTGGTGCAATTCCTGGTATCCTGTGGGCCTGCTTCACCACTAAGTGAGAAGAGAAGTCTGTGATGTTCATCTTAGTGAAAAGGCACTCCTCAGTAAATTTCTCGACATTAGTTCCTTCTGCTTTTTCAGGTATTCCCACAAATCGTACATTATTGCACCGTGATCTACCCTTTGCATCCTCGCCTCTGGCACGGAGTTGTTTGATGATCTGTTTGAGGTGGTGGATTTCCGCAGTCAAACTTTTGCTGGAACTAGAGTGTTTCTATCAGGGTAGTCTCCCTATTGCGGTCACTCGGTCCGCAATTTGACCCATATCTTCCCAGATTAGTATGATATCCACTGCGTCTATGTTTGTTTCTAAGGCTGCTCTGCGCCTGGATAGACTGTAGCAGTTCCTTACCGGTGGGGCTTGATCTTGTCTGGTAGCCCCCCTCTGCCATATATCCCTATTCTTTTTCCTCCTCCCATACTCCGGAATGCATATTTCTGTAGCCGGTGAGATTGGGATCTCCTAGGGGCTTTGTCCCTCAACTTGTAGTCGGTCTGGCCACCCGGTACGGGGCACTGCCACTTTCTTGTAGGAGAAAGTGCCGGGTGTTTCAATGAAGAGGGTAAGGGCTCTGAGCCAGTGAAACGAGGGATTGCTGCCTCCTCTGTCCTCTGTCCTCGTATTAGCCCCCCTAAGAGAAAGGTTCAGTGGGTGTAGCTCACCTGTGAATTTCTGTGTATATTAGTTGCCGTACTTGAGTGGCAGCAAGGTAGAGTCTTGAAAGCATTGGCTGGCCTTCTTCTCAATTAGGGCCTCGGGGAGACACTTGTGTCATGGTTGATCCTGCTGTATTGCCCTGTGGAGTAGTGGGCTGCTAATTGGCTCAATCTCCGTGGTGCTCCCCGCTGTTTTCGTTCCTGCACGGCCTTTGGATCGTCCATTGTGTCTTTTAAGTCTGCCGAGGGAGGGAGGAGAGCACTATTGGAAGCAGGGTCTCGATCTGCACCAGAGGATTCTTCAGTGGCAGCAGTCCGGGTCCATGGGGCACTGTTCAGAGCAGAGTCACCGTACTCGACCCCTCCCACCCCCAGTGGGAGCCCCACCAATGTTTTTGCCATGTAGGGGGCCTGCCGTCGCCATCTTGGGTACGCCGATTAGTTTGGCATCGGGCTGAATGTACGGTCCCTTTGTCATTCCCCAGGGTGCCCGCTGTGTTAGATACCTCTCATCATCGTCTACTTACCCAGGCGAGGTCTGGCGGCCTCGTGGATACTGGATTTTGCCCACGACGGGCGTACCAGAGCAGAAGCTCACTTAGCGGGTGGCATTTTGGATGGGCGTCCTTGTCATGCCCCCTTCTTGGACCAATATGTTAAATGTGTCTATTTCAGAGACTTGCATGGCACTGCCATGATCAAATTCCTCTTACATTTATGTTGCAGTACAGGTTATCTTCGTGCAAAGCTTCTGGTGCTAGCCTTGGAAAGTTCGATGATATAGGAAGACCTTCTTTTCTTGTTTTTTTTTCGCAACAAAGTAGATGTACGAATAATTATTTTGTATATTTCTTACTAAATGACTGTTGCCTGCTGCTTGGTCAGTGAGTAGGTGCTCACTACTGCCTTCTTCATGCCATAAGTGATGGGAAAAAGATATTGGATTAGATTGTAAAGTACGGATTACTTAAACGATGATCTCCATTAAATCTGATCATATTTTGTTTGTCCCAGTCCTCTCACTTCTTTCTCTGTCATGAGACTTTATTCTGACTTTGGGTACTTCGTGGGATAAAGTTACTAGGAAGTGAAGAGATGAGACTGCTTATGCCAACCCACTGAAGCCGGGATCTTGGAGGAGAGGTTAGCAAAACGTGGACGGTCTTTCATGTTACAGGATAACATGATGACATACGGATTAAGATGAGAATGAGGTGATTCAGTGTAATGAAGATAATGATGAGTAACCCGGGCATTTCAGAACAAATGTTACTTGAGCTTTGTGTCCGCATGCACCATTAGGTACCAGGTTACATTTTGTGCTCAAAAGCTTATTACAGCATAAAATAGTATATCCAGAGCCGTTTTGGGCCACCTTATGATGGTATGCGAAATGAGCTTGCTGGAAGAAGCTCCAGAATATTTTACAAACCAAAAACCTTCTTTGAAGCTTGAATTAGTGGGAGACTATTGTCCACCTCTGTTCTATGCGACATGAAGAATAGACCCTTTACACAAATCTGTGACTGTGGTTGGGTTAGCAGTGTTTTGGTGCAAAGAGAATAAAAATCCTAACCAAAGTTTGGGGTCTACCTTTAACAAAACAGTGTGGAGCTCATTAGGGCCCAGGCCATTGTTGGCTTTGCTCTATAATGTCATGTCCAATACTTCTTGAATTTAAAGATGGTCCTGGTTTCTCTCGAAACTGAGTTAGCTGTACAAGTCACATGTAGTGGTTTAGTGTGGTTTCTCCATTAATTTATGGTAATCGTGCACACAGCTTAGCTGACCTCTATTTTAAAATTCGTTGCCAAAATGTTTTAGCATTTCTCGTTTTAATGAAAGAGTATTTCAGTACATTTTTGCCTGTTCTTTTTCCACTTTGTTTTAACGTGGTGCTAATGGAATCGCAGTGTGCTACGCATAAGCATTCTCTGCTTCATCATTTTTTTCTAAATGCCAATTCATTTTTGTTGCTTAGGGAATCAACAAACATTTTTAGTTAGTACTTATCTGTGTTATTGACAGACTGCCTCCACAATTGGTAATAAATGTTTTCTGGACACTTAGAGAAGCAAATGAATAGTTAAAGGTGCAGAGCCCTACTTGCTTTGTTTCTTTATGCAGAATTTTCCACCTGGTTGACTGTCTGGATGGAAAGATGCTACACATCTGACTACTCCTGGCAAGCTATGACTGTGTTTGGGAGTACTCCTTAAATTCTTTCAGAAGTCCATAATCGCTTTTACTTTGGTTCCTGTACAATTACACCTTCATTCGGAACAATTTCCAGCTTTTTGAATTTACCTCTGTGAATGGTGGCCTTCGTGTTTTGCCTCCTTCTGCAATTAAAGAGAAACATTGTGCCTTCAGAGCATCGAAAATAATTTGGTTTTAATGAGTACTGGCACTAGGTTTTGAGGCAATATGGTAACCTTAACAAATGTAGCACAAAAAGATTTTGCAACCAGATATGCTGCCAAACATTTGTCACAAAAACAGACTTTTCTGTTACTTTGTACCGTTTAATATATTTTGCAATATCTTGGGTTAATTCCGACACATTTTGTTTTTTTCATTTTGTCATTTAGGAATTGTGGGAAGCCTAAATCCAGAGAACAAAGTGGATCTTACTAATCCACAGTACACTGTCGTTGTTGAAATTATCAAAAGTGTCTGCTGTATGACTGTTGTCGAAGATTATATTCGTTTTCGAAAATATAATTTGCAAGAGGTTGTTAAGGAAAGCAAAAAGGAGACTGCTCAGGATCAACTTAAAACGCAACCGGCTAAAAACCTCACAGAAACCCAGCAAACAGTTGAAACCGACCCAGACCGAAAATCTCAAGAAGAAATCGTTACAGAAGCAAAGCAGGAAGCAGATATGCAAGTAGAGAGAGCCACTGAAACAAATGAAAGTGCTGCAAAACAGTTGGAAGATCACACAGATACAAAGCAGGAGGAGCCGGAATAATATCGGAGGGCAACTAGTGAATTCACCAATACAGAAGGGGCTGCAACTAGTTTGGACTCTTAAGCACAATGCAGATGGTTTATTTGCTGAGGATGTGTTTGTGTGATAGAAATGTACATTTATTTTATGTTTTAATACAGAAGTTAGTATGCCATAAATAACTTGGAAGTATGAAAGTGCTCTATGGCGTTTAGTAATTGAGTATTTCTTTTCAGTGTAGTAGACACCAAAGTTTTTGTTGATTTTAATAATCACAAACTGTATTATCCCAGTAAAGGAAATTAGATTGTTGGATTCAGTTTTTGAAATAATTCTGATGTAAAACAGTAGAGAATCTGTTGCGTCAAATTGGCCATTTTTTATGGATATCAGTTGACCTCGTGAGCAGCGAGGTTCATGTTCCATGTTTGTAGGCGCTGGTCAATATACATAGTTTCTCAGATGGCAAATGGCAGCAGGGAGAAACAATGGCAGTGGAAAAGATTAATAACAATTATTGGTGGGAATTTGTCCATCATCCTGTTTTTTGTTTAATGCATATGAAAAGGTTACTTGTTTGTTTTTGTTAAGGGGTGCCACAGTGTTGAGGCCTAAAAGATGTTGAACTGGAACTTCTCATATTTGTGCATATCAAGTATGTGGCAAACATTAAACCATTTTATCTTAATTGCCTTTAGTTTCTTTTTATAATCTGTATTCTTCAGTGTATCACCGCATATTACGGACTCTTAAAATGGCTGCATTTATAATTTTCCCTGTCTTAAATGTGTTTTCTTCCATCTGAATGGTAACTCTTCCTGAGAAGAAGGAACTTTTTAAGTAGTCCTTGCACACATATCCATACAAATGCCACTCTATATTTTATTGTTTGTTTCCTTGAACTAAAATGATGCTTTTGTTTCATGTCACGCTTGTCACTAGAGGTTATCTGGGATGTATGGGAGATACTGATTAGCCGAGCAAGATGTCATCTTGCATAATCCTGGTATGCAGATGTGGGGGAAGATTCTGACCTTTGCACAGTCATTGCTGGTTATGAGATGTGGTTGAGGGTGATGGGATAGATTAGTTGAATGGATATATATACACGGAGGTTAGTTGGTTGTGTGGTTTATGGTTTTCTGTAGCTGATCAATGCTTATATGGGAAGGCAGAATGAATTACGGGGGCAATGAACGGATGTCTGAATGAGAGTGGATAGATTAAAATATAAATACATAGGTGCGGATGAATGCATGATTGTGGATGGATGTATTTGTCGGTCTGTAGATGGGTAAATGCAAGCATGCATGTATTATAGAAGATTGGATGGACAAACCAATGTATTGATTTGTGTGTTAATGGGTGGATTGAGGCATGGTTTGTGAAGACTGTGTATAGATTGGTAACGGGTAGCTGTGGGAAACTAGGTGAATAGATGGGTGTTGGTGACAAATATGTGTATAGATAACATGCGTGCCTGCAGTTGTACAGATCATTGCATGCATAGGTGTATTGATGAATGAACATGTGTGGATAGATAATTGTGTATTAATAGATTTAAATAGCGTGAACCTAGATACAACCAGCAGTATGGTAGAATTGTAGTTGTAGTCGAGGGTTATCATTGAAGGATGAGTTAAGATCAGTTTGAGGGGAGGACAACGGAAGGCACATGGTAGGATGGCACTCAAGATGCAATCTAACCGAGAGGTTACACAGTAATGAGTTTTTGAATAAAGTGTGGTTTTGAGTCCTGCTGGGCTTTCCTCTTTAGTTACCAAATTTCTACAAGACAGTGCTGTCTAGGCCTGCAGAGAGGTCAAGTCAAGTCGGATGAGAGGAAAATGGTTGCTGTTATATGTGACGTGAAAAGCATGGTCAACCACTTTGATGTAGCTTAATGCTGCATTGGCGATGGAAAACAGGCCTGTAGTATTCCATCAGGGTGTTTTCACTTGATTTCATCATGGAGTTCGTTTGCAGTGGGATTCTCAATTTTCTCCTGAAATGACCTGTGTTTAGTTAGGTGGAAGTTTACTAGGTTATCAAGATTGGGGTTCAGTTTTTAGGTCCTGCTTCTTGTCAAAGACCTGTTTGAGCTTTGGTTCAGTCTTTCTTAGCATTCCTTGCTTTGTCACTCATTTGCTTCTTATTCAGTTGCTTTCATTCCTCTTCTTGTGTTTGTCCTACCCCTGGAGCATAACATCGTTACCATTCTTTTGGTTGGATGACTTGTATCCTTTTGACTGCTTACATTCAGGGAACAGCTTTTTTATTTTTATTTCTGGAAAAGGCAAAAGGGAATAACGGTCTGAACCAAAGTAAAGAAATCTAAAGAGGAATTAATTTACCCCTTGTATTGAAATTAAATTTGCAAAAGGCACGGGACTATATCAGGCATCAACCAAATTGCACAAAACTCTAGTTCTTTACACCATGGGACTATGAAGGAAACCAACTATCTCTCTTGATAAGTGACTTAAAGAACATTCAGTTTGAATAATAAGTATTGAAGAAAGACTTATGTGGGGGACTATTAATGAGGAATAGATCGGCGGTTTAAAAGACAGCGCTGTAACAATAGTAACGTAAAATAGGATATAATGTCTATTTTTGATACAATTGCCTGTACGACCTTTTAGAGATTTTAAATATATTCTTTTTAAATGAAAACAACTAGACAAAATGGTCAAGGACTACGTTTTGGAGTGGAAGCAAAGAAATTGTTTAAGTTTAGATTATGTAGTGAACAAATGTTTGTGTAATGGTTTTTATTGACCATACACTTAATAATAAACATTTTTGTTATTATTATATTTTTCTTTCCGCATGCTATACAAGTACATGTGTTTTCTTGCTCGCTTCCTCGTGTGCTGTCCCCCCCCATCAAATTTCCAGCCCATGCGCTTTTCATGTTGCTCCTTTTTTTCTCGCTCACAGCTTGTCAGTTGCTTCCGTCACGCCTCGAAAAAAAACATTATTTTTTTTGTCTTCCCTACCTTGAGCCCTATTTACTTCTCCCTCCTCACTTGTTCCAGTGTTCACTTCTGCCCTCTTCTCACACCTAAGTCTCCTTTGCTACTTACCCTGCCCTCGCATTCCTCGTGTTTTTTAAAATCTCTATATGCTGTCGGGTTGCGCAATACATTGTGGGCTTACCAATGTGCTGCCCACAAGGCCAAGGCCAGCACTCTCCCCAGCAGCTCCGCCTCACTGCCTACCGCGCCAGTACAGAGCCCTTCTCTCGAGCAGGGTTCGAGCCAGCAACCCGACCCTGCGCCTCAGGTTCGCCTTTGCGTGCCATCCGGTATTTCCCCAGTGTTTCCATTCTCATTATTGTTTATTTCCTCAATGTTGCCTTTTGCTGACTGCATTACTGTTACTACTGTGTTATTATTGTATTTTCCCTCGCTGTACTTTTCTTGCGCCGCTGCTGCCCCTGCGGCCCCGCCCCCCGCCTCAGCGCCGCTCCCGCCTCCCTACCTCTGCTTACGCCCCCCTCCCCTACTTAATGGCGACCGCTGCGGGGGAGCGCGCCTGATACCTTGACCTCTGGTCCAAGGCCAGCACTCTCCCCAGCAGCTCCGCCTCACTGCCTACCGCGCCAGTACAGAGCCCTCCTCTCGAGCAGGGTTCGAGCCAGCAGCCCGTCCCTGCGCCTCAGGTTCGCCTTTGCGTGCCATCCGGTATTTCCCCAGTGTTTCCGTTCTCATTATTGTTTATTTCCTCACTGTTGCCTTTTGCTGACTGCATTACTGTTACTACTGTGTTGTTATTGTATTTTCCCTCGCTGTACTTTTCTTCCCGCCGCTGCTGCCCCTGCGGCCCCGCCCCCCCGACTCAGCCCCGCTCCCGCCTCCCTACCTCTGCTCCCCCTCCCCGGTCGTGCGCAGCGGGTGCGCCGCGCAAGCCCATCTGCGCCCATCCGCGACCCGACCGCGGCCAGCACCAGGAACCCTGGATCTCCGGGATCCCGCCGATACAACCCCGCCGCACTCAACCCCGGAAGACACACCGACTGCGTAAGATGCTCGCCAAACACCACCCAGGGACAGTTCTCGTGCAGACACTGCCACAGATCCTTCACCATCGACAAGACCCCCCCACTACCGCCGAAGGCCCGCCTGACGCACACACCACCAATACCCTGACATGCATCCTCCTCAACGTGCGCTCCCTGCACCGACACGCCGTAGAGATCTGGGACCTGATCAACCCCCTCTCGCCCGACGTCGCCTTCCTCACGGAAACCTGGACCAACGCCACCTCCGGCCCCGACATCGCAACTGCCATCCCCGACGGCTACAAGACCCAGAGAAAGGACCGCCCCCACCGCCCAGGAGGAGGACTCGCCATCACACACAAGACCCCCCTACGTCTCTCCACATCCAGCACGAGTGACCCCCACTCCAACACAGAACACCTCAACTTCCAGATCCAGACCAGCCCCAGGACCACGCTACGCGGCACCCTCATCTACAGACCGCCGGGACCTCGCACCCAGTCCGCAACCACCATCGCCGAGCTCGCCGCACCCCACGCTATCACCTCCACGGACTACATTCTACTCGGGGACCTGAACTTCCACCTCGACAACCGCAATGACTCCGACTCCATCACTCTCCTCGACAACCTCGACAACCTCGGACTGAAGCAGCTGGTCAACACACCCACACACACAGCTGGACACACCCTCGACCCTATCTTCGCGGGAGGAACAAACATCCGCCCCGCGACTGCCACAAAGGAGCTGGAGCAAGGTCACAGAGGAACTCCTCACCAAGACCCTCCTCCAAGATCCCCCCCAGTACCACGACCGACACCAACTCCGCAGCCACAGAATTTCATCGCTGGATCTCCCGCTGCGCCGACACTCTCGCACCCCTCCGCCACCCCACCAAACAACGCCCTCTGAAGGCCGCCTGGTTCACCACAGAACTACACGAAGCCAGACGCTCTTGCAGACGCCTAGAGAAAACCTGGCGAAACCAGAAAACCACGGAAGCACGGAACAACCACAGGAGCGCCCTGAAGGAATACCACCAGTGCATAAGACACCAAACGGACCTTTATAAGAGACAAAGTCCAGACCAACGCCAAGGAACTGTTCAACGTTAAACAGCAGCTCACTAAACCCCCCAGCGAAGCCACGGACGTCACACCTTCCCAGGAACTCTGCGACAAGCTCAGCTCATACTTCCATCGGAAGATCAAGACCCTCTACGACAATTTCAGCGAAGCGACTCCGGACATCACCTCACCTCCCCTACGCCGCCGATAAGCCAACCATCATGACCTGGAATCCCGCTACCCTCGAACACATCACTGCTACCATGAAGAAAACCCACTCCGGAGCCCCAACGGACCCCTGCCCACCGCACATATTTCACAGGGCCGCCGCCGTCATCGCACCCGAACTTGGACTAACCATCAACACCTCCTTCATGTCCGGCATCTTCCCAGATGACTGGAAGTGGGTGGAGGTTAAACCCCTCCTCAAGAAACCCTCGGCCGACCCAACTGACCTGAAAAACTACTGGCCCATCTCTCTCCTCCCTTTTGCGGCCAAAGTCACAGAGAGACTTGTGAACGGCCAGCTGACCACCTTCATCGAAGAGAACCCCATCCTAGACGCCTCCCAGTCCGGATTCCGCAGCAACCGCAGCACAGAGACCGCCCTTCTCACCGCTACGGACGACATCCGCATGCTACTCGACCAGGGACACACACCGGCCCTCATCCTTCTAGACCTCTCCGCAGCCTTCGACACCGTGTCTCATCGCACTCTCGCAGCCAGACTTCACGACGCGGGGATACAAGGAGCCGCCCTCGACTGGATCTGATCCTTTCTCTCCGGCAGAACCCAGAGGATCAGACTCCCTCCCTTCCTCTCCGAACCCACCGATATCAACTGCGGAGTACCCAAAGGATCAACGCTCAGCCCCACGCTTTTCAACATCTACATGGCCGCCATCGTGAGACCGCATGGGCTCAGCATTGTATCCTACGCCGACGACACCCAGCTCATCCTCTCACTCACGGAGAATCCCGAAGACACCAGACTCCGCTTCCAAGAAGGAATGAAGAAGGTGGCAGCTTGGATGAAGGACAGCTGTCTGAAGCTCAACTCAGAGAAGACGGAGGTCCTCATCCTCAGACCCTGCACCTCCGCCTGGGACAACACCTGGTGGCCCTCCGCCCTCGGAAATCCACCCACTCCTACAGACCACGCACGAAACCTCGGCATCATCCTCGACTCCTCCCTCTCCATGAACCGCCAGATCAACGCAGTCGCTTCCACCAGCTTCAACTGCCTACGCATCCTCCGCAAGACCTTCAAATGGATCCCCCCCCCCCCCGACTGCAGAAGGACCGTCACCCACGCGCTCATAACCAGCAGACTGGATTACGGCAACGCCCTATACGCCGGAATCAACAGAGCTCTACTACACAGACTCCAGACCATCCAGAACGCCGCTGCCAGACTCGTCCTCGGGACTCCACGTCACGAACACATGACCCAACACCTACGAGACCTCCACTGGCTCCCCGTCGAGAAGAGGGTCACCTTCAAACTCCTCACCCACGCCTACAAATCCCTCAACAACATCGGACCCAAATACCTCAACGAGAGAGTATCCTTCCACGTACCCAAGAGGAACCTCCGCTCCGCCGACCTCGCCCTGGCATAGGTCCCCCGCATCCGCAGAAACAGAACAGGCGGGAGAGCCTTCTCCTACATCGCAGCCAAGACCTTGAACGAGCTCCCCGTGAACATTAGACGCTCCCCAACCCTGCACACTTTCAGGAAGGACCTCAAGACCTGGCTCTTCGACTGATCCGGAGCTGCCCCCCCCCGCACCTTGAGACCCTCACGGGTGAGTAGTGCGCTTTATAAACCCCTAATTGATTGACCAAGAATATACAAGGGTTTGCAGTCTGCCCATTGCTTACCATTGGTTGGCTTTACTGTTAATCTCATTTGCCTGCTTCTTATTTGTGTCCTAGCTTGTCAGTCTTGTGTTTGTTTCTCCAGTGAAGCATATCCCCTTTACCATCTTTGATTAGCTAGCTTCCATGCTTCCACTGCTTGCTTTGAGGCAACTACCTTTTTTCTTTTTGTTTAAGTACTCATTGAGAGACCATGTGTTTTCCAGCTGTCTTCCAATGTGCTTTTCTCCTACCCTCCAGTTGCTCTCACTCACCCATGTGCTTGTCTCTCACCAGCCGCACCGTGATGCACATCTCAGATTGGTAAAGAAAAACCTGCCCACCTCATTTAGTTGGTGCGCACATGCGTTTTGAACGCATGCGTGCGACTGCACCATCTCGCCATTTTTTTAAATTTAAAATAACCATGCTGCACGGCAGCTGTGGTTCTGTACTGCGTTACAAAAAAAATTCCCAAATCAGTAGGTCTGACTGGTGAGATCTATTTGTCTTGGAACAGTAAATTAAAAGTTTTTATTTTTATTTTAAAAGACTGTTGTATCATGACAATTACGTGTGCATGTATGGTGACACATGCACACACATTTCATGGTGCTCCAGGAGTTTGTTTTGTTTTTGCCAATGCTGTTCCACATCGGCAGACAATCACTTTTTTTTTTTTTTGCCCATTTGAAATGGCATGGGCAAAACGTACTGACGCAGCCAAAATGTCTGGTAACACCATTGAAAGGTGAGAAATGCTTTGCAAATTCTTGTGTTTTTGCCTTTTTTTATTTTGTCGAAGACAACATGGGAGTACAGAGTAGGTCACAGGAGCAAACATTTTGTGCAAAAGAATAAATTTCCTCGATAACTTAGCCAAAGGCAAGCAAAACTTAACCTGCTGAAACAATTCAGAACAAGGCAAAGTAAATGTGATAAAATGATGCGGAAAACCTAGCTAAGGAAAGCAAACAAAAAAAATAAAGCAAATAATTAAAACCACCTTGGCTTGAAATTGTTCGTATATGTGTTATAGCATTTTATATATGATTAACAAAGCATTGGTTTAATTTGAAGTACGCACTGCTCATAATATACCATTAGTCAAGTGATGGTCCAGTGGAGTATCTTGAGACACGTATCTATGTGGCTAACTTACCAAATAAATAAGAAAAATATTTTCCTTCTGTTATGTTGGAGTAATATTTTCTCCTCCACATAATCACTCACTGCATGCCATTGCTTATAACCAGGTGTATTTGTGTGTAGTCCAGTATAGTTCGTGCTACTGGTATTTGCGTCAAACTCTATACTAACATGATTTGTTGAATTCAGAATGGTACAAACTCGTCCACCATGTCTCTTAAAAATACCCTAGTCACGTCCACAGGAGTCCTACTTTATGACCAACGGCAAGCATATGAATTAAAACAACATTTGATTTTAATATATTGGAAATGCACCCTTTCATTCAGATTCCAACTAACCAATGTTGCTTGTCTCTTCTTCGGTCTGGTAAGAGTTGTGTACTTTTGCAGATTCAAATTAGCTTACAAATGAAAACTGTGCATTAATGGAAGAGACCATAGTTACAGATAGTCAATATTGCACCCTAAGTCCCATTGTCACCTGGCTGCAGTCTTCTGAATTAATCTCTCTTCATCCCATAAACCAGCCATAGGCCATCTCTCAAAGGCAATTTTTATGTTTGGTGGGTGGGATTATAACTTGGTGTAGTGTTCTCCAGTTGCAATGCAGTTTATCAAAGTGCGGTGGTCCTGGAGTTACTTTAAACAACCATGGGCCAAACCATTGTGTCTGGCTTTCATTTTCAGGTATAAGGCAAGATTGACTTAGCCTATCCTCAGGCTTAAATAGTGTATATGTATAGATATGTGAGGGGAACAATATAGGCAGACAGGTGTGGTCAGGAAAAAGTAGGAGCAAGGAGAGGTGCAGGCTGGGACCGAAGCAGACACGGATGGATACAGGCAAGGAGAGGTAATGAAGAGAGGTCTGGGCATGAAAAGGCGTGGGTAGGAAAGTTGGAAAAGTGTGGATGATGATAAAGGCAGTGCTTTAAATGGGCCGGTACTCACAGGTACTGAGTACCGGCACGTCTTATTTTTGTCACTCTGAGTACTGGCACTTTTCTACTTTAGTGGAGAGTAATGGTACTCATGAAAGGGTAGGCGCATTGGCCTCTAGTGGTGGTAGCCTGTCTCTTTGACAGCCAAAGCACTTTATAGCTCTGCGCTGAGCCCCCGCTGAACTATTCAGCGGGGTCTCATTTGCATGATATCCGGGTGTTCACCATCGTGCTGTGTTGTAAGGAATCGAGGCAGCCCAGTGACAGCGCAATAATGAAAGCCATGGGAGGTAACGAGGCTATAATGGCTTTAATCCCATCTGATTCTTTGGTGTGAGTGTCTGCTTATGTTTGTCTGTTTGCCTGGTTGTGTGTGCGTGTTTTTGTGTGAGAAATATTACAAAATAAGGAAATGTTAAAATATCACTGTTTGGCTTTCGTTTTGTATAACGAATTAACCTGTTTTGTTTATAGAAACAAATTTCTCTTGTTTTGGTATGTACTGCAACTAGTATATAAGTCAATAAGCTTCGCATGTCTTGCCTTTAGCCACGCCCACTCGCCACATTTAAATGAGTACCTACACTCTTTCCCCCCCCCCCCCATTTAAAGCACTGGGCAGAGGCGAGGGCAGGGTGAGTTGCAGCTGCAAAAAAATATGGGCTTGAAGCATTAGTGATTACTCATGTGTATATCAGATGAACATAAGTACACTGAACGTTATGTATTGGCATAATACCGCCCCCCTTTTCTTTGCCCTTTATTGTAATATCCACCGTGCTCATTATGGATGGGGAACTCCCAGTCACGTGATTTACAGCCAACTAGTGTTGTAATGAGCACTGGACATTACGTGGGAGTTTATTATTTTTTTTCTCCAAACTTTATATAGCCCGCCAACAGCAAGGCGTATTTTCCTTAGCTTTTTTACATAATTATTTCTTTCCAATACTATTGTTTTTTTCGCCTCCCTTTGACGAACTCTGATGCACTGCAACACAAAGCTCGCTGCAGCTTTTTTCTACGTTAATAGCATTGAGCGCCACCCGATGGCTGGTCTCCATTTACACGCCGTGAGTACATATAAACACGGCGCGGACCGCACGTGATCCACAGAGCCAAGAGCGAGCAGGCCCAATTAGGTGAGACTGCGGCATGATACCCTTGATGACGTAAGTGCAGCGAGCTCTTTGCCCCAAAACTGAGGGGCCCTTACAGCAGACAACGATGAGGATGGGGAGTTTAGGCTAACTATTTCTGTTCCCTTCCTCCCTCTTCTTATTGTATCTCGCCCTCCCGGGTGGCAGTGTGTGACTACTGGTACATGCCACTCCCGCCACCTGAGGTGCTTTGGTAGTGACCCGAAGTGGGTGGAATGCTTTATGACGCGCTAACATTTCTTCACGATGGCAACTAGTAATGGCGTATTTATGGTCTATTTTGTTCCGCCAAAACCTGTCGCATTTGAAGGATAGGTTTTTTTGTTGTATCGAATTAGATAAACAATAGAAGAATGGTTTATCAAACAGGTTTTAGAATTACTGACACACTCGCCACGTGGTGTGTGTCGATCCATGATGAAAGAGCACCAGCTGGCGAAGTACAAAGTATGAAATAACTCTAAGGGACTGTGGTTCTGAACATAAATAGCACGTTATACATTGTTTGGATGTATTCGGATTGGGTGCACACGTTGGAGGCCTTTGTATATAGTCCCATTCACTGTGAACTCACCTAGATATCTGTGATTTGGCACAACTAAACTCACCAACTTGAACAACAGAATACGTTGGTTATGTGTTTGTTTTTATTTCTACAGGCACAAATGAATTTACCAACAAGCATGGTCAGAAAGTTTCCAGCAGCTATGCATGATATTAAAAAGACTGCATGTAACTTTTATGTAAATTAGCTATTTGTTGTAAATAACCCAGGGCACATTAAAGTCCATAAGTCCTGATGAAAGCCCAGGACCTCGTGCAGGCCAGTGAAAAGTGCTGAAACATGTTGACTAAATAAGTGAGGTTCATAGGACAATAATTATCCTAGATATCCCTCCATCTGTGGTTTTTAATCCTACCACCGAGGGTAGTCAATAAAGAGATATCTTTGACCCTTGATAGGTATTTTTATTTTTAGACTCCCCAGTAGGTTCTAAAAAGTGCTCCATGGAATATGGTTGATCCCACCTCGGCTTTCAGGGGGCTGAGGTGGACTTAGTGATGAAGCATGCCACTATTAGAGTGGGTGAGGGTCATATATAAAAAAATATATTATTTTTTCCTCGTGCTAATCAATAGAAAGCCTTGAGGGGCAGACTTTCTCTATATCTGCAGGCCAGGGATACTTGTGTTGTGGTAGCAGTTTACATGGGAGAGTGTATCCTCTATGTGAGAAGTTGGCCTGGCATATGCTGTCCACTAATTATAGTGGGCACCTTGCACCAGTCCAAACAACCCCTTATTGGAGATAGGTTAAAGACAACCTTATTGAAAGCTATCCTAGTGGTAGCTATGGAGAGCAGCCTTCAGACTAAGTCTTGAAGGAATGTAAAGCAGCTTGTTTTACCAGTCTATAATCTCTTGAGTGATCAAATGAAAGAGCACCACACCAGGTATATATTCAAAATATATGTATTTATTGCTAAACACACCCCTCTAGTCTCTTGATGAGGCTAGAGTTCGAAGTACATAAGTTATTTAAACACAGTAATAGCACAAATACACGTTTGGGCCCTAGGGGCGTACCAAACCATATACCAATAAAGTGGTATAAGAACCACGACTGAACTAGACCTAGAGCCTCTAGAAGTGCTTGGACCACAAGGAACCACCCAAGGTAGTGACACAGGGGACCCACGGGGGACGCGTGCAGTGTAAATACACAACCGCGATACGCCGTTAACTTCTATGGAGAAAGTCGCGATCAGGAAATTAAAGAAAAGGGTCACTTAAAGGAGGACTTGGAGCAAACCCTTTGAGAACTAGGTCGTTCTAGAGTCTCTACCCACGGGAGCACCGGAGTACTCGTGTTACCTCACCCAGGGAAGCCGGGTGCATAGGTGCCTTTCGGGGTCGGGTTTCGTCGTCGATTTGAATGGCGATCTGCTGCAAAGTGCTGCTGGCGACCAAGTGGAAAGTGTCCGGGTGGATCCAAGAGTGGATCGGAGATCTGAAGAACCTGAAAGCAGAGGGGACAGAGTCTGGGTCACTAGCCAGTGACCAGGAAGGCGATGAGCGGATGCCCACCAATGTCGAGTGCTTCAGGTAGGTTGACGGTCGTCTTGACTCTTCAGCCACGAGGTCCAGGAGGCGTTGTCGGCGACCAGGAGCAGGATTCGGGCTGGTACACGATGTCTGTCGAGTGCTGAGGTGTCGGCGACCGGATTGGACCCAACAAGCCTTGGCAACGGCAAGTCTCGATGAAAGTGAAGAATGACGATGATGCAGACCAGCAAGGTCTGAGGGACTCACCCAGCAAGGGTAAGTGAGGGCAAGCCTGGAGCAACCAGGGAGCCCAAGAAGAAAAGGATTGGCCTTCGTGAAGGGCTACTAGCCAACGGGCTAGCGATCGCGAAGGAGCCTCGAGACGTTGCACGTGGAGCTGGCTCACAGGACACTCGTGGAGTGGAGGCCAGTGATCTTCGGTGCAGTTGGTGCTGGAGGCTAGGGCTACTCGGAGCCCAAAGCACGACTTCGTGGGAGACCCAGAAGAGGATGCACTAGCAAATGCGTGCGGTGTCCAGGGGTCACGGTTCCACGTTACCCACGACAGCTACGGGCCTCAGCTTTGCTGGGGACTCAGGGCAGCCTCGGGGAAGTCTGGAAATCCACCTCTGGTGATGCAAAGGCTTCGGCGTCCGACGGGAGCTTAGGCGATGTAGACCGGACAATTGCTTCTTTGGTGCCTGCCAAGCAGGGGAGTCACTCCTTGACCCCCAAGGGAGATTCTTCTGTCCTCTAGTCTTGAGTAGAGCGTCGAAGGTCCAGGATTCTGTTTCAGAGTTTCGTCCAGGGATAATCTAAAGTCCTAAGGACTGGGTTCCTATACTTATACCAAGTTTAGGGGTTGGACTACTCTGTGGCCCCACCTATGGGTGGGTCAGGGCAGAGGGGTGGCTACACCCTTTCCCTTTGTCCAGTTCGCGCCAAAGCAGGGGCTGCAAGCCCCTGATCCGGTTTGAACTGGGGTATGCACAGGGACACCAAGTGTGCCCCCAGTGCAGGACTTCAAAGCACCCGAAAGTGCTCCCGCCCAGCCCCAATACACATTATCCTGTCTGGGGAGGTGGTCACACCTCCCTGGGACAGGAAACCTATTGTCCAGGCCTCCCCTGCCGGAGTTTCGTCCAGCAGCAGGAGGCCAGACTCGTGTCTGTGGCAGCATCATCCATTTTGTGATGCCAGGGCTTTAGAAAGAAGTTACCGGCCAGGCCAGGGTTAACATGTCTCTCCCTCTAGAAGGGTGGAATGCTACCCCCGCCGCCAGAATTGGCGGGGGGGGGGTAGTATTCCAAGATGTTTGACACCAAACACGACATGTTTAGGTGCAGCCATTCCAAAGTTAGCATTTAACGCGAGGTTATAATGCGCTTAAGAGTATATGGTCCGGCTGCACTACAAACCGCATCAGAGAAGGGTCTCCGAATGCTGCAGAGGGGCCCTGCTCATGCAGGGGCACCCTCTCACATAGGAACCACGCACTCTGCCTTCAGGATTGATAAGGCCTGCCATAGGAGTGACTTATAGGTTTATATGTGTGTATGTATTTAGTGATATAGGTAACCTATATCACAGTAAGGGGTGCATGCACCACCTTACCCAGGCTGCAGTAGCAGACCTGTGGTGTCAGTTTGGATGGCCTTCCAGGGGTGGCATAATACATGCTGCAGCCCCTGGTAGGCCTCTGAGGTACCTATGCCCTTGGTACATAGTATACCATATACTAGGGACTTATAAGGGCACTCCAGATTCCAATCAGTGATGTGCCTAAGGCACATGGAAACCATTTTAGAGAGGAAGCAGCTAGGCTGGGGTTCTGATTAGCAGGGCCCCAGCCAGACTAAGGTCGAAAAACAGTGAAGCATCAGCAAAAAGTGGGGGTACCCATGTGAAGCAGATCCTACTCTCCTACACTCTAGACTTCCCAGTATTGGGAATGTTTCTTCTGTGTGTCCCCAGCGACAGGACCTAGAGGTACCCTGTGGCATTTTGTGTTATTATTTGAAGAAGAGCAGTCATAAGAACAGGCTAGGTGCTGTTCAGACAGGGTGAGGAGTCGAGAGAAAAATGTGAGCAGGCAGGGGAAACGCAGTTGTGAAGTTCTGTGAGAAGTATAGGCAGCAAACATACAGCAGGTACACTCCGCACGCTTTCTCGCCGCGCCTTCCAACGCGGATCGGGAGCTTGAGTTCTGCAAGTTGATAGATTTTCTTCTCTTAAAAGAAAACAGTCTGCAGACATGTCACCCGCTAAAACAGTGTTTAAACCATGTAGATACTGTCACTGACAGATGTTGGTGACCAACACCCATGATGTATTCCTCTGGAGCCATGAATCTAAGCTTGACTCATGTCATGTAACTGCTGTGCAAAAATTAACAAAGAGGCCATGCAATGGAGTGGCCGCGCTCCCGCTACCAAGGCCGTTCCCGGGACAGGCCATCATTGAAGTTACAGGGATCAGGCAGGTCCAAAAAGTGGAAGAAACACAGGAGGTCCAAACATGGGGCACGGTCTTCCCACCGCTCGGAGTTGCATGATGCCCCAACCATTTCCAGGCCACGGAGTCGTTACTCCCCCACGTTGGATCCAATTACGATGCTGGTCCCAATGTGCCCTGACCTCTTTGGGCCACCGGTGATGCCACAGCACCTCCTCCATCTCAAACAGGCCTTGGACAACATCTTTGGAGCTCCACCGTATCCCTCTGACATGCCTTTTGGGAACCAACGATCCGAGGTGGTCTCCAGTCAGATTATCACATACTGATCCATCCCAAATGTCGACTGCGCCATTCGACCTTAATTTGAGGGCGCCCACTCCTTGACTTTAGCCCCTCTGGGCCAATGTTCAACGCCACTATCTGCGTCACAACCGATGCCACCAGCCCGAATCACTATGCTGACACCGGCACCCAGGAACTAGACACTGACATCGCAGACACCGGAAATGGAGCTGATAGTACTTCGATGGTCTAGGGTGTTTGGATTGAAGGCTGACTCAGTGATAGAATGGTGTAAAGACAGCAAAGCCACTCCATACTCTCTAGGCATGGCTCAGCCTGCTTGACAGGTCCCACAACTGCATCCATTTTGAGGCTTCAGCAGGGCATACCAGAAAAAGGCAACACCAATATGTGCCTCAGTGCCATCGGGCCTCAGAGTCCTTTCTTTGGTGAGGCCAGGGATCAGCCAAACACTGTGCAGGTGCAAGGCAGTACCCAAACCACAGTTTCCACCCTTGCAGCTGCCTCCAAAGCTGCTTTAATTTGCCCTCTGAGGTGTACAATCGCCTGTTTGGAGGTCCTATCACCTTTCACCTCTCCGGATGGAGGAGCATCACGTCAGACAAATGGGTACTCCAGATTGTGCAACACAGATACTCTCTACCCTTACTTTCCTATCTCTCAGATATTCCTCCCACTCCACAACACCTCCCAGAGGCCCACTTGTACATACTCCATGGAAGAGTCAAAGCTCTCTTGGCCAAAGGAGCGGTATAGACCGTGCCAACACTTGAGATCCAGAGTAGCCGTTACTTCCATTATTTCCTGGTGCCAAAAAAAAGATGCCCCATTTTGATCTTCACCCTCTAAACTGGACAAGCTCAAGATGCTCACCCTGGCCCAAGTCCTCTCTGCTCTGGTTTCAGGAGACTGGATTGTAGCATTGGAATTGCAGCATGCCTATTTCCTTATCCCAGTCCTGCAGTCCCTCAGGTGCTACCACCAGGTTCAGGTAGGCCAGAAGCACTTTTAGTTCTCAGTGCTTCCCTTTGGTCTTACCAGTGTACCTCTGGTGTTTACCAAGGGGATGTTGGTGGACGTAGCCCATCTGCGGAGGTTGGGAATACAAGGCTTCCCATACCTCGATGACTGGCTCCTCCAGGCCGGTTGCCTCATACAGTTGTACGTCACCTCCAGACAACCGCCAATCTGTTGACATCATTGGGCTATTCCATCAATTCTGGAAGTCAAACCTAACTCCTTCACAACAGCTCCACTTCATCGAAGCAATTCTGGATGTGGTGCTCTTCCGAGCTTTCTCTCTACCTCAACAAGTCCAGGACATTGGAATTATGATACTGATGTTTCAACCCTTGACCTAGGTCTCAGTGAGAGCAACATTGAGGCTTTTGGGACTTATGGCCTTCTACGTCCTGCTTGTGGACTACACCAGATTGCACATGCAGACTGTGCTGTTGGATCTGAAGACCACACAACCACAGTGTGGTACTGCAACAAATAGGACATTGTGTGTCATGTACCTGGAGGCTCTACGTTTCTGGACATGGCCGAATGCTCAGGGCATCGCCACGGTTGCCCAACACATGGGGGGGATCTGTTAACACTAGGACGGACTAACTCAGCTGTCGTTGCCTAGCGGACCATGAGTGGTGGTTACAATCGGAGGTTGCAAAGGGCATCTTAAACCTATGTGAGTGAACTCTAACTTGATATATTCGCTATTGCAGAGAACACACACTGTCCAAGCTTTTATGCATTGGATTTCCCAATGCAGACCTTCTTGAGAGACGCCTCCAACCAGCATTGGGGGTTGGGACACATGTACGCCTTTTGGCCCCTCCCTCTCCTGCCCAGAGTACTAAAAAAAGATTAAGAGGAACTGAAACCAAGTTATCCTAGTGACTCTGGACTGGGCAAGGAAAGTATGGTACCCAGAACTTCTGGCCACCCCTTTGTGAGGACACAGCAGTGCCCAGTTTTGCACCCAGGCCTGCACAAACTGCACCTCTATTCGTGGAGACTGGGTAGCGACAGTTGAGGGCTTTCAATCCCCTCCCAAAGTGGTTAGTGCCATCTTGGCAGCCAGGCATCCATACACCAAATTGGTCTACGCACGACACTGGGAAATGTTTGTGGTCTGGTCATCTTCCAGTGACATTCCACCCCTGAATGCACAATTATCAAATGTTCTTCTGTTTTGTTTGTCTTTAGCCCAGCAAGGTCTTTCTATGGCAACTGTTAAAGATTATCTTTCTGTCTTCTTACACTTGCTGAATCAGCCATCCCTTTTCAAGTGACCCGATGTGATGCGTTATTTGAAGGGGTTGACCCGCATGTTCCAACCAACACCTTTTGTGATGCAACAGTGGGACCTTAATTTGGTCCTTATCTACATCATGTGAACACCCTTCGAACAACCAATGCACAGTTGCCTCTTGCCTACTATCAAGATTCCATTTCTCATTACATAACATCGGCCAAATGAGTGAGCGAACTCCGAGCATTGACTGTGATACCACCATACACTTGGTTCTTCCTGGACAAACTAGTCCTCTGGACAAAAGTGGCGTTCATAAGCAAAAGGAACAAATGATGTACGGAACGCTGAACAATGCAAACATTTACGCCCTCTGTGCCTCTTTCTTTCTCTTTACTGCTCTTTGCTCCTTTTTGTCTTTCCTGCTCTTGCTCTTTGCCTCTCTTTGTCTTTCCTGCTCTCTGCTCTTTGCCCCTTTTTGTCTTTCCTCCTCTTGATCTTTGCCTCTCTTCGTATTTCCTGCTCTCTGCCTCCTTTTTTTCTCTCACTTTTTGCGTCTTATTCTTTTGCCTTTTTTCTCTTTTTGCTTCTTTTCCCTTTCTCTCTCTGCCTCTTTTTCCCTCCCTCCAGCTTCCAGCGCTCCCCGCCACTGCTGCCCCTGCATCCCCTCCCCTGTGTCACTCTGACCTCCCAGCTGATCACCCTCCCCCTGACCACTACTTAATGGCAGCCGCTGCGCAGCAAGAAGAGCAAGACATCTGACCTCCTGGTCATAGTCACTGCTCTCCCCCCACGCAGCTCCACTGTAGGGGTCTGCCCTGAAGCACTTGCCTGAGCTCCTCTGGTAGGTGTTCGAGGCCCTCCTTCACCCGCAGGCCCCTGCCTGCGCCTCTTCCCTGGTGGTCTAGTGGAAGAGCAGCCTGCTCTTCTGCTATTCCACTCTGCTCTCTGCCCTCTGTGCCTCTTTCTTTCTCTTTACTGCTCTTTGCCCCTTTTTGTCTTTCCTGCTCTTGCTCTTTTCCTCTTTCTTTCCTGCTTTTGCTTTTTGCCTCTTCGTCTTTTCTGCTCTGCCTCTTTTTTTCTCACTTTTTGCTTCTTATTTTTTTGCCTTTTTTTGCTTCTTTTTCCCTTTCTCTCTCTGCCTCTTTTTCCCTCCCTCCAGCCCTGCTACCCGCCGCTGCTGCCCCTGCGGCCCCTCCCCCCTAGTGTCGCTTCCGCCTCCCAGCTGATCTCCCTCCCCCGACCCCTACTTAATGGCGGCCGCTCGCAGCAGGCGCGCCAAAGGCAAGCCCATCTGCACCTGTCCGTGACCTGACAGCGACCAGCGCCAGGGACCCTGGTCCCCTGACCCCACGCCGCTACGACTTCCAACACACTCCATACACTCAACCCCAGACTCAATAACAACTGCCAGCTCTCGAGGCCGAGCAACACCCAAGGCCCGATCTCCTGCCGACACTGCCGCCGCACTTTCACCCACCTCCGGACCCAGGCAGCTACCCCCAATCCACCGGACACCACCGCACACAAGCCACTGAGCTGCATCCTCCTCAACGTATGCTCCCTGCACAGACACGCCATAGAAATCTGGGACCTCCTCAACACCCACACGCCCAATGTCGCCTTCCTTACAGAGACCAGGACCAACGCCAGCTCCGCACTCAACATTGCAACCGCCATCCCCGACAGATACAAGATCCTGAGAAAAGACCGTCCCAACTGCCCAGGAGGAGGCCTTGCCATCGTCCACAAATGCTCCCTCCGTCTCACAACCTCCAACTCGGACGTCGCCTCGCCCCCCCATGGAACACATCCACTTCCAGATCCAGCCCAACCCCAGAACGACGCTCCGCGGAACACTCGCCTACAGACCTCCTGGACCCCGCACCCCTTTCACCAACGTCATTGCTGACCACATCGCAACCCACTCCCTCCCCTCTACGGATTACATACAACTCGGAGACCTTAACTTCCACCTGGATAACCACGGCGATCCCAACACCACCGCCCTCCTGGAGAACCTCACTAACATAGGACTGAAGCAACTTGTCTCAACCCCAATTCACACAGCAGGACACACATTCGACCCCATCTTCCCTGGAGAAAACAACATTCGCTTCAGCCTCACCACGGAACTGCACTGGACAGACCACCATTGCATTTATTTCTCCTTTACGAACCCACTGCACACAAGCAAACGCACCACTTCCCACGCAGAAGCTGAAACAAAGTCTCCGAAGAACACCTCACCTCCGCCCTCACTTGCACTCCTCCCCCCAACTACGACAGACGTCAACACAGTGGCAAGCAACCTCCACCAATGGATCGCCAACTGCGCCAACACTCTCGCCCCACTCCAGAACACCACGAGACTACACAACAAGAAAGCCAACTGGTTCACCACGGATCTCCGAAAATCCAAGCGCTTCTGCCAATGACTGGAGAAAACGTGAAGAAACTGCAAAACCCCAGAAGCACACTCCGCCTATAAAACAGCCATCACAGCACACCACCAACTCATCAAATCAACAAAGAAAAACTTCATCCAAGACAGAATCCTCGCCAACAACTCCAAGGAACTCTTCGCCATCATACAGGAATTCGCTAAACCCAACAGCGAAACAAGACGTCCCTTCTTCGACCTCTGCAACAAACTCAGCTCCTTCTTTCACCTCAAGATCAAGATGCTCTACGACAACTTCGACCACAAAGACCACGGCACCCCCTCAACTCCCACCCCCAACGATGCCATCCAACAGACTCTTCTCACCTGGACCCCTCTCACCACAGAAGACACCCTAAAGACAATGAAGAGCATCCACTCCGGAGCACCTTCTGATCCCTGTCCGCTGCACATCTTCCACAGGGCTGCCACTACCATCGCACCTGAGCAACGCCGAACTATCAACGGCTCCCTTGAGACCGCCACATTCCCCGACAACTGGAAGCGTGCCGAAGTCAACCCCCTCCTAAATAAGCCCTCCGCAGACCCGATGGACCGCAAGAACTTCAAGCCCATCTCACTGCTTCCTTTTGCCGCCAAAGTCACCTTGAGACCCTCACGGGTGAGTAGTGCGCTCTACAAGACCCTGATTGATTGATTCACTCCCAGTCATAAAGACCTGGGTTTAAAAGTGGCGTTCATGCCCAAGGTAATCATGCCCTTCCACATAGGGCAATTCATCTCCTTGCTGGCTTTCTCTACACCACCTCATCTCCTTGCCGGCTTTCTCTACACCACCTCACCACTCCATGCAAGAAGAGCATTTCCACTGTCTTGATCCTAAGCGGGCACTCAGCTTCTACTTTGACCTGACCAAGGATTACTGAAAAAATTTACAACTTTTTGTCAGTTTCTTGGGAGCCAAAAAGGGCAAAATGGTGTAAAAGAGACCATCTCCTGATAGACTGTGTGTGAGAAAGTGCCTCTTTTGACATGGTTAACCACTTTTTGCCTGGTATTTGATGTGGTTTTGATTGTAGTGCACAGGGTCCCTGCCAACCAGGTTCCCTGTGCCAGTGCTTCTTCCTTAAACATATCCACAATTGTTACTTCTGCCCCCTGTAAGTCCCTATTAAGTGTTACCCTGGGTACCTAGGGCCTGGAAGCTGAAGAGGGTCCCCTGGGACCCCCCTCATAAGAACCATGCCACTACCCTTGCAGCTTGCATGGGCTTGTGAGGTGAAAAACGACAAAGTCGACATGGCTCCCTGCCTGGGTGCCCTGCCTGCCAGCACTGTCTGTAGGTCTAGGTAAGCCACCCCTCTAGCAGGCCTTACAGCCCTAAGGCAGGGTGCACTATACCAGAGGTGAGGACATATCTGCATGAGTAGATATGCCCCTACTTACTCAAGTCAATTCTTAAATATTGTCCCAGGGGACCCTCTTTAGCTTCCAGGCCCTAGTTACCCAGGGTAACACTTACTAGGGTCTTACAGGGGGCAGAAGTAATACATGGGCTGGAAACTCGACACTCGAGTTCCCCAGCACCATGGCTTCACTGAAACCAGGAGTGTTTGGTAGTAAACAGCTCCTTGTAATAAATCCACACTGCCAGTGTGAGATTTATTAAAAACATGTACTCAGAGGGCACCTCAGAGGTGCCCCCTGAAAACCTACTGACCTTGTTGTGGGCACTGACTGGCTGTAGGCAGCCCGACACACACAGACATGTTTCTGGACCCCTGGGTGGAGAGTCTCTGCTCTCTGGGATCAGAAACAATGCACATCCTGGGCAGAGGTGTCACACCTTCCCCAAGATGGACCAGTGTTCGAAAGGAAAGCTTCAAAGGCCTGCCGCCTTTGTAGTGCGACCCCAGCCTCTGCTGCTAGCAGCCAATGGCAGCCCCCGGTTCACACCCCCACTTTGGGCGGAAAAACCAGCAGGATAACTAAAAGACTATAAGATGTGCTCACATTTGCCAACTCCAACCCTCAGGTGGAGGAGGTGAAGTTGAGCACACTTTTCAGTCCCCTCCATTTCGAAGATGACTGGACTCCTCCAATCAGGGCTAGGTCTATCCCCCTTCCCATAGGAAGGTGGCATAATAGTGGGTGTAGTCGCCCCAGGTAAGTTGCCCATTGGCCCTACCTACTACTCCCCTAAAACGCCTTCAAAATGTAATATGTAGGTGGTCCCCCAGACTTAGAAACTAGATTCCTCCAACCTGTGAAGAAGACGCCGTGCAGCAAAGCCTGAAAATGACCGCTGACTTGGCCCCAGCCCTACCGGCCAGTCTGCAGCTTTAAAGACTCTGCAAAGAAGACCACGCCTGTCCTGTGGCTAGCAACTTCCAGAATTCAGAGAAAGACTGTCTGCTCTTCAACAAAGACCAGATCTCCCTAGGGCAGCGGCTCTGTCCAGACGAAACCAACTATAAGGGCTCCAGATCCAGCTTGAACCACGTCTCCTGCCTACTCTGTACACAACACCCACGGCCCGAGTCTGAGTGGCTCACCTGTCCAGTGAAGTCTCCCCAGTGATCCTGACCTTGAGTCCAGCATTGGCTGACCCCTCCTGGACTCTTCGACAACACCTGCAACCTGAATCCAGAGGCTCCCCTGACTGCGACCGGCTTTGGTAAAAAGTCTCCGACGTCGAAAGGCACCCCTGCTACAGAAGTCCCTGCGCCTTGGTGAGCCGAATAGACGGTATCCTTACAACCCCCTACATCTCTATTTACCTCTGCTGTCATTGGTCTCCCTCCTGCAACCTCCGGTGCGATGCCTCTACCCTGTTTGTCGAAAGCAGAATCCTCATTGAAAAGCATTTGGCGCCCGACGTTGATTTTGCACCCTGCACCTAGCCGCCCTTGTTCCACTAGTGGTGTATGTTTGGTGCTGCTTTGTGTCCCCTCCCCCCCCCCCCCGGTGCTTGACCTAACCCCCAAAACTTGGCCCCTGCAACTGATTTACTTACCTGAAAGCAGTGTGGCTTCGAGCACCCCCAGTTTCCATTGAAACGCATTGGGCAAACTCCGATTTTGACCTCTGCACCCAGCTGCCCCTGTGCTGCTGGAGGTGCAGTTTTGGTACTCACCTGACCCTTGTCCCATGCTAACCTTTGGTCTCGAAGACTGGAACTGTAAGTCTGATACTTACCCGTATAACCGCATTATTGTTTTCCTCCTTAGGATAACATTGAACTGCTCTGAAATTGTTCTAAGTGACGGTTTCTGAAAGTGAAAAGTACTTCTATTTGAAAAAAAACATACTTACCTTATTGCGGAGATCTTGGTCTTAAAATAAAGCACAAACAAAGCTTATTTTTCTAAAATTGGGGTGGATCTCCTTTTTTGAATCGTGGGTTAATTATTGATCAATGTTGTGCAATAAATGTCTTGCACTCCTCTGTGTTTGGCCTAAGGCTGCTCGCCCAAACTACCGCTTATAGAGCACTTTGGGTTTTATATTGAGCCCTGTACACCTAGTGGCATACCATATACAGAGCCACCTTCTTACACTGTTATGTACCAAGATCTTGTATGGGCTAGCCAAGAAGCAGCCCCTGTAAGGATTGTGCGCCTATTCCACCAGACATAAGGCTGCTACCACTGCGCTGGTGCGCAGTGTGCCAGATCTGGACAGTTACCAAGCTGCTGCCTGGGCGTCCCTCCACGCGTTCACGAAGCAGTACTGCCTGGATAGCCAGGTCTGGCAGGATGAGCATTTTGCCGGATCTGTCTTGTAGGATTTCCTGATCTGAGCCATTCCACAGATATACCATCTATGGAAGCACTGCTTTGGTATATATTCACAAGGTGAGGAATCTGTGTTAGAAGTCTCTGTCAGAAGAACAAGGTACTTGCCTTCAGTTTCCACTTTTCTGGTAGAGCCACAGTCTAGCCGCAGATTCCTCACCAACTCACCCACCCTGACTCAATCAGCTATTGTTGATCTGAGAGTGCCTCAGAATAAAGCTCATCACCCTTTCATATACTGGGTCAGTCAGCAGCTCATTGTCATAGATGCATCGCCCCTTGATGTGGCATACACAGCTTGGGGTAAAATAAAAAACAATACTGGTGCTTGGACTTGATGGAAAGGTGGAATACGATCCTATGTAGGATGCCCTCCTATAGCCAAACGTCTGGCGACAGCAATATCTATCACAATATAGACCTGCTGCATATTTGAGTAAAATGAAAACCGCAAGGAAGAGGAAAATTAATTCCTGCAAGCATCAATCAAGTTGAATATCTCCATTAGAGTGGCAATTTATTGTCTCTCTCTTTAGCAGTATAGCTTGTAGTGGAAGTGTAATGCAATCTCTGCTTCAGAACCAAGATTAACTCCCCAGCAAAAACAAGGTTGGCTTCTATCTCCACATGTATGAACCTCTAAAAACTTGAATCCTCAACTTGAGGTGCTTGTACTAACCACAGTGAAAACATTCTAGTTGATGTAAAGCCCCCATAAACACCTAAAAGGTGCTGCTGTTAGATTTTTCTCCAAAATGCATATGATCGTGCTAATAAATATTACAGGCAGACCTTTGGCAATGGCATTCTGTCGTGCCGTAATGATCAGTGCTGGTTGGGATGGTTCCTCAAATTTCTTCCTGTAGGTCCTCAATAGCTGCAATTTATGAATCAGTTAGTGGTTCTAGCCTTCTCTGGATTATGTAGGTCACTAGCATTCCAGTTAAGCATATGCACGAGTGAGCTTTTTACTACTGAATGTAAACTTTCAACCGGGACAAACCTGGTCCTTGTATCCGACCCGTGCTCCATTGTGGTCAGCCTTTACTTTTTACTTCGACCTGGTCTAGCGCGACCAGATAACCGCGGATGGTTCTTTGAGCTTTTTGGTGCTATTTTTTAATTGAAACTTTAAAAATTCATATCTCAAGTTCTACTTCATGGATTTTTGTCTTTTTAGTGTCATTTTATTTATTTTTCTTGTTATGTTTTCCCTTTATCACTGTTTGAGTTCTGCATAAATACTTTACAAATTGCCATTAAGTTAAGCTTGACTGCTTTGTTCCAAGCTAACAGAGGGTTGAGCAAAGATTTACTTAGTGACGTTAGTGGTTCACTCTAAAAAGGATTATGATTATCATTTGCGGTGTGTTCTCACAACCCCTCAACTAATTCTCCAATTTCTGACTGGCAGAATCTCTTGAAATAATTTCAGCCACTTATAATCTCTTTGAGCTACATGCTTATCCATTACTTTTTTAGCCTCTCTGTGCCATTATGGTCAGGGCCAGTCTCGTTGGGTCTTAGCTGTGAAGTGCAGCATTAGACCTAAGGAAAAGCGAACTTGAGACCGGCGTCTGGGCAAACTCCTGCTTCATAGGGAGGGTTCCTTACAGCAAACAGTGATGGATGAAATGCCTGATTTGAACTCATTAACTGAAAAAACACTCTGAGCTGCATTCTCATAATTTTTAGCTCCTCTGTGCCATTAGTTGTTGGGATATGTGCTAATATTCGAAAATGTTTTTTATGCAACAATGTGTATTTTAACTAACTTTTAAATACAAAGCACATTGTAAGGAAATGTAAACATGCATTCTAAAATGTGCTTTTCTGTAGTACATTGACACCACAGTAGGTGGAACAAGACATATAAAGAAAAAAAACTAAGTGCAATGTGAGACAGGTTAACATTTTACTGGCAGGGTTCTGCTTTTACAATGTTTATTTTCACACAGGGGGAGGATTAATTTGAAGATGCTTGCATCAAGGATGGACCTGCAAGGGTGAGCTTGTCTGGTGTGCTGATTATTAGTCTAATAGCAGTACTGTCACTGGGAAAGATTTTTTTTTAAACCTGCAATGAAAGAAAGACGAAATGCTGTGTTTAAACTTTTTGTTTGTTTAGGGCAGCTACATATCAAGCGAATGAGATCAGCACTGTGAATTAGGGGAAATAATTCAGTTAGACGTCTGTTCTATGCAAAAAGAGCTTTGAAACCATTGGCAAACATTCAGTAAGAAGGCTTACCCATGTAACATTCCCCATGCAATTTTTTGTGGAATTTTCAAACAATGCTACAGCCAAAAGAGCTGAATGGAATTTGGCAGAAAACTAGATCTTTACCCCAAAAGTGTGCCTATTGTGATTTGGTATAAGTCCATTCAGTATTTTTTGAGAAATGAAGGTTTAAAATATTTGTATATCTGGATTGTTGAGCTGAAATTTAAAAATGTAAGCCTTCTGATTGGCTGAAAGGCTTTTTCAGGTTGTGTGCTCTGATTGGCTGGCCAGAACATGAAAAGAAATGTTGCGGTAGCCATTAAAGGACTACGGGACTTTGTTGCCTGCCCTGAAAAGTTTTTTAAAAAACAGTATAAGGGGGCAGGGTTGGGAGAACCTCCTCCCCTATCCATTGTAGAAAATTTCTGGATGGAATCCCTGGGGCTAAAAGTTTTTTTTTTAAAATAAAAAAAACTTTTTGCTGTGATCTCGTGGTTCTCTTGTGGGATTGCGGTAAAAAATACAAAATCAAGGCTGTTTTATTTATATTTAAATAAATGACCTCTGGGTTTGGCCTGGGGGTGTCAAACCTCATTCATCATTTTACATATGGGAAGGGGGTATGTGTGGAGCCCCCTCCCTGAGATGATTTTGGCACAGTCGACCCATCCCTGGGGCCTGGGACACGTTTAAAAGGAGAGGGGGCATTGGGCCCCCCTCCCCATGCCTCTATGAGGCCCCCAGGGACCCCATCCCTGGTGGCCTCATAAAGGGGGAACAAATAGCCCCCCTCCCCGAGCCAAGATTGGCCCTGCAGACCCTATTCCTTGGGTCCCTATTCAAGCAGTGTCCTGGGGATTCCATTCCCGAGCACACTGCTTTTTCTGCATTGAAGAGTGCAGGGATAAATACAACTTGGCTCCAGCCCGTGCGGGAGCAAAGGAGAATGAAGCAGGCGCTCGCCAGCACCACAGTGGGTGCTTGCTTAGGAGCCAGAAGGGGACTGCAGGAGCATTGTGGCTCCTCCCATGGCCCCCAATGATTTGGTGCATGTGTGTTCTGTAGGTGGGGAATGGGGCTCCCGTTTTAAAAACAAATGTTAACAAAACTGGCTGGTTCCCACCATGGTGGAGGCTGAAAAGCCAGCCGGTGCCTTGGGGCTCCCCCCGCAGCCCTCAACATTAAAAAAAGATGTGGGTGCACCGGGTAGGCATCCAAAAAAAACCATAATAAAATAAAAATAAAACCAATAATAAATGAGCGGCAGGAGCCACTCCTTTATTATTCACTTCTCCAGAGAAGGAGTTCAACGTAATGCCCTGTGAGGGCTTTTTAAGTATATTTTTTGGACCCTGGTGGTGTCCCTAGAAAGGGCAGGGGTACTACCAAGCATTTTTTTATGTTGAAGGGAAGTGCAGCAGCCTCCCCAGTAGCATTAAAAAAACACAGTAAGAGGGGCGTGGCCAAGATGGCGACCGTGTAGGACGTGCCTACCGATCGCTCCTGCCTGGATCCCGAGACCCTTAGCATTGCCAGCGCCGCTGGAATCACCCCATCCGCGACCTCCATGTCGGTGGGAGATGTCCGGTAGCCGAGGGAAGCGGAGGCGATTCGCCAACGGCTGTGACGGCCGCACCGGAGCCGAGACGGGCCGCCCGCGTGGCAGGCCTGCAGCACCAGCCCTTGCGTAGTGAGGGAGGCGGGGCTGGCGACAAGACACTGGTGGTGCGATGGAGGTCGGCGGCGGCTCAGCCTGCCTCCAGGAGCGGGCCCCGGAGCCTGGAGCTGTGCGGTGCCCCCATACCAGGTGGTCGATGAGCCGGCAGACCGAGGCTGGTGGTGGCCGGAGGTGAGCTGCCCGGGGCCGCTGCCGTGGTGCACGGCTGAGTGGAGGGATGCGGCTGTGGAGACGGAAGTGGTGGAGGGGCACTGACGCCCTTGAATAAACGTCTGAGTGCCCCCGGCAGCCTGAGAACAGAGGCGGGCCCTTGAGAGCGGGGGGGGGGGCTGTGAGCCGGACCGGGTGGACTGAGGGGCGGCTGCAACGTGCCCGGAGTGTGTCACACCACTGGTGCCCGAGACGGAGTTTGGTGGTCAGAGAGCGGCCGCTCGGGAGCCTCGTTAACCCCACGCCAGCGGAGAGAAACGAGCCCTGAGCCCAAACAGAGGGGATACCAGTGAACCTAGAGACCCCAGCGCCACACGGGAAGAGTGTGGTGCCGGTGGTGACACCGGCACTCGTGGAGCCGCAACTGAGGCTGGTGTGAAGTGGCGGAGGTCTACATGGGGGCCGGAGTCTGGCGGCCACGGCACTCTGGAGGTGGGAAGCGGACAGGCCTGGGGCGAGACTGTGCCATGTCGAAAGGAGAGGCGCTTGACACGGCGGTGGCCTGATGGTTGTGTGGCCAGGAAGAGAGTGACCCACATTGCGCTAGTGTACTGGCGGTAGCCGTGTGCCGTGAGATTGGGCTTTCGGCCTCTGGACCTGACTGGCCCGTGGTGCTGAGAGGGGACTGCCGGCGCTCTGCAGAGCTAGAGGGAGGTGCGAGCGATTGGCGGACAGGATACCTCCCGTTGACCCGGTGGTGGGGAGCTGCGGCTGCCGGAGTCTGAAGGTGTGCTCTGAGGCCCACGTGCGGTGGAACGAAGCGCCCTGGAAGAGCTGGAGGGACACACTCGACCGGGCTGGGAGCTGAGTGTGCTCCCCACCGCCCGCGGAGCCGGGTGGGGCTGAGAGCCATACGTACGGCCCCTGAAACCACGAGGCGGAGGAGGCGGTGAGATCCCCCAGGCGGACGACGCGGCAACGAACGGAAGCGGGCCTACAGACGTGCCAGAGGCCGCTCCCCGCGATGGCGGCGGCCAAGCACAGGAAGGAGCGATCCGTCAAGGAGCTTCTACTCCGATCAGCGGCAGGCGGATCCGAGTCAACCCAAGCCAGGGGGAGCTCACCTACCCCACGGGAGAGTGGAGACGCGGACGGCCCAGTCACTAGAGGCATCCTTGAGTCCCTCTTTGCTACCCTTACTGGGGAATTCCACACTATGAAAAAGGATCTGGCGGCGGACTTGCGGGAACTGCGCCGGGACGTCGACTCGGTGGGAGAGCGAGTGGATGAACTCGAGACACAAACGACGGCCCGGGACGAAGAGGTGCACCATCTTCAACAGGAAGTGATCCGTCTTCAGAAACAGCATATAGACCTCCATGCGGAGGACCTGGAGAACCGCTCCCGGAGAAACAACATTAGAATCCGCGCGGTTCCGCAGGGCCTGAAGGGAGATGACATCGAGGGCTTTGTGGTGGGACTGTTCCGTTGCATCCTTGGAGGCCCTCTCGACCAACGCATTAAATTGGACCGGACACATCAGGTTGGGCCCCGGCGGCCGCCGAACGCCCCAACCCCAGACATTCTCACATGCGTCCACGATTACCAGCTCAAAGAGCGGATCCTGCGAGAAGCCTGAGCCAAGCACCCAGTCGAATATCAAACCAGTAGACCCCTCCTGTTCCAGGACTTGGCGGCCTCTACGTTGCAGAAGCGGCGAGATTTCCGGCCTGTCATGGAGTTTCTCCGAGCCAAAGAGGTCCCCTACTCGTGGGGGCACCCGTTCCGTTTGATCTGCAAATGGGAGGGCAGGCTGCGCCAGATCCGATCTCTCCGGGAGGCAACGGCACTCCTGAAGATCCCAGACGCAGCGACTGCATCTCCAGAGAGAGAGAGAAGACCAAACCCCGGAGAGCTTCAGGGGCCCGTTGGCAGCGCGTGGGGAGGTCCCCCCCGCCAACAGGTCCTGACCCAGAGACCATGGCAGCCGAACGCAGGGCGGTGCTCAGCACACTGACGGACGACACTGCTGCAAATGAATGAGGTGGTGGTGTTCTTCTTGCATCCTAATTTGAGAGGCGCTGAGACTTACGCTATTTTGCTCCCTCGGGTCCGGGGAGGGCGGGGGCGGCGGGCGATTCCTACAGTCCATCTCACGTTCCCCCAAGGGGCTGACCGCCCAGGACATTGACCAATTTTTATTGTCGCAACAAGTTGTTCTTTGTTTATCTATGTTTCTTTCGGGGTTCTTTCTTCTCTCCCTCCTCACACTACCTTGGTGGCTCTCTGGCGCTCCACATTTCCCCTTTGCAGGGCAGGCATGGATGGGAGATGGGCAGGTTTGGATGATTTCCTCTGATCACCCCCCATATGTCCAGTATTAAAATTTTGTCTTTGAACGTCAAGGGGCTGCTTAACAATCCTGTTAAGCGGCGGGCAGTCCTATCCTATCTGGAAAACTCGGGGGCCCACTTATGTCTCCTTCAGGAGACACACCTACTGCCTGCAGATACACACCGACTGTGCTCTAGAGCGTTCCCTCACCAGTTTTTCTCTTCACAGGCTAACAAGAAAGCAGGGGTGGCGATCCTGGTGTCCCATAGCTTCCCGGGTCGCCCTGGGGATAAGCAAGTTGAGATACAGGGCCGGCTATTGGCCTACTCCTTCGCGGTGGGTTCCTTTTAGTTTACAGCTGCATCTGTCTATGTCCCTAATGAGGGCCAGGAGAGGTTCATACGGGAAGTGGTGCAGGAGATCTCCTCGGTCCCAGATGGGTCTACTCTCCTGGGGGGGGATTTTAATCTTGCATTTGATGACTCGGTAGACAGGTCAGCGCAGCGATGGGGCCAGTCAGGGACGCTGTCCGACTTGGGACGGCACTTGTTACAGGAGGTAGGACTCACAGATGCCTGGAGGCTCTACAATCCTCACACGCGCGCCTACACATTCTATTCACACCCCCATAAATCATATGCGAGGATAGATTACATTCTTACTTCTATGGCACTCACCCAACGCTTACGCTCAACGGACATCACCCCGTGCCCACTATCTGACCATTCGGCGATTCACGTGACATTGGACCTCCCGGGGCCTCGACCAGCGCGTAGGTTCTGGCGTCTGCGAGAGACCATGCTACAGCGCCCCTCTGTCATCTCACAGATAGAATCCTGTATGGCCACATACCTAGCTATCAATGATACCCCAGCAACCCAGATGACGACCCTCTGGGAGGCCTTGAAAGCGGTGGTCCGAGAGGAGCTACTGGGTATCGCAGCAGCGGACAATCGGATTAGACGGGAGAAGAGGGAGCGCCTTATAGGAGAGGTAACCGAGCTGGAGCGCATACACCATAAGACCGGGGCTCCCAGAGTCTGGAGACAGCTCAAGGCTGCCCGAGCTCAGCTAGCGGGGTTGGATGGTGACAGGGCCGAGTTTGCGGCTTTGCGTCTGAAACACGCTTTTTGTGTGGGGGGGACAGGTGCGGGAGGCTATTAGCCAACAGGCTACGGGCACAGCGACAATCTTCATGCGTTACTGAAATAATAGACCCCCACAGTGAGAGCCTTGTCGAGGACGCCGACATTGCAGAAGTGTTTGGCACCTTCTATGTTGACTTGTACGTGGGACAATCCCTGCCGGTGGAGGGGGTGGAGCGGTATCTTGAGGGGGCGGAGCGGTATCTTGAGGGGGCGGAGCGGTATCTTGAGGGGGCTTGGACAGCGACACTGGGACCGGACCAGGCCGCAGCCCTGGAAGCCCCTATTAGACCCGAGGAGGTTATTGCAGCCATCTCCCGGTTGAAACCCCACAAATCCCAGGGTCCGGATGGCTATTCCTCTCAGTTTTACAAAACCTTTTGCCCAGTCCTCGCGCCGCTTCTAACTCGCCTTTTTAATTCTCTTGGCGCACCTTCGGGGGCGACTCTTTCCTCCGCGATGTTGGAGGCCTTAATCACGGACATCCCTAAACCTGGTAAGGATCGCAGATGCTGCGCCTCCTACCGCCCTATTTCGCTCCTTAATGTCGATTTAAAAATCTTTACCGGAATCTTAGCGCAGAGATTGTCCTCCCACCTTCCAGGCTTGATAGACCCGGATCAATCCGGGTTCGTTCTCAATCACCAATGCCCAGACAATACCAGGTGTCTCCTGCATCTAATTGACTGCTCGGAATGCTTCCCGGCGGAACGAATTGTCTTCTCAGTCGATGCGGAGAAGGCGTTCGACCGGGTTCACTGGCCCTATCTTCGAGCGGCCCTTAAGCACTTTGGCCTTCCGGACCGCTTCATCCAGTGGGTGTTCTGTAGCTATGCAGCCCCCACCGCCACGGTGCGAGTGAATGGGACCGCCTCGCGAGCGTTTCCCATCGGTAGAGGGACGCTGGCAGGGTTGCCCCCTGTCCCCGCTCCTCTTTGCTCTATATATGGAGCCGATGGCCCAAAGAGTTAGAGATGACCCGGCCATTAAGGGCGCCCGATTCGGGCAGACAGAACACAAACTTAGCCTATACGCAGATGACGTCGTGGCCAGTCTGGAGCAACCCCGGGAGTCTTTTCCGGCATTTATGGCGGAACTGGACAGATGCGCCTTCGTCTCTGGGTTCAAAATTAATGTGAATAAATCCCAGTCGCTCGCTCTCTCCTTGACCCCGGACACGCTGCAGACCCTACAGAGTTCATACCCAGTCCAATGGGCCCGTGAGTCTCTTCCATACCTCGGGGTGCACATAGCCGCGACCATCGCGGCCACTAAGTCGCTCAACTATACAGTGCTGCTCCGACGAGTCCGCGAGGCGCTCCGGAGATGGCGGCCGCACGCTCTATCCTGGCTGGGCCGGGTGGCGGCGGTGAAAATGGTGATTCTACCTCAGATCCTATACATATTTCACTCTTTGCCGCTGGTTCCTCCGTCCGGTGTTATTCATTCCCTGCAACAAGCCATTGACCGTTTTGTCTGGCGTGATCAACGGGCCCGCATGCGCAAGGAACTCGCGTATCGCTGCCCGGACGAGGGGGGACTAGGGATTCCGGATCTGGTGGCTTACTGGAGAGCGGCCCAGCTGAGGGTACTGGTGGAGTGGTTGCGCCCAGAATCCGAAAAGCACTGGCTTTTTATGGACCGCTCACTCGCAGGCCGGCCCTTATGCGGAGTCCCATCCTTACCAGAGCGGGGCGGCCCCTCAATCTATCTCTCCGAGGTGACCCGACCTGCGCTTTTAGCGTGGGATAGGGTGGCGACGGCTAGAGGACTGACCACTCACCCTTCCCCCATCACCCCTATAGTGCGTAATCCAGAATTCACCCCTGGGCATGACGAAAAGGCATTCCATCACTGGGGTACAGAATCCTGCAGATCACTAGGGCACCTGTTCAATCGTCACGGCCTCCGATCCTTCACGGACCTTCGCAGGGACCATGGTCTGCCAGAAGCTGAAAGGTATAGATATCTTCAGATCCGTCATTGGGTACTCCAGGACTCAGTGCGCGGAGAGACGCCTCACTCCTTTCGAAAAATGGCTCCTTACCCAACACACGGATGCCCACTTGACGTCGGATCTGTATAAATTCGCACGGCCGACTCTTGGAGACGAGAAAACGCCGGGGCAACGACGATGCGAGGGGGAACTGGGTAGGGAACTGACAAAGGAGGAATGGTCCTCGATTTACTATAGGGCACGACACAGCCCGCAACACGTCTTCCATTGAGACGACCACTAAGCTAGCTACCTACTGGTAGTTGACACCTCCGCGCTTACACCGGGGTAACCCGTCTCGTAGCCCACTCTGTTGGAGGGCTTGCGGAGCTGAAGGCACACTCACACACCTGCTCTGGGATTGTCCACAGCTGGGGAAGTATTGGAGACAAATATTAGACGACATTGACTTACACTTCGAAACACAGCTCCCGCGCTTTCCGGCATACACATTGCTAGGCCTCCCGAATCCTCTCACATTCCCTCTTAGATCTCGGCGGGGTAAACAGATAGCCCTTGCACTAGGGGCAGCCGTTCAGAGCATCCTGACCCACTGGGGCACAAAGACAATCCCTACCCGTCTCAACTGGCTCCACCGGTTGTGGGGAATCCTGGGTATGGAAAAAAATCTCACTCTCCCTGGCCCACCCGGGATCCTCTTTCTCTGATCTTTGGAAGCCCTTTCTTGCGCTCCTCTCTGAGGAGTTCACGGAGATCACCTGCCCTAAATATCTCAGACTGCTCCGCCTGACTGACCCGCCACGCAACATAGACCCACACACCTCCGCTACATAGAGGCTTACAACAGAACTGCATTACGTCGATCTACGTTGCCACTCCACCACACTTGGAAGCAGAGCAGGGAGGGCGGAGGGCGGAGGGGGGTTCTTTCTTCCTTTTCTTCTTCTATACTTAGTTGCCAGCTATGACATAAGCAATGCCGGATTGTATTCCGAAGACTGTGTGCCACATGCTGGCCTGTTTTTCTTCTTGGTTTTGAAACTCAATAAAAGAAATTTAAACAAAAACAAAAAACACAGTAAGTCTCCTGATTCATTAAATCCATGACCCTAGGAGAGCTTCCCATATTTTTAAAGCTCTGTGAGCTGGAGCTGTATGCTCTTCAGCTGGAGTGCAGGACACCCTTGGGGTGGGTTCTATGGTTTCACTTTATTGCCTGAAAAATGTTAAAAAAATACTCAAAAGATCTGTTGTTTTTTATTTAGGTTTTATTTAAAAAAAAAAAAACACAATCACTTTTATTAAACATTGCAATGTGTGAATTTATATAATGTGCATTTGATTATAATTATTGGTGACTTTTGACAAAGATAATAGGTCTGCTTTATATATGTTAATATGCTGACTCCCTCATAAAGCCAATAGGCCCACTTTTTATATTTTGGTATTCTGACCCTTTGACTAAGTCAGTAGGTCTGCCGTACCTAAAATGACACCCTTTGTAACATCACATAGCTGTGCGCACCTGTGGGGTTTTGGGCGCTAAGCCCTGCGCACGACCCCCGAAGGCCATGTTCTGCGGGGGAGGGTCGGATGCCAGCGGGGGGGGAGGGGTGTTGGGTGCCAGGGGTGTTGAGGACAGGGCCTAGCCACAGGCAGGCCTTACCCTAACCCCCGGCCACGTACAGAGATGGACATATTACTTTACATTAAAAGACCATAGAAATTCACTGAAAAAAAGCAAAGGTCAAAGTGACATTATAGTTAAGAATTGTGAATATATTTCAATTTGCATTTAAAAAAAGACTTAGAAATTCACTGGAAAAAAACAAAGGTTAAAGGGAGGCTATAGTTACGTGAAAATGTCAGTTAGAACATACTGTTTTAAACTAACAAAACCACTGCAATTCGCCAGTTCTAGTTATCTCAAGTAACTATAACTTGTGCCCTTTGGAGCTGGGGAACTAGGTTCGAGTCTCGGCCTCGGCTCAACATACTGTGCAAGTTAATTAACCTCCCTGTGTCAACAAAAAAATGTGTCTTTGTGTAATGTAACTGGCTCTCCTGTAAAGCACTCCAATACCTTCAAGTCGAGTTTGTGCTATGTAAAACTGCAAAAAAGAAATAAAAATGTTGTCATTTCAGATGTTGCGGTGATGTTCTCGATGATGTCATAGAATATGTCATGAGGCATGTAATACGTGAGGTAATTAGCAATACATGGCGAGGGTGTGCGTTATTGCTACTTCACGGTACGAGTGAAAAAACATGCCGCTTGAGAGAGCTAAGTAGCAACTTATTTGTAGCACTAATGGAAATGGACAGCACGCATGGCGCCCCTGGGTGGTGTGATTATTATCTGTACGCCTAATTTTGTGTGCCTATTTGGAGGAGTAAAAGTCTATTCACTATACAAGTGTCAGCAATAAAGTGAATGTACAAAATGGAGTACTACCATCCGGACAGTGATGCAATGAAACCACACCATTATGGGTGCCAAAGAATTTGTATTTAAACTATGATTGCGACACTCCTCTCTCGCTGAGCTGCTTTCAATTAACCAGCGGTAGCATATATTGCAATGTATAAAATGTCATTTTCATAGCACAATAAGGATTGAAAAAGGCATGTGCCAAAACGCATTTTCCTGCAAATAAAGGATTGGATTATGACCCCGTGAGTGCTTTGTTTTGCCCTTTGGGAAGCTTTGTATTTGAATCATGAATCCACCATCACATCACGTTAGCACCCACCCTAAAGAGTTCAGCAGGCTAGTGGTGGACTTTAAAGCTGTATTAATTGTGCCATGCCTGTACCACCACATTGGTTCGGAAAGGTGCATTCGTCGACTGGATTCAGCATTTATTGAATGGTGGGAGATACAGCCATTCGACTGACCCTCGTGGATGCACACCAGCAGGACTATGTATTGGGGTCTGGTGAGTGGCACATTCACTGACTTTGAACATCATCTGTGAAAAGGCATGCCGCTTGAGAGAACTAATTAGAAACTTATTTGTAGCATTAATGGAAGCGGACGGCATGCATGGAACCGCTGGCGTGATAATCTGTACACCTAAGTTTGTGTGCCTAGTTGGAGGAGTAAAAGTCTATTCATTATGCAAGTGTCAACGTTACAGTGAATGTACAAACTGGGGTACTACCATCTCGACAGATGCAATGAAACCACGCCAATATGTCCGCCAAAGAATTTGTATTTAAACTATTGTTGTGAAGGTACGGCACGCAACCAGAGGTAAGTGGTAACTTCTTTATTGAACAAATACAGTGTGAAAGGCCGACACATCCTTTCGCCACAAAGTTCACAATCAACTCCCAACACCCAAACTCTCCCCAACATTTCCTTGTTTTAAAGCACAACAATAAGCACACGCTGCCCAATGTGGTACCAGTGTCAGCGTGTGGTTAAAGGATTAAAGATGAACACAACACATCTTCCCCTTTTACACAATAATCTAAATGTACAATACATGAATATTGCTAACATGTTATCATAGAACTGTTGACAGCTATGAGGTTACTACCAAAAACACCCGTATAGTATATCATTTCCAAATACAAAACTATGCAACATAGTCTCTCAAATATGCTGGACGTTTGATTTCTCTCTTGGACCTGATAACTGGTTGCTCTCCATCACCGTCAACCACTTCCCTACTCACACCAGTTGTTCTCTCCACTTCCGCACTACCATCAACTTCACTCACCTCTTTAATCTCATCCAACCAATCATAACTACCAGCCACCACTCTTTCCACATCACCAACTTTCCGGTTACCATGATACTTTGCAATCCTGCCAAAGTTCCAAACAGGTCCATCACTCATTTTCGCAGCACTTCTATATACTCCCGCAACACTTGACAGGACAGAATATCTACTCACCTCCTTTACTCTCCAGGACAATTTCACATGTACCACATCTCCCTTCTTCACCACTACTTCCTTACAGCCCCTCTTACTATCAGTATACTCCTTATATTTGCCTTGTGCCTTCTCAATGTTTTCTTTTACAACATCAGGAGACCACCGTTGCAAACGGGACTCAGCCATCCAACCTTGATTGTTCTTCATAAAAGGCAATCTTCCTCACATAATGATGACAGGACTTTACCCTATTACAGAGGGAGTGGTGCGATATATCCCTTTAATCACACGTTTAAACTTCTCGCATTTGCCATTTCCACTGGGGTGATCCACTGAAGTGAATTTGTACTCTATCCCATTGCGACACAGGAACTCCTAAACTGAATTCCATTGTCGGTAATGATTTTCTTCGGTAACCCTTCCCTCTGGAATATGTCATCTAAAAATCTAAGTACATTCTCAAAGCAAGCACTGTTAACGAACGCAACTTTTGGCCTTTTGGGAAAGTAATCAACGGCTACCAAGGCTTAACAAGATTCTCTGCTATCACCCTCAATTGGCCCTATGATGTCTACCCCCAACACTTCCCAAGCCAGTTCAGGATTAGGAATGGGAAATAACTTCGGTTTCATCTGTAACTGTGACTTATCTGCATCCCTGCACAAATTACAATCTCTGACCACTCTCTCAATTTCGGTATCTACACCTGGCCACCATTCTTTGACCCGTCTCCTATTTTTCACAACCCCTAAATGCCCGTCATGGCATAATTGTTTGACCATCTCCCTCATGTTCTTAGGGGAACCACTTTCACCCCCTCATGATATTCTCATGCATGACAGTAAATTCATTTCTAATCTCCCAAATGTTTCTACATTTCTCCTTCAACAATTTCTTATCGGGCCAACCTTCAACAATAAATTTCTTCACCTTCACTAACGTGCCATCCTGATTAACTTTACGCAAATCTTCTTCAGGAATGGGCACCATCCTTTCATCCCCCATCTATGCTACACAAAATTTGTCTCCATTGTAGGAGCGTAGGATCTGCTTCACATGGGTACCCCCACTTTTTGCTGATGCTTCACTGTTTTTCGACCTTAGTCTGGCTGGGGCCCTGCTAATCAGAACCCCAGCCTAGCTGCTTCCTCTTTAAAATGGTTTCCATGTGCCTTAGGCACATCACTGATTGGAAGCTGGAGTGCCCTTATAAGTCCCTAGTATATGGTATACTATGTACCCAGGGCATAGGTACCTCAGAGGCCTACCAGGGGCTGCAGCATGTATTGTGCCACCCCTGGAAGGCCATCCAAACTGACACCACAGGTCTGCTACTGCAGCCTGGGTAAGGTGGTGCATGCACCCCTTACTGTGATATAGGCTACCTATATCACTACATACATACACACATATAAACCTATAAGTCACTCCTATGGCAGGCCTTATCAATCCTGAAGGCAGAGTGCGTGGTTCCTATGTGAGAGGGTGCCCCTGCATGAGCAGGGCCCCTCTGCAGCGTTCGGAGACCCTTCTCTGATGGTGTTTGTAGTGCAGCCTGACCATATACTCTTAAGCGCATTATAACCTCGCGTTAAATGCTAACTTTGGGATGGCTGCACGGAAACATGTTGTGTTTGGTGTCAAACATCTTGGAATACTACCCCCCCGCCAGTTCTGGCGGCGGGGGTAGCATTCCACCCTTCTAGAGGGAAAGACATGTACCCACCGGTATACCCGGTACTGACTTTCCAAGCCCTGGCATCACAAAATGGATGCCGCTGCCACAGACACAAGTCTGGCCTCCTGCTGCTGACCGAAACTCCGGCAGGGGAGGCCTGGACAATAGGTTTCCTGTCCCAGGGAGGTGTAACCACCTCCCCAGACAGGATAGTGTGTATTGGGGCTGGGCGGGAGCACTCTCTGGTGCTTTGAAGTCCTGCACTGGGGGCACATTTGGTGTCCCTGTGCATACCCCAGTTCAAACCGGATCAGGGCTTCCAGCCCCTGCTCTGGCGCGAAACTGGACAAAGGGAAAGGGGTGTAACCACCCCTCTGCCCTGACCCTCCCATAGGTGAGGCCACAGAGTATGTCCAACCCCCTACCTTAGTATAAGTATGGGACCCCAGTCCTTAGGACTTTAGATTATCCCTGGACGAAACTCTGACACAGAATCCTGGACCTTCGACGCTCTACTTAAAGATTAGAGGACAGAAGAATCTCCCTTGGGGTCAAGGAGTGACTCCCCTGCTTGGCAGGCACCAAAGAAGCAATTGTCCGGTCTGCATCGCTGAAGCTCCCGTCGGACGCCGAAGTCTTTGCATCACCAGAGGTGGATTTCCAGACTTCCCCGAGGCTGCCCTGAGTCCCCAGCAAAGCTGAGGCCCGTAGCCATCGTGGGTAACGTGGAACCATGACCCCTGGACACCGCATGCATTTGCAAGTGCATCCTCTTCTGGGTTTCCCACGAAGTCGTGCTTTAGGCTCCGAGTAGCCCCAGCCTCCAGCACCAACTGCACTGAAGATCTCTGGCCTCCACTCCACAAGTGTCCTGTGAGCCAGCTCCACGTGCATCGTCTCGAGGCTCCTTCGCGGTCGCTAGTCTGTTGGCTAGTAGCCCCTAACGAAGGCCAATCTTATCCTGCTTGGGCTCCCCTGGTTGCTCCAGGCTTGCCCTGACTTACCCTTGCTGGGTGAGTCCCTCAGACCTTGCTGGTCTGCACCATCATCCTTCTTCACTTTCCACGAGACTTGCAGTTGCCAAGGCTTGTTGGGTCCAATCCGGTCGCCGACACCTCAGCAATCGACAGACGTCGTGGGACAGTCCGAATCTCGCTCCTGGTTGCCGACAATGCCTCCTGGACCTCGTGGCTGAAGAGTCAAGACGACTGTCAACCTACCTGAAGCATCCGACATCGGTGGGCATCTGCTCATCGCCTTCCTGGTCACTGGCTAGTGACCCAGACTCTGTCCCCTCTGCTTTCAGGTTCTTCAGATCTCCGATCCACCCTTGGATCCACCCGGACACTTTTGACTTGGTCGCCAGCAGCACTTTGCAGCATCTCGCCATTCAAATCGACGACGAAACCCGACCCCGAAAGGCACCTATGCACCCGGCTTCCCTGGGTGAGGTAACACGAGTACTCCGGTGCTCCCGTGGGTATAGACTCTAGAACAACCTAGTTCTCAAAGGGTTTGCTCCAAGTCCTCTTTTAAGTGTCCCTTTTCTTTAAATTCCTAACCCCGACTTTCCCCATAGAAGTCAACAGCGATTCGTGGTTGTGTTACTACACTGCACGCGTCTCCCATGGGTCCCCTGTGTCACTACCTTGGGTGGTTCCTTGTGGTCCAAGCACTTCTACAGGCTCTAGGCCTTGTGTCTAGCTCAGTCGTGGTTCTTATACCACTTTATTGGTATATGGTTTGGTACGCCCCTAGGGCTCAAACGTGTATTTGTGCTATTACTGTGAATAACTGACTTATAACTTATGTACTTCGAACTCTAGCCTCATAAAGAGACTAGAGGGGTGTGTTTAGTAATAAATACATATATTTTGAATATATACCTGGTGTGGTCCTCTTTCATTTGGTCACTCAAGAGATTATAGACAGGTAAAACAAGCTGCTTTACATTCCTTCAAGACTTAGCCTGAAGGCTGCTCTCCATAGCTACCACTAGGATAGCTTTCAATAAAGGTTGTCTTTAACCTATCTCCAATAAGGGGTTGTTTGGACTGGTGCAAGGTGCCCACTATAATTAGTGGACAGCATATGCCAGGCCAACTTCTCACATTGGTGTGCAGCGTGTGGGATTCCAGCTTGCTATTGTTTTACCAGATAATCTCAATTGAATTGATCAACTGAAAACCACTAAGGAGTACCTAAGGTACATATAAATCAAGCTTAGTAATACAGTAAGTTCTACTGAACTTAGAGTTGTGTGTTAAGGGATAGCACACCCTTTCTACAACTCAAGAGAGTTTAGTAGGCCACACTAGAGTAGGTAGTGCATACACCACACCTCACTAGTAATGTCTTCAAAGCCAGGACCCAGTGAGTCCTTGCCAGAAGCCAGTGGGCTTCTTCCCTCCAAGTATGATAATCTCCCATTCTTGGAATTGAGAGCATTATGCAATCTTAGGAAGTTGAAGGCAGGCAAAAGTGCCAGCACCCAACACCTCAGGGAGGTGTTACTAGCTGATGATCTCAGCAGGCCCCTAGGGTCTGAAGGGGCAGGCAAAGAGGGTGGTGCAGCAGATGAGGAAGGGGCCAGGGGTGAAGAAACCCAGGCCCCCCCCTCTGAAACTGGCCAGGAAGGTGAAAATGACCTTGTCCTGGAAAACCCAATTCCTCCTGTGGAGGAGGAGGAGGAGGAGGATCAGAATGACCTCCCTTTGTCCCCCAGGAAGAGTTCTGAGTGTGCCCAGAAGGTCTAGGTCTCCTTCTCAGGAGTCTAACCACTCTGACACCTCAATAGGGACCTCTGTCTCCTCTCATAGGAGGGAATCCTCTCATGAGAGGAGAAAGAGACTGATCCAGTATGAGCAAGCTCAGCTGGAACTCAGGAAACAGCAATTGGCTGTAGACAGGGAGTCCCTAGATCTCTATAGAGAGAGACGAAAGTTGGGACTAGAGTCCCATGGTGGCAACAGTTTCCCCAAAGATAGGGAAAGGTCTTATGACCATAGAAACCTGAGCAAGATTGTCCCTCCCTACCAGAGTGGGGATGACATCCACAAATGTATTACTGCTCTAGAGAGGGCCTGTAAAGTACAGAGGGTCCCTCAGGAGCAGTGGGCAGCAATCTTGTGGCTCTCCTTTGCAGACAAAGGTAGAGATAAGCTCCTCACTGTTAGAGAGGAGGATGCTGATAATTACAAAGTCTTGAAGAGTGCTCTAATTGATGGGTTTGGCCTAACCACTGAACAATACAGGTTAAAGTTCAGGGATACCCAAAAAGCACAGACTCAAGACTGGGTGGACTTTGTTGATTGTTCTGCCAAGGCTCTGGAAGGTTGGTTATTGGGCAGTAAGGTATGTGACTTCACAGGATTGTACAACCTGATCATGAGGGAGCAGATTCTTAATAACTGTCAAAATCTGCTGTTGCATCAGTACCTGGTGGACTCTGATCTGACCTCTCCCCAAGAATTGGGAAAGAAGGCAGACAAATGGGTCAGAACCAGGGTGAAGCAGAAGGTACAGAACCAAGGTGGTGACCCTAAGAAGCAAGATTCGAAAACCTCTGATAAGGGTGGGGAGAAGGGTAAAGATCAAAAGTCTTCTCAAGGCCCCCAAAAATCTTCTTCAGGTGGGGATTCACAGTCTACCAAAGGGAAAGGCCAAAGGAAACCCTGGTGCAAGGTCTCTAAGCAAAAGACCCACTGGACCAGTGATTGCACCAAGTCCAAAGACTCTACTCCAGCCCCCACCAATGCCCCTAAGGCTCCTGCTCCCCCTAGTGCAGTTACAGTTGGTGGTGGGAATACACAGGCCAAGGGTTTAGTAGGGTTGACCCTGGGTAAAGAGATGAGCTCTGACTTAGTCAGAGAACTCACTCAGGCTGTCCTAGTCTGTGATGGAGGCATGGATGTGACCTCCTCTGTGAGTCCCAGTAATCTGGGCAAGTACAGACAACAGCCCTTAATCAATAGAAAAGAGGCTTTGGCATTTAGGGACACAGGGGCAAGTGTTACAATGGTGACACAAGACCTTGTGAATCCTGGGCAGATCATACTTGGTGAAATGTACCAAGTGACCAATGCTAGCAATGTCAGAACAGACCATACTCTGGCAGTTGTTAACTTCTCCTGGGGAGGGGTAATTGGCCTTAAGAAGGTTGTGGTAAGTACAGACCTACCCGTTGAATGCTTGCTTGGCAATGACTTAGAAACTTCAGCTTGGGCAGAAGTGGTCCTCAGGACCCATGCAGAAATGCTGGGGATCCCTGCAGATGTGTTTGCTGTGACCAGGTCACAGGCCAAAATGTCTAACACTGAACAGGCCTTGGATTCTGGAATAATGGACCAAGTGCCCTCCAAGAAGAGGAGTAGTAGGGTAAAGGCAGTGCCTTCCCCCTTGGCTCAGAAGGAAGATCAGCCTCTTGAGGGAGATGATTCAGTCCTGAGGAAGGAACTGTCCCAGAGGAGCTTGAACCTGACCAGGTTGAGTTCTTGGGGACAGGGGGCCCTTCCAGGGCAGATCTGAGCCAGGAGCAGCAGAGCTGCCCCTCTCTTGAACCCCTCAGACAGCAATCTGCTGCTGAGGCTGCTGGGAAAGCTAGTGGTCCCCATACTGTGTATTGGGATGATGGACTCTTGTACTCAGAGTGTAGAGACCCCAAGCCTGGTGCTACCAGGAGGTTGGTTATACCTCTGAAGTTCAGGGGCTTCCTATTGACCCTAGCCCATGATATTCCCTTAGCAGGTCACCTGGGCCAGAACAAGACTTGGGACAGGCTTGTCCCTCACTTTCCCTGGCCCCATATGATTGAAGACACCAAGGAATTTTGTCGCTCCTGTGTAACCTGCCAGGCCAGTGGCAAGGCAGGTGCGCACTACAAAGGCCCCCTGATACCACTACCTGTGGTGGGGGTTCCCTTTGAAAGGGTAGGGATTGACATTGTTGGTCCCATGGATCCCCAAACAGCATCTGGGCACAGGTTTATCCTGGTGGTAGTGGATCATGCCACCAGGTACCCAGAGGCTATTCCCCTTAGGACCACTACAGCACCTGTGGTGGCAAGGGCCCTCCTCGGAATTTTCTCAAGAGTGGGCTTTCCTAAGGAGGTTGTATCAGACAGGGGTGCTAACTTTATGTCTGGATACTTGAAAGCAATGTGGAAGGAGTGTGGAGTGACTTACAAGTTCACCACACCCTATCACCCACAATGCAATGGTTTAGTTGAGAGATTCAACAAAACCTTGAAGGGCATGATTAAAGGGCTCCCAGAGAAGCTTAGGCAAAGATGGGACAAACTCTTGCCCTGCCTTTTGTTTGCATACAGGAGGTGCCTCAAAAGGGGTTGGCTACAGCCCTTTTGAACTTTTGTTTGGTCACCCTGTCAGGGGTCCATTGTGCTTGGTGAAGGAAGGATGGGAGTTACCTCTCAAGCCCCCAAAGCAAGACATAGTGGACTATGTACTTGGTCTCCGCTCCTGGATGGCTGAGTACATGAAAAAGGCAACTAAAAACCTTGAGGCTAGCCAGGAACTTCAAAAGCCTGGCATGACCAAAAGGCTGTACTGACTGTTTACCAGCCAGGACAGAAGGTGTGGGTGTTGGAGCCAGTGGCCCCAGCAGCTCTCCAAGACAAATGGAGTGGGCCCCATACCATTGTTGAACAGAAGGGTGAGGTTACCTACTTAGTAGACCTAGGAACACCCAGGAGTCCCCACAGGGTTCTCCATGTCAACAGGTTAAAACCATATGTGGACAGGGCAGACATGGGCTTGCTCATGGCTACTGATGAGGGACAGGAGGAAGAGAGTGACCCACTCCCTGACCTGCTCTCACAGAACCCTGATGATGGGTCAGTGGATGGTGTAGCCTTGGCAGGCAGCCTCACTACCCAGCAGCAGACTGATTGCAGACAGGTGCTCAATCAGTTCAGACACATGTTCTCACTGACACCCAGTCAGACCACCTGGTGCACTCATGAAGTGGACACTGGGGACAGTCTGCCTATTAAAAATAAGATTTATAGGCAACCTGACCATGTCAGGGACTGTATCAGGACTGAAGTCCAGAAAATGTTGGATTTGGGAGTTATTGAGCCCTTAGATAGCCCTTGGGCTAGTCCAGTGGTCCTTGTGCCAAAACCTCACACCAGTGGTGGGAAAAGAGAGATGAGGTTTTGTGTGGACTACAGGGGTCTCAATGCAGTCACTAGGACTGATGCCCACCCAATACCTAGGGCAGATGAGCTAATAGACACTTTGGCATCAGCCAAGTATCTAAGCACATTTGACCTGACAGCTGGCTACTGGCAGATCAGACTAGCTGATGATGCAAAGCCAAAAACAGCATTCTCAACCCCTAGTGGGCATTATCAATTTGTGGTGATGCCCTTTGGTCTGAAGAATGCACCTGCCACTTTTCAGAGGTTGGTGAATACAGTCCTTACAGGTCTGGAAGCCTATAGTGCAGCATATCTAGATGATATTGCTGTCTTTAGCTCCACCTGGGAGGATCACCTGGTCCACCTCAGAAATGTTTTACAGGCCCTGCAGAAAGCAGGCCTGACTATCAAGGCCACCAAGTGCCAGATAGGGCAGAGTCAGGTTGTGTACCTGGGCCACCTTGTGGGTGGAGGCCAGGTTCAACCCTTGCAGAGCATGATCCAGACCATCATGGACTGGACTGCTCCAACTACCCAGACTCAGGTGAGAGCCTTCTTAGGCCTGACTTGGTACTATAGGAGATTTGTCAAGGGGTATGGATCAATAGTGACACCCTGAATGACTTAACTTCCAAGAAAATGCCCAAAAGGTTCAGTGGACAGTTAGCTGTCAAAAGGCATTTGATGACCTGAAGCAGGCCATGTGCACTGCTCCCATTCTACAGAGTCCTGATTACTCCAAGAAGTTCATTGTTCAAACTGATGCATCTGAATTGGGGGTAGGGGCTGTACTGTCACAATTGAATGAAGAAGGTCAGGACCAGCCAGTAGCTTTTATTAGCAGAAGGCTGACCCCTAGAGAGAAACGTTGGTCAGCCATTGAGAGGGAGGCCTTTGCTGTGGTCTGGGCTCTGAAGAAGTTGAGGCCATACTTGTTTGGTACTCACTTCCTTGTTCAAACAGACCATAAGCCCCTCTTATGGCTAAAACAAATGAAGGGTGAAAACCCCAAACTGCTTAGGTGGTCCATTTCCCTACAGGGGATGGGCTTCACAGTGGAACATAGACCTGGGAGTAACCATGCCAATGCAGATGGACTCTCTAGGTACTTCCACTTAGAACATGAAGACTTAACTGGGCAAGGTTAGTTTAATGTCCCTACGTTTGGGGGGTTGTGTAGGAGAGTAGGATCTGCTTCACATGGGTACCCCCACTTTTGCTGATGCTTCACTGTTTTTCGACCTTAGTCTGGCTGGGGCCCTGCTAATCAGAACCCCAGCCTAGCTGCTTCCTCTTTAAAATGGTTTCCATGTGCCTTAGGCACATCACTGATTGGAAGCTGGAGTGCCCTTATAAGTCCCTAGTATATGGTATACTATGTACCCAGGGCATAGGTACCTCAGAGGCCTACCAGGGGCTGCAGCATGTATTGTGCCACCCCTGGAAGGCCATCCAAACTGACACCACAGGTCTGCTACTGCAGCCTGGGTAAGGTGGTGCATGCACCCCTTACTGTGATATAGGCTACCTATATCACTACATACATACACACATATAAACCTATAAGTCACTCCTATGGCAGGCCTTATCAATCCTGAAGGCAGAGTGCGTGGTTCCTATGTGAGAGGGTGCCCCTGCATGAGCAGGGCCCCTCTGCAGCGTTCGGAGACCCTTCTCTGATGCTGTTTGTAGTGCAGCCTGACCATATACTCTTAAGCGCATTATAACCTCGCGTTAAAATGCTAACTTTGGGATGGCTGCACGGAAACATGTTGTGTTTGGTGTCAAACATCTTGGAATACTACCCCCCCGCCAGTTCTGGCGTCGGGGGTAGCATTCCACTCTTCTAGAGGGAAAGACATGTACCCACCGGTATACCCGGTACTGACTTTCCAAGCCCTGGCATCACAAAATGGATGCCGCTGCCACAGACACAAGTCTGGCCTCCTGCTGCTGACCGAAACTCCGGCAGGGGAGGCCTGGACAATAGGTTTCCTGTCCCAGGGAGGTGTAACCACCTCCCCAGACAGGATAGTGTGTATTGGGGCTGGGCGGGAGCACTCTCTGGTGCTTTGAAGTCCTGCACTGGGGGCACATTTGGTGTCCCTGTGCATACCCCAGTTCAAACCGGATCAGGGGCTTCCAGCCCCTGCTCTGGCGTGAAACTGGACAAAGGGAAAGGGGTGTAACCACCCCTCTGCCCTGACCCTCCCATAGGTGGGGCCACAGAGTATGTCCAACCCCTACCTTAGTATAAGTATGGGACCCCAGTCCTTAGGACTTTAGATTATCCCTGGACGAAACTCTGACACAGAATCCTGGACCTTCGACGCTCTACTTAAAGATTAGAGGACAGAAGAATCTCCCTTGGGGTCAAGGAGTGACTCCCCTGCTTGGCAGGCACCAAAGAAGCAATTGTCCGGTCTGCATCGCTGAAGCTCCCGTCAGACGCCGAAGTCTTTGCATCACCAGAGGTAGATTTCCAGACTTCCCCGAGGCTGCCCTGAGTCCCCAGCAAAGCTGAGGCCCGTAGCCATCGTGGGTAACGTGGAACCGTGACCCCTGGACACCGCACGCATTTGTAAGTGCATCCTCTTCTGGGTTTCCCACGAAGTCGTGCTTTGGGCTCCGAGTAGCCCCAGCCTCCAGCACCAACTGCACCGAAGATCTCTGGCCTCCACTCCACGAGTGTCCTGTGAGCCAGCTCCACGTGCATCGTCTTGAGGCTCCTTCGCGGTCACTAGTCCGTTGGCTAGTAGCCCCTAACAAAGGCCAATCTTATCCTGCTTGGGCTCCCCTGGTTGCTCCAGGCTTGCCCTGACTTACCCTTGCTGGGTGAGTCCCTCAGACCTTGCTGGTCTGCACCATCATCCTTCTTCACTTTCCACGAGACTTGCCGTTGCCAAGGCTTGTTGGGTCAAATCCGGTCGCTGACACCTCAGCAATCGACAGACGTCGTGGGACAGTCCGAATCTCGCTCCTGGTCACCGACAATGCCTCCTGGACCTCGTGGCTGAAGAGTCAAGACGACCGTCAACCTACCTGAAGCATCAGACATCGGTGGGCATCTGCTCATCGCCTTCCTGGTCACTGTTAGTGACCCAGACTCTGTCCACTCTGCTTTCAGGTTCTTCAGATCTCCGATCCACCCTTGGATCCACCCGGACACTTTTGACTTGGTCGCCAGCAGCACTTTGCAGCATCTCGCCATTCAAATCGACGACGAAACCCGACCCCGAAAGGCACCTATGCACCCGGCTTCCCTGGGTGAGGTAACACGAGTACTCCGGTGCTCCCGTGGGTATAGACTCTAGAACGACCTAGTTCTCAAAGGGTTTGCTCCAAGTCCTCTTTTAAGTGTCCCTTTTCTTTAAATTCCTAACCGCTGACTTTCCCCATAGAAGTCAACGGCGATTCGCGGTTGTGTTACTACACTGCACGCGTCTCCCGTGGGTCCCCTGTGTCACTACCTTGGGTGGTTCCTTGTGGTCCAAGCACTTCTACAGGCTCTAGGCCTTGTGTCTAGCTCAGTCGTGGTTCTTATACCACTTTATTGGTATATGGTTTGGCACGCCCTAGGGCTCAAACGTGTATTTGTGCTATTACTGTGAATAACTGACTTATAACTTATGTATTTCGAACTCTAGCCTCATAAAGAGACTAGTGGGGTGTGTTTAGTAATAAATACATATATTTTGAATATATACCTGGTGTGGTCCTCTTTCATTTGGTCACTCAAGAGATTATAGACTGGTAAAACAAGCTGCTTTACATTCCTTCAAGACTTAGCCTGAAGGCTGCTCTCCATAGCTACCACTAGGATAGCTTTCAATAAAGGTTGTCTTTAACCTATCTCCAATAAGGGGTTGTTTGGACTGGTGCAAGGTGCCCACTATAATTAGTGGACAGCATATGCCAGGCCAACTTCTCACATCTATCATCCATGACCTTCTCTTCCACAGGCAAGGGTAACCTGCTTAGGCAATCGGCAAGCTTGTTCCTCACACCTGGAAGATGCTTTATTGTGTACCTCTAATCAAGGCCACTGGAATTAAGCGGCAGGGGAGGGCCAAATTATGTGGCAGAGTTGAGTAAATTATGCACCAAGAAAAGGCAAATTATGCAGCTTAATGCACCAAATTTTGTGATGCTATTATTTTGTCTCCTATACACTTTTGAAGACTGTCTGGGCATTGGTTGCACCTTATTAGTACCAGTCTAACACCCAAATACAGCAATATGAAACAGAAATGTCACTAGTCAAACTTTGCAAAGGGCCTTGCACTGCGCAGCAACACGTGTTGCTTTGCTGTTATTAACTTTTGACCCGTTTGAGCCAGAAACAATTTTTTTTGCTAAATTCTGCTGATTATACAGCAGATGATGAAATATGTGGCAAATGCTGCAAATCTATACATTGTGAAAATCGCTGCGGCCGCACAATCGCATAATTCCAGTGGCTCTGCCTATGATCCAACAGGTGCACCGACATTCTCGCAATCCTGGCTGTGGCATTGAACAGACCTTCTGAGGACAACACTTTAAGTAAAGGTTTATGATCACACCTCACCTCCCCTTCATACCCCCGCACACAACTTTTGAAATACCCCAAACAATGGCCAGTGTTTCTTTCTCTATGACAGAGTACCGCTCCTCAGCCGGTGACAAGGCCATTAGTGCAAATCCCACTGTGTGCTCCCTCCCGCCAGACTCTTTCTGAGACAGTACAGCACCAATCCCCTTGTTGCTTGCATCGGTGGTCAAGATGCAATTCAATTAGGGGTCAAAACCTTGCAAACTCCTGGCTGTACAGATGCTATCTTTAATTTGTTGGAAGTCGCATTACAAAGTATCAAACCAGATGAATTTGACCATGTTTTTGAGAAGCTGCTGTAAACTGTAAGTCTTCTCTGAAAAACTCTACGAATTTAGCATAGAACTCCACCAACCCCAGCAAAGATCGCAACTCGTCCTTATTAGTGGGTGCAGGAGACTCCCTGACAGCACTAAGATTTTTTTCTTACGTTTAATACCTTCCGATGTGACCTCATGCCCTAGATAGTCTAATGCTTTCACAGAGAATTTACACTTATTCAGCTCAGTTGTGAGACCATGCTCTTGAAGAACTTCCAACACTTCATGCAATCTGCAGTCATGCTGGTTCCTGTTCTCCCCATGATCAAAATATCGCCCTAAAAAAATAGAATCCCCACTTTGTTTTTGTACAACATATGCATAAGTATTTGAAAGACTTCATCAGCTGCTGACACGAGTCCAGACAGCATGCGTTCAAACTCATAACATCCTTGGGGGGGGGGGGGGCGAAGGTCATAAACATGTTTGGAGACTTACTATCGTCATGAAGCTTCACCTGGTGGTAAGTGGAGGACAACTACATTGAAGAAAACCACTCCATGCCTTTTGTCACCGTCAATCACATTAATTTTAGGCAATGGGAATCTTGCAATTACAATATTGCTGTTGAGATACATGATATCCACACACAAGCGAATCTTACCATTGACACGTCGGATTACCACCAATGGGGCAATCCACTCATAGACCTCTATCAGTTCACTGACCACTGCAAGGAGTAGCTTCTCAATTTTGTTATTCACTTCCCTCAAAATCCACAGAATCTCCCTGAACTTCTGCATCTTGGGGATAGCATTAGTTTTTAGCACTATCCTGTGTGAAAACCCTTTAAGTGTGCCAATCTTTCCCGTAAACACTTTTGGGTAATATTCTTTGTAGGCTAACCCTTTACGCTCCTATTCCCCCATCCCCTTGATAGCTAACAATTGTTCATCACTGTTGGGGTCCAAAATAATGTTTAGGGCCCTCTGGTCAGTCCAACCAAGAACTTAAGGCTCCTCCTCTGCCATCTAAAGCTTGCACATTGCTTTTCTCCCTTTAAATTTGAATGACAACCGCCTAAATCCAATCATACAAGTGGGGTCTCCCTGTAAAACTGTCAGGGGCTACACCAGGTTCAGATAATGAGTTCCCTAAAACTCCTGCAAACATCTCCCTCTATACCCCTTTATCCACAATCAAGTAAGGAGAACCAGAGTCCTCCACAATCGAAATCTCCACCCCACCAATTTTCATGTTGCATACTGGTTTTGACCTAGAGTGTTTACGAAGGAGATTGACATCATCACCATCACACTGTTCTTTAATACCAAGCACACAGTCACTGTCCTTATGGTTTGCGTCTAAATCAGACCCATCCGAGCCTGTATCCGAGTCTGACTCCTCCTGTACCCTGGCTATGGTTTTGGTTGATTTCCCTTTCCTACACACTTTGGCGAAATGCCCCTTAATACCACACTCTACGCTTCACTATACAGACAACCTCCTTAGATTCCTCCTGAGAGGTTGCCCCAGCCACCTTAGCACATTTGTTAGTAATTTCTGATTTTTCAACAACTTCTATCACCTCCGCTAAAGAAGCTTCTCCACAAATCCAGAACCTCTTCTGTAAATGCTCGTTAGTAACATACATAATGTTCTGGTCACAAATGAGCTCATCATGAAAAACACCAAATCTACATGTAAGAGCCAGCCTCTTAAGAGCTGAAACAAAGTCCTCTACACGTTCCAATATGTTCTGCTTTCTCCTGAAAAAAGTATGCCTGTCAATCGCAATACAAACTGATGTTGAGTTGTATTTATCCATATCCTGTAATACATATTGAAAAACATCAGAGTCACTAGAACTACAAGGTTTCTTCTCCATAGCATTTTATACGAGCCCTGCGGACCTAATAAGTGCGAGAGTATTTTTCTATTTTTTTTTTAACTGCATCAATTCCTCATCTCCAACGGTATCAATATAGTTACGAAAATACTCTTTCCACTCATGCCACTTAATGAGTGGTTCACCTGCAGAAGTTAAAAATGGTTGAGGTGGTGTCAAAGAGAAAGTATGACAAGCACACATAATTCAACAATTGCCTCCCACTATACACACAGCAAATGCATTTATTGCTCTTTATTTTGCGTTTGAAGGACAGCTCTGGATAATGACACTCCCAATGCCCACAACGTAAGGTGATCTTCTTGAACAATGAAAGGCTCTGCACACCTTAATCTATCACAAGAATGGAGGAGCTGAGTACACGAAGAACACACCGAGCATATTCCAAGAGTTGGTCAAAAACACAGTCAAAAGCCAGGTAAATCGTACAAGTAAGGATTCCCTTATCCCAAGGACTGTTAAAAAAATAACTGTGTGCACAAGGAACACACAGTAAAACACAGTACTCACTGCCGGTTCCCATGAGAAATAGCTGCTTTTGTGTGTGTGCTTTTTTTTTTTTTAACTTCATGCTTCCTGAAAGCTCCTTGAAAACACTCACAGGCGCACTGACTATGCGTACCTTTATCTGTCTGCCTGCCCTCCCTTTGGACTGGCCTTGCCTGCTTGCCCCCAGTTCTACCTCTCGCCCCACAGAACCTCCGGTGCCTCTCCAACTGAGCCACGAGCCAGTAGTCCCCTCACTCTCGCCTCCTGCCCTTCTCTCCTATGTGCTTGGTACCCCCCAGCTGAGGTCCACCGCCACTCACTCCCTCCCCCTCCACCCTGCCCACGATTCACTCCGGCATGGAGACCGCAGCATGTCCACTCAGCAGATGCATGCAGAGTGATCTCGCCATGCACGTGCCTAGACCACGCCCAGTGCCTGGACCCCAACCCCCACAGACTGCCACCCCCACAGACTGCCACTGCTTCACCTCGGATGAACTTCGAGCCCTAAACCGTGGACGCCAGGACAACAACTGTGCCCGTGCCTCCCCCAGGACCACTAAAGGCCCTATTTTCAGCCACAACTGCCGCTTCACCTGCATCACCGAGGACAGTATCCATGCCATGCCCATCAGCCATACTATGTCGCACACACCTACCAACAAGGCAGACGTCAACACCTCCGGAAAGATCTACGACCTGCTAAACAACGCACACTCGCTCAGAAAACACTACGGAAATCTGGGACACCATCAGGACCCACGCCCCGGATGCCGTCTTCATCACAGAAACTTGGCTGAATCCCACATCCTCTCCAGACATCGCCACAGCCACCCCTGACAAACAAGATCGAACACCGGGACTGATCCAACAGGAACGGTAGCAGTATCGCTTAATGTACACAGAGAGCCTTGAATGCTTTACCACCACAGACGACTCCACCCCCTTCATGAAGCACCTCAACTTCCAACTCTGAACAAACAGCAAAACCACCATCAGAGGCACCCTCGCCTAGAGAACTCCGGGACCCCACCCTGCCTTCTGCAATGCCATCCCTGACTTCATCGCCCCTATCGCCATTGACTCAAACCTGTACTTCTTCCTAGGAGACCTCAACTTCCACCTTGAGAACACCGACGACGCCAACATGGCCGACCTAGAAAGTATTGCCAACCTTGGACTCAAACAGCTGGTCACCTACCCCACCCACACCGCAGGACACACGCTCAACCCTATCCTCTCAGCCAGCAACAGAGTGAAATACACCTACACTGAGGGGCTCACCTGGATCGACCACCACTGCATTCACTTTGTCATCTCGGAAACCCCCAACACCCCTGCCTTCACCACCAGTGAGACACTGCGCAGCTGGGTAAAGGTATCAGAAAAATGATGGACCAAAGCTCTCAACTCCCGCCTACCTACCACTACCAAAGACACAGAACAAGTGGCAGACAACTTCGCTAACTGGATCATGACAATCGCTGACGAAGCTGAATCTAAGAAACCCACCAACCCCAAGAAACAAACACAACACCCCAACTGGTTCACGCCAGAACTGAACAACAAGAAACGTAACTGCAGACTGAAGGAGAGAAGATGGCATGCCTATAAGACCCTCGAGGACTGAAAACACTTCAAATACGCCCTCAACCTATACCACCACTTCTTGAAGAACACCAAGAAGACCGCCCTAGCCCCTTGCATCAAGGACAGCTCCAACAAAGCAAGGAACTTTTCAACATAGTCAAGGAGTTCACCAACCGAAAACAACATAACACCCTTGCAAGCTCTCTGCTACACCCTCTCGGACTTTTTTCATAGCAAAATTAGCACCATCTACCAAGACTTAATACTCCAATCCCACGCCAAGGACCGCATCAACTACATCACGCCTACTAATGCCCACCCACACCAGCTCACCTCGTGGAATATCCTCACCGAGAAGGAAATGGCGTCCATCATGAGATCCATCCATTCCGGAGCCCCAGCAGACCCCTTTCCACACCATACATTCAACCTCAGCAATCAACCCGTCAGAAAGAACTCACCAAAGCCCTCAACTCCTCTATTACCATGGCCCACTTCCTGCAGAAATGGAAACATGTCGACATGAAGCCACTGCTGAAGAAGCCATTCGCAGACCCAAGAGAACCTAAGACCTACTGACCCATCTCCCTGCTCCCTTTCCAGCCAAGGTCATCGAGAAAGCCATCAGCATCCAGCTCACTAGCTATCTGGAGAACCACAAACTTCTGAACCGCGCCCAATCCGACTTCAGAGCAAACCACAGCACCGAGACAGCCCTAGTCGCAGCAATGGATGACATCAAAAGTTTGCTAGTCATCAGAGAAACAGCAGCCCTCATTCTCCTTGACCTCTCAGCAGCTTTCAACACCATATCCCACCACACACTGATCAACAGACTCCACCAAATTGAATTCCAAGGAGCAGCCTGTTGTGAATTAAACGACTCAACTCGTGCAGCATAGATTGAGGTAAGATGGTTTATTGTCGGTAACAGCAAAGAGCGGGCTCTTCCTTGGCCAGCCCAGGTCAACTGTCCAAGCCCAACCGTCCTCCCAACAATTCAACCCTAAACATTCTACAGACTCGCACCTGTAGAGACCAGCAGTGCGCGAGGGCTAATCTTGCAGAGAGTGCTTGTCTCGAGAAGGCGCGAGCCATACATAACACATCTCCTCTCTTTTATAAGACCAAATAATTAGGAAACTGAAATAGCAATCAAAGAACAAAATGAGGACAAGAAATGAACACTGTAGAAGAAGTAAACAAAAAAAACAAAGTACAAACATGGCATGGTATAAAGAAAACCCGGCACAGTATGAACTAAGATAAATTAGTACAGTGAGAAAAATCAAGATTAGGAAACAAAATCCTTTAAATACGCAGGTGGTCTGCGTACTCTGGCCTCTCTGGCGGTTGCACGACTGCTGAAAACAATGACTGGAGTGTTTCCTATAGAGTTCTTGAAGGGCACCGAACCTTATTTAGCTGTTAAAGAAGACTGAACACCATGTGCTCTTTTAACCATAGAACCATGTCCACCCACACCAAACTCAACATCATCCATTAACGTGACCTCCACACCTCTCCTCTTTCTCCACAACACACTCTCCACCCTTCTGATATAATGCCATTCTACGTCGATTCCAACGTTCACCATTTTCCAAAATAACATAGAATTCATGAGAACACACCACCTTGAACTGACCTTTAAATTTAGACAGACCCCTCATGGTGCGACCAGATTTAATCTTGACCCAGTCACCTTCAACAATCCTACCTTTTGGAATCAAGTTAGAAGACCATTTAGAGACATGGGCACCACCCCTTTCTACCCACTCTCTCAACCAAGAGGGAACCAACTTGTTACCAGGGAGTCTACCTCTCATAAGTTCAAAGGGAGACTTTGAGGTGGTCTCATGTACTGTAGTATGATAAGCCCAAACTAAATCTTGTACAGCTTTCTTTACATCTAACCCTGAGGTAACAGCCATTTGTATTACACCCTTCACCATTCTGTTAGCCCTCTCCGCTATGCCATTACCTTGAGGGTTGTACAAAGCTGTGCAATGGTGGGTAATACCGTTACTTTTGAGAAATCTTTCTATGTCTTTGGACACTAATTGAGTCCCATTATCAGTAATAAGAATAGGAGTCCCTTCTTCCAAGAAAGTTTTCTGAAGCGCGACAATAGTGGATATGGGGGTAATCTCTCTCATAAAAGACACCGTGAGCCATTTGGAAAACACATCCACCACTACTAACGCAAATTTGTGTTCGTTCTTGCGCTCAGCCATGGGACCAATGAAGTCAATGCACACACTGTGCCAAGCTTTACCAGGATTATAAATGTGTCCCATGGCATCCTGCTTGCCAACCTTGAGCCTCTTTTCACCTTCCTTACAAACTTTGCACTCAATCACCCAATCAGAAATCTGTTTGTCCATGCCTGGCCACCAAAACTGAGCTTTGATCCTACGTTGAATCAATCCTTGGCCAAGGTGACCCTCATGTGCCATTTTAATAATCTTCAATCTTACTCCTTGAGGAGGGACAAACTTGTCTCCCCTCATCAACACTTTACTACCACAAATGGAAAACTCATCAAGGATTTTCAGAAAAGGGCGTACGGACACAGCAACGCAACTCTCCCTCCTAGAATTAGTAGCAACAATATGCATAACTTCACAGAGAATATTGTCTTTTGACATTTCTTCACACCACTCATCCAAAGAGAATGCACCCGCACACTCACTTACTACATCATCTACTGAAGCCACCGGCTCGTCTTTATTGTCAAAGATAACACTATCATTATCTTGTAAATCTTTCAGTGCCTACCTAGATAAACAGTCTGCCTGCAGATTTTGCCACCCTGGAATGTATTCCAAAACATACTGACATTCTTGCAATCTGGCTGCCAACCTGGCTAAAGGTGCAGAACCTTTGCCAGCCCCCCAGGTGACAGAATTTTCAGAAGTGGTTTGTGGTCAGAACGCAACAAGAATTGTGAGCCCCACACATATGTACAATAACACTCCACACCCCATGCAGCAGCCAAAGCCTCTCTTTCAATGACTGAGTAATTTCTTTCAGCATCAGTTAAAGTTCTGGTTGCAAAGGCTACCGTTTTTTCAACACGCCCATGTTTCTGTAAGAGGACAGCTCCCAAACCTGTAGCACTTGCATCAACAGTAACTATGGACTTTAGATGGATATCAAAAGGGACCAAGATCCCAGCACTACAGATTTCTCTTTTATGACATCAAAACACTCTTGTTGTTCAGACTCCCATACAAAGTTATGACCTTTCCTCAACAGAGCTTTAAAAGTCTCTGTCTTAGCTGCAAGGTTTTTAACAAATTTGGAATAATATTCTATGATCTCAACTGATCTTTATCTACAGGTCTCGGTGCTTGTTTAATCGCTTTCAGCAAGCTTCCCTTAGGTTTGACTCCATCAGCAGAAAATGCGTAGCCCAGATATTCCACACTTTCAGAAAGGAAAGAACACTTTTCTCTCCGCAAAGTAATTCCCACATCTGCAATTCTTTTCAAGGTTTGTTTTAAAACGGAGTTGTGTTCTTGAACTGTCTCACCAAAGACCAAAATATCGTCATGAAAATAAATACCATGATCCATACCCCTGAAAACTTCAGACGACATGCGTTGAAACATGCTTGTCGCAGAAGAGAGTCCAAAAGGCATACGAGTAAATTGAAAAGTACCCTCAAGCGTGATAAAGGCGGTTAGAGGCTTAGAGTCCGGGTGAAGCCTGATTTGGTGGTAAGCATTCTTGAGATCTAATTTGGAAAATAATCTTGCACCTTTCAGCAACAGAACCAATTTGGTTATATTTGGTAGAGGATAGGTGTCAGATATGATGTTCTAATTGAGTGACCTCAAGTCCACACAAAATCTCAAGCGGCCATCAGATTTGAGTGTGATAACTACTGGCGAAATCCAATTAGAAGCCTCCACAGGTTCGATGATACCATCTTGTAACATATCTTTAAGCAATTCTTTTACTACAGCACTGACTAAAATGGGAACCCTCCTGAGTTTGTGTTGTACAGGAATAGCATCTCTCTTTAGCAATATCTTGTGCACATAGCCTTGAAGCATGCCCAATTTGTCATCAAAAACATGTTCATAGAGTCTAAAATGTAATTGATAGTTTCTTCCTCAAAAACCATTACTTGCATGGGCGCCCTGGGGTTAATAATAATGTGTAGTTCATATTGATGAACCCACCCCAAAATAGCAGGTCCATCTTCAGATACATAAACTTTTCCCAATACAGACCTTTCGCCAAACTCAATTCTGGATTCCATAAATCCTATAATGTCAATTGTCTCACCTTGATAGCCTGTGGGCATAATGTATTTGGGTTTAAGCACTGAACCACCCCACAAATGTGAAAACAAAGATTTTGGAACAATGGTATATTTAGAACCGGTGTCCGCCATAAGTAACACTTCGCAACCATTAACTTTGAGCTTAGCCTTAGGTCTGTTACTTCTGCGTCCCTCAATTTCCATTTCATCTCCACTGTCTACACTTAAAATTGTATCTCCATTATCAGCTTGATGCATTGTCTCCTCACTAACACAAGCTACTCTTCCTCTTCTTGGCAGTCTACACACCTTAGCAAAGTGCCCTAACCGACCACATCTTCTACATTCTTTTTATGAGGAAAGCAAAATTTAGATTCTGAACTATGGCCAATACTTCCACACCGATTGCAACTTCTCACAGGAACAGAGGGAACACTTGTTCTCCCTCTTTGAGCAGATTGTCTGGTAGAGGATTGAAAAACTTGAGCAGACCTATTGATGGCCCCTATTTCAGAAACATCATCTTTTTGTTTTTTCTTCCCATGTTCTTTCATGCATAAATCTGACTGTTCTAAGACTTTGGCAATTCTAATAGCCTTATTCAATGTGGGGTTTTTTGCTGCCCACAGCCTCTCCTGAATTTTTTTGTTGAAACCCTACTGTGAGTTGGTCCTTTATGAGTTCATCTGTCGCTGCCCCAAAAAACACAATTTGTGGACAGCTCACGAAGCCTAGCTACAAATTTGTCAATGCTCTCCTCAACTTTTTGATGCTGAGTATAAAATTTATATCTGGTCATAACTAAATTCTCCACCTTTGCAAAACGGGTTTCTAATCTGCGCCTTGCTTCTACATATACATCCTGAATTATTTGCCCATCACCTCCTATAGCTGGGGGCAAGTACCTAAGCAACCTTAAAAATAAACCAGGTAGAATGCAGAGTGTAATAGAACACTGTAACACAGTTGAAAAATATGTAAAAGTTTTGTTAAACTTGAGTTGTGCTCAATCCACCAGAAGAAAATCTCACAAAATACATAAACACCATCAACAAATGAAACTCAAACAATATCCCCAAATTACACTGTAAAACATGTATAGTAATAAATGAATATTGATACTCTCTCTCAAAACGCTTAAGGTGTGCACATCACCGTTTAAAATATGTGCACAAAGTTACTATATAAGGTGTGCACATCACTGTAATTTAAACATGCACAAATATCAGGGTGTGCACATCACCGCGACTGCCAACCAAATGAGGTGTCCACAAACAAATGCATAAGCGTGTCTTACCAGGTGTGCATATCACCGTCGTTGAAACATGCACACATACAGGGTGTGCACATCACCGTCGACTTTTTCCACTTGCAGCGTCCTGCTGCTTGAGGCGTTTTCCCTCCACAATGCCTTAGTGGAGGATAGTGTAAGCGTGAAATGCACACGCGTAAACTTTGTGAGTGTGCACGAAGAATAGGAAACTCCGAAGGGATTTTCGAACACACCCTCCTACACGTCACCGGGAGGGGGCTCCAACATCGCTCCAATCAAAAGAGTTGCTCTAAGGGGCGTGGCTTTCATAAAACGGCGCGCGCTAGACGTTATGTCGCTCAGGATGAATCTGGAAGAAATTAAACAAATTTTAACAAAATCCGGAAGTCTGACAGCGATCGCGTAGGTTCGTCCTCTCCACTCCGCTCTCCTGTTGCCATAAACAAGGGATATTCCTTCGCTGCTGCTTTTTCGCTGAGCCAGCGCTGGCCATTAAGATCGTCGCCAATAACTGCTGTGAATTAAACAACACAACTCTTGCAGCATAGATTGAGGTAAGATGGTTTATTGTCGGTAACAGCAAAGAGCGGGCTCCTCCTTGGCCAGCCCGGGTCAACTGTCCAAGCCCAACCGTCCTCCCAACAATTCAACCCTAAACATTCTACAGACTCGCACCTCTCAAGGCCAGCAGTGCGTGAGGGCTAAACTCGCTGAGAGTGCTTTTCTCGAGAACATACATAACACAAACCTCAAGCGGATCGCAACCTATTTCACAGGAAGAACACAGAAGGCTATCCTCCCTCCTTACTCCTCGCACCCTAAGAACATCAGCTGCGGTGTACCTCAAGGCTCATCCTTCAGCCTAACCCTCTTCAGTGTGTACATGACATCCCTGGCCAACATCATCAAGAGGCACGGACTCAACATCATCTCCTACCCCAACGACACCCAACTCATCCTCTCCCTGACCAACGACCACCAAGGACAAGTTCCAAAGATGCTTGAAAGACGCGGCTGTCTGGATGAACAGCAACTGCCTCAAGCTCATCACCAACAAGACAGAAGTACTCATATTTGGGAAAGGCAATGATACCGTCTGGAAAAATGAATGGTGGCCAACTGAGCTGGGGCCAACCCCCAAACCAACCGAATATGCCCGCAACCTCGGCATCTTCCTCAAAGGCCCGCTATCCATTAAGAAGCAGATCAGCGAGGCGTGGCTACGAGCGTCAAGATGGCGGTCGCACCTTAGGTGTGCTCCGGACCCCTCCGTCATCCGCTCTGTCACCCATCACCATCGGGATAGCCCAACACCTGGCGCCCCGTATCTGGCTGCTTGGGGACCTCCGGAGCTCCGTTTGGGGCATTGGGTGCTGACCGGAGACCGCGTTGGCTGCCCTGGTCTCCCGGACCACGCAGCGCGGCTCCCCTCAAGGTGGCGGCTCCTGCCGCGGTGCTCTCGGTCCCATCATCAGCCCGCGGCCCGACACCGGCGAATCTCAGCTGAGCGAGGGGGCTCCTGGTGAGGCTGGTGCCCCCCCCACATCGCGAGGCCCGGCCGGTCTCCCCTCCTGGGCTACGGCGGTGGCGGCCGCGAAGTGCGTGGTGGAGGAGTGGTGGTGCCTGGCGCCTTTGCCCTTGCCTGGAGCGGGCCTGCCCTTCCGGGGCCTTCCGAGGCGGGCCCTGCTCGGCGGGGTGTCCCTGTGCCCGCTGGCTGCTTGCAGCTGTCCTACTGGACCTGTGGGGAGGGGCCCGAGGCCGTGGGAGCCCTCTCTACACCCACCGAGGCCTGACTTCGCTGACGTTGTTTCCTGGACCCCCGCCGGCGGTGTGCGCGTCTGCTGCCCCCCGGGCCCGGACTGGCGGCGCTGACACGACCTGCTGCAGCGGAGCCCCTGGTCGGACTGGGGCCTGGTTTGGCGGTGCGGGTGCTGTGGGCCTGCAGGGCTGTAAGGAGCGGCGCGTCGTCGTTGCCCCCGGGTGGCCTGGGCGGGCATCGCCGGCGCCGGGGGCCTCCGCTAGCTGCGGGGGCTGTGATCTTGCGTCACCCCTGGGGCCTGGACGGACATCACCGGTGTCGAGGGCTGATACTACACCCACGGGCCTTCATCGGCACTGAGATCTACTGAGAGTGGAGAACCTGTGGTATCTGCGCTGGGGAGGCCTGCTCACGACCTGAGCCAGAGGTCAGGGCCGCTGCTGCGGTGGATGGTCTGCAGCGGACGGAGCGCTCCGGCGGGTGGACCTGGAGGTAAGGAGTGGGGGCTTGGGTGAGGATTCGGCTGTCGACCGGGCAGCGGGCGAGGTGCGGGGGGAGGCCACTGGTCGGCGCAGCTCCTCCCTCCCCTACCTCCCCCCCCCCCCCACTCCTGATGTGCCCCCCCGGTGACTGGCGGCGGAGGTGAACCCGTCCCTCTCTGGGCCTGGGGTGTGGGCGGATTTGTTCGGCCGTCACTTCGGGCGGCGGTGACCCCCTATAAGGCGTCCCTGACCTGGGCATGGTGGTCGGGTGGACCCGCAGTGCCCCGGACCTTTAGAGACACTCTGTGTTGCCGCCCGGCAGGGTGCCTGGTGGCCTGTGGGGGGACCCTGCGCGTGGCCCTTTCTCCTTCTACTTCGGCCGCACATTTCGGGCGGCGGCAGGTTGAGTCTCGACATCTGTGGCCTGCCCCCGCCGATCTCCGGCCACCAGTGTTAACCTGTCAACCTCTATTTGTGGGGACTCTGAACCCGTGACTCCCTCGGGTCGCCATGGGCCGGACGGACCGGTCAACGAAGACCCCTGCCACCCAGACGAAAATGGACCGCTTCACCACCTTGGAGGCGGGGGCTACCGGGGGTGTGGCTGATCAGGAGGCTCCTCCAGCTCTGGATTTGACCACCATCCTCCAGGCCATCCAGGCCTCCCAAACCTCGGTGGAGGGAAAGATTGCAGAAGTGCGAGTAGATATGACTCTCATTCGACAGGACCTCCGAAACGCCACTGCTCGGATTACAGAGACTGAGACCCGTATCTCCACTGTGGAAGATGACGTCCAACAACTTAAGGGGCAGGTGGCCCGTCTCCAGTCGCACACTCAGGAATTACACCGTCGGGCGGAGGATGCCGAAAATAGATCTCGACGCAACAACCTCCGCCTGGTGGGCTTTCCGGAAGGAGCGGAACGGGGCCGAGCGGTGGACTTCCTGGAGGGGTGGCTAAGGTCGTGGATCCCAGAGGGCTCTCTCTCTCCTTGGTTCGCGATTGAGCGGGCCCACCGGTCTTTGGCCCCCAGGCCGGCGCCGGGTGCGCCTCCTCGGCCGTTCATAATGCGGGTCCTCAACTTTAAAGACCGCGACATCATCCTGTCTGAAGCTCGCAAACAACAGCGGCTCCGCTACGAAAATGGGGCAGTCATGATCTTTCCAGATTACACCCGCGAGGTCCAGGGCCAGCGCCGCTCCTTTGGGGAGGTCAAGCAAAAGCTGAGGGCCCTTAACATCCAGATTCGGCTCCTCTTCCCGGCTCGCCTGCGAGTGGTGTTCGCAAACAAAACGCTGTTCTTCGACAACCCGACGGAGGCCTGGGCCTGGGCTACGGAGGAGCGCCCTCTGCGGGCCGACGGTCGGGCCCTGGGCATGGAGGGAACGGAGAGCAGACCTGGCCACCTCGCCCCTCTTGCTCCTCAACATCAGCGTAACCGCTCCCGCAGGCGCCGTGGGCGGAGGAGGGCCCGCTCGGACTCCCCGCCGGGCCACTCCCGACAACCACTTTCGCTTTCCGGGGGACCCCTGCTTGGGAGGCGCTCTGGCTCCTCCGGCCGTTTGGATGGCGGTGGTGTTTTGCCCGGACCTGCGGCGGTTGACCTCCCAGAATCGGACCTCTCCCGTAGCCCAATACTTCTGAAAGACCCAGCTTGAACTGGTCTCTGCTCGCCGGGCCTGGCTCCGCGGCCGGAGACGGTGCTTTAACTCTGAACATTTCTTTCCTTCCCGATGGACTCGTAAACTCACATCCGGACATGAGGAGGGGTCCTCCACGCTTCCCCATTCCCAAGCATTTTAGTTTGGTTGTTTACTCACTGGTTTACTGTTAGGGCGACAGATGCTTCCGTTCCTGAAGTGTAGGGTGGGGGGTGGGAGAGGGGTTGGGGGGTGGGACCGTTGTCCCATGTTCTGATTTTATTTTTGGTTGTTTTGGTTGTTTTATTTTTAGCTCCGCTGCACCAGTTTTCACACGACACCCTAATTTGCACCTCAAGAGACATGCAGACCTTCTTTCAGATATTTCGATGGGCCTGCTGATACCCAGCTGGGAAGTCTTACCCCCGCAGAACCTACAATCACATTGATGTACACACCACTACGCCAGACACTTCCCTGCGGGGCACTTCTCTGCATTTCACCAGTACTTACATCATGCTCAGCCCTGTATCCGGGGCGTACATAGACTTCCCTTTGGACACTGCACCACAACCTCACGCGCTCTATTTTGATGTGGGCCCCCGTCTGGGACCCACTTGCCAGGCCATCCCACCATGCCACTATGCCAGACATACCTCCACTGAGTACTTCTCTGCGCATCCTATCTTGGAACGTTAATGGCCTCCTGGACCGTTTCAAGCGGATGGCTGCCCTGCGCCACGCGCACCGCCTGGGGGTGGATATATTATTATTGCAGGAGACGCATTTGCTGGGTAACCATTGCCCCTTCCTAACGCGCTATGGATATGATAGGGCGTGGCACTCTGGGTTCACTCGGGGATCCCGAGGGGTGGCGATCCTGGTGAAGCGCTCCCTTCCCCTTGTCATTGTGCAGACAGCCCTTGATGCCCAGGGTACATTTGTGGCCATCAGTGGTATGTTACATGGGAACCCCATTAATCTTGTATCGCTCTATTCCCCTCCTTCAATGCTGGCGGCGACATTGGCTAAAGCTACGGATCTCCTGGCGTCCTTACCATTGGGCCCCACTTATCTCGGGGGGATTTTAACGCGGTCTCCTCACCCGACCTTGACACGTCTGGCCCCCTTCCTCCAGTAGAATTGCTCAAGCGAAACAATTGAAGACCTGGTCTGAGTCCTTGGGCCTGTGCGATGCCTGGCGTACATGGCACCCACATTCTAAGCAGTTTACACACACTTCGGCAGCGCACCATACGCAAGCGCGTATTGACGCCATTTTCGTTCCAGCGACAGATTGTCTCACGGTTCAGGACGTCGCCATCCTCCCGCGCGGTATCTCGGACCACTCCCCGGTAGTGATTCGCACGGGCCCCCGTCCACCGGCTCGCGGCAGACATGGAGATTTAATGCTTGGTTTCTCCAAGACAGGGAGTTCCGGAAGGCGGTGGGTCAGGAACTTAAGCATTATTTCCTCTCCAACGACGGATCCGTCTCCTCCCGGGGGTTCTATGGGAGGCGGGTAAGGCCACGATTAGGGGGTTCGCTAAGGGCCAGCTCAAGCGTCAGCAACAGGCCCAAGCAGAACAAATTACCAGTCGTGAGGCGCAAGCCTTACGCCTCGAGCAGGCCTCTGCTCAATCTCCAGACACCCCTGCAGCCAGACTCCTCGCCCGGCTCCGGTCGGAAATCAAGCAGCTGTCGCTGGAGGCGGCCAAACTCCTTTGGCGTTCGTCCGTGGCCAGGGTGTATGGCTGGGGCGACAAGAACGGTTCGCTCCTCCATCGCCTTGCCACTTATCCCAGGGCAAATTGCATTATACCAGAGGTCATAGCGCGGGATGGCTCGGTGTGTCGGTCCCCAGACGGGATGGCTCGTGCCTTTGCGTCCTACTATCAACAATTATACATGGACAGATCCCCATCCTTATCACTCACTGGTATGTTGGAGGCCGAGGGTGGCCCCTCCCCAGCCTAGATCCCGTTAGCCGGAAAGACCTTGAGCGTCCCATCACACGTGTGGAGATAGAGGGAGCGATCGCCCTCGTTTCCTCTGGTAAGACGCCGGGCCCAGACGGCTTCCCTCAAGAGTACTACATGCACTATCGGGACAGTCTTACTCCGCATTTGGCGGGGTTGTTTCGGGAGGCTATTGCAAAAGGCTCCTTTCCCCAGGAGGTGGATCTGGCCACCATCGTGGTTCTCCCCAAGTCTCAGCCACCCTCACCACGGTGTGCGGACTACTGTCCCATCTCCCTCATCAATACTGAGATTAAATTGTTCGCCACGATCCTCGCCCAGCGACTCAAACCCCACTTGTCCACGCTGGTCCACCCCGACCAATGCGGATTTATGCCCTCACGTGGCACTAGGCACTGTCTTCGTAGACTGCACGTCGCACTGGCACACCGTCATCTCCTTACTCCCTATCTCGCGATCCTTCTGGTAGACTTTGAAAAGGCCTTCGATTCAGTGGACTGGGGGTTCTTAGCGGACGTCCTTACTACAATGGGACTCGGTCCCCGTTTTTGTGCCATGGTAAAAGTTCTTTATGCCTCTCCCCGCGCCCGTGTTTTGGTGAACGGGGTTCTGTCGGAGCCCTTCCCGGTTCGCAGAGGAACGAGACAGGGTTGTCCCCTGTCCCCGCTGCTGTTCGCCTTGGTGATGGAGCCCCTGGCGTCCATGATGCGATCGTGCAAGGGTATGCGGGGATGGGAATGGCCCAACACCGAACCAGACAAAATCGCACTCTATGCAGATGACGTCCTCATCTATTTGGCAGACCCCGCCAGATCTGGCCCCCTTTGTCTCCGCATCCTACACCTCTTCGAGCGGGCTTCGGGCCTCCGGCTTAACCCGGACAAGTCGGCCTTGGTCCCCCTACACCTGTCTCGCGAATGTTTTGACTGGCAATCCACCATTCCTCTTCGCCGTCAATCCTTCAAATACCTGGGGATATGGATGACCTTGCTCCCTGAGCTCAGCTGGGCCCTCAACGTGGCCCCACTGGTGAGGCGGGTTAAGGCAGACCTCCAGAAGTGGCAGTTATTGCCCCTGAATCCCATGGGGAGGGTCGCCCTATTTAAAATGATGGTGCTTCCTCGGTTCCTGTATGTATTGCAAAACACTCCCATCGGCTTTCCCAGACCCTGGTTCCGTGAACTTGACAGCATTGCTAATAAGTTTTTATGGGGAAATGGTAGGGCCCGGCTGGCGCTTGCAGTGTGTAGGATCCCCTCCTTCGACGGGGGACTGGGGATGACCCACCTCTATTTATACTACTTGGCCACGCGGCTCCTCTCTATTCACGATTGGTTCAATGGGGGTTGGTCGGATCCGGCGTACAGGCTCGAGGTCGGAGAATTGGGTTTCGCCAAGATCCAAGCTATGCTATATGGGGCCCCTATTCCCTCCCGCTTGCCAGAGGTGACACGCTCGGTGCTGTTGGCCTGGCGAGCTGCATTGCGACACACCAAGTGGACACGCACGTTGACCCAATGCACACCCTTGTGGCAAGGGACTTGGCTCAAAGAAGTCAACACACTACAGGGGTTTAGAGCATGGGATTCGATAGGCATTTCGCAGCTTGGCGATGTGTGGGTGGGGGACCACATGCGGTCCTTCGACGACCTTCAAAGCAGATATTCCTTACATCAGTCACAATTCTATAGGTACTTGCAGCTACGCCACGCCCTTCACACCCACCTAACGACTGGCACACGCCTCCAAGATCATAGCCCGCCTGAGGCCCAGATAATGTTTGGTGATCTGGGGAGAGGCGGCATCTCCCGCATCTACCGTACACTGATTAACAATGCCCCCACTTCCTTAGGACCGACATCGGGCTCAATGGGAGGGTTGGGTAGGCACCTTAGACGAGGAGGACTGGCGCGACGCCCTTATGGCTCCTCGGACGGTCACGGCCTCAGCCAGATTGCGCCTAGTGCAATTATATTACTTACATGCTGCATATCTTACCCCAATGCGCCTTCACCGGGCCGGACTTAGCCCAACCTCTGCTTGCGCCAGGTGCGGTCACGATCCCGCAGATTTTTTTCATATGGTATGGGTATGTCCCCGCTTGGAGCAGTTCTGGAAGGAGATTGAAGAGGAACTCACTGAGGTTTTGGGCTGGGAGGTCCCCCATGACCCAAGGCACGCACTCCTGGGTATCACTGATGGGCTGGATGGGTCACGGAACGAAAAACTGTTCTACACTACGGCAATGGTGGTTGCTAAGAGAGACATTGCGGCCTCCTGGAAGCTTTCCGAACCTCCATGCGCTGGACGCTGGAGGACGGGAGTGGACTGGTGTGCCTCGCAGGAGAAAGTTATGTACGAGGCTCACGGGTGCCCTAAGAAGTACCATAGGGTGTGGGGGAAATGGTTGGGGGAGGTGGAGTAGTCGTAGAGGGAACGCCCAAATTGGTACCCCGATGTATCTGTTTTTATCATTGTCTGTCAACTTTGAGGTGCTGCTTTCCTTTCCAGGTCTTGGACATTTATGGTGTTGGACTGTAAAGCTGGTGTTTTGTTTGTTCTTCTTTTTCTTTATTTTTTTTTAATTAATAAACAAAAATTTGTTTATCAAAAAGAAGCAGATCAGCACCATCTATTCCGCTTGCTTCCTCACCCTCCAAATGCTCAGGAAGGTCTTCAGAGGGCTCCCAACCAAAACCAGGAGAACAGTTACGCAAGCTCTCGCCACCAGAAGACTAGACTACGGCAACACCTTCTACGTAGGAATCACCGCCCAACTCATGACGAAACTCCAGACTATCCAGAATACAGCAGCCTGACTCATCCTCAACCTCCCCAGACAGACGCACATCACCCCTCACCTCCGGAAACTCCACTAGCTATCAGTCACAAAGAGATGCCTGTTAAAGCAACTCACCCATGCTTACAAGGCACTACACAATGAAGAACCAGCGTACCTCAACAATCAAATGAATTTCCACCAACCTACCAGGAAACTCCACTCCGAATCCTTCTCCCTAGCAGCCACCTGACAAATCCACTGGACCAACAGCGAAGGTCACTGCTTCTCTCACCTGGTGGCTAAATCCTGGAACAACCTCCCCCCTGCACCTCAGAGGTTCCCCATTGCTCCAGCAGTACAGGAAGGACCTCAAGACTTGGATGTTCAACCAATAGGAGAACAGGCAGCATGATCTCACAGTGCCTCGAGACCCTCACGGGTGATGCAGTTGTGCTCTACAAATTCTGATTGATTGACTCTCTGTGTGTGAGTGCCTGTATATTCTGATGGCTCTGAGCTCCCGCCTCAATGCTCCGATGAGCACCTGCTGATGCACTTCCTCAGACCACCAAAACAATAGGGTGGTCTTGTTCCGTTCCTACCGTGAATTGCGTAGTGTCAGGTTGCGTCACTGGTAGCTTAGCAACCCACATTCTGTGCAGTTGACTTCAGTGACCCTGACGGCACATGCACATACTTTGAAGATCTCCCCGTTAGCTCCTTAAATCCTCTTGAGTGTGGATGTGCACTGTGTCGCCCTCCTCCTGGTGCCCAAAGTCTCTGCAACTCCTGCAATGCACACAACAGGCCACCTTGGGCAGCAAACACTTCTTCTCCACTGGTGCCACTTAAATCCACCTCGACCGCAAAACTTCGGAAACAGGTTCACAGCTCATCACCAATCTTGTTGTGAAGGTACGGCATGGAGGCAGAGGTAAGTGGTAACTTCTTTATTGAAGAAATATGGAGTGAAAGGCTGACGCGTCCTTTTAACACAAAGTCCACAGTCAAATCCCAACACCCGAACTCTCCCCAACATTCCCTTATTTCAAAGCACAACAATAACTGCGGGGTACTGGTGTCAGCGCGTGGTTAAAGAATTAAAGATAAACACAACAACTATGATGGCGACAGTCCTCGCTTGTTGAGCTGCTTTCAATTAACCAATGGTAGCATATATTGCAATGTATAAAATGCTGACAGAACTATGATGTCATTTTCATAGCACAGCAAGGATTGAAAAAGGCATGCACCAAAACGCGTTTTCTTGCAATTAAAGGATTGGATTATGACCCCATTAAATGCTTCATTTTGCCCTTTGGGAAGCTTTGTATTTGAATCATAAATCCACCATCACATCACAGTAGCATCTGCCCTAAAGATTGAGGCAGGCTAGGGGTGGACTCTAAAGCTGTATTAATTGTGCTATGTCTGAACCGGCACATTGGTTCGAAAAGAGTGCATTAATCAACTGGATTTGGCAATTGTTGAACTGTGGGAGATCTGGCCTTTCGACCGACCCTCTGCGGGTGCACTCCAGGAGAACTATGTATTGTGGTCTGGTGAAGGGCACATTTATTGACTTTGAACATCATCTGTGAAAGACTTGCCACTTGAGAGAGCTAAGTAGCAACTTATTTGTAGCATTAATGGAAGTGAACTGCACACATGGAGCCGCATCCGTCGTGTGATGATAATCTGTACGCCTAAGTTTGTGTGCCTATTTGGAAGAGTAAAAGTCTATTCACTATAGAAGTGTCAGCAATACAGTGAATGTACAAACTGGGGTACTACCATCTGGACAGAGATGCAATGAAACCACGCCAATATGTCCGCCAAAGAATTTGAATTTAAACTATGATGGCGACAGACCTCTCTCGCTGAGCTGCTTTCAACTAACCAACAGTAGCATATATTGCGATGTATAAAATGCGGACAGAACTATGATGTCATTTTCACAGCAAGGATTGAAAAAGCCATGTGCCGAAACGCGTATCTTGCAAATAAAAGATTTGGATTATGACCCTGTGAAAGCTTTGTGTTGCCCTTTGGGAAGCTTTGTGTTTGAATCTTGAATCCACCATCACGTCACAATAGTACCTGCCCTAAAGAGTTCGTCCGGCTATGAGTGGAGTTTGAAGAGATATATATATATATTTAAAAAACCTTAGAAATTCACTGAAAAAACCACAGGTTTCAGGGACGTTATAGCTAGTAAGACATTTCATTCGTACAAAACCAGAGAAATTCAGCCGTTATAGTTAGTTGAGCTACTAACTATAGCTCGCGCCCCCGCCATGCACTGCTGATGACGTCACATATTACACCACTCATGACATGGTCAGTGACATCACTGATGACATCTCAAATGACATCACTGATGACATTGCTTTTGGGCAAAGGGAACTGCTGACATGCAGCTTCCTTTGCCCAAAAGCAATCTGCTTCACTTCATGGAAGCGAGAGCAGGTTTCCTGCTCTCGCTTCCACGAATCAAAGCAGTGTTTGTTATGACATGGCAGGAGCCGTGCTCCCGCCCTGTCATAGAAAACTGCAATGTACCGGGGGTGGGCACCCCGGGACATTGCTGGAGCCAGCCCTGGGGGGTGGCGATCCCCAGGGCCAAGGAGGGCTCCAGGAGGAAATGTGAAAATAGCACCGGGGAGGTAGTCCCCGGGGCCGGGGGTCTGCAACGGACCCCCACCATTAATTTAAAATTGCCCTTTGGAGGTGGTGGTCCCCGGGGCAGTGTGGGGAGGGGCAGGAGCCCCTGACACTTTCTAATTTTAATTTAAGCCCCGGGGCTTGGGGGGGCCCGCAAGGCCCCCCGCCCATAATCAGAAATGCCCTGGGAGGTGGCAGACCCCGGGGCAGCGTGGGGGGGCAGGAGCCCCCCCATGCAGTTTTTTGAAAGAAGCTCCTGGGAGGTGGCGATCCCCGGGGCTGCGGGGGGCCGCGTGCCCCCACATATCATTTAAAAAGCCCTGTGGAGGTGGCAGTCCCCGGGGCTGCGGGGTCCTATGCGGCCCCCGCATATATTAACAACATTGCCCCTGTGACCGCCAGTAGGTGGTATATATATATATATATATAGGTAGTTATAGTTAGGACCTAGTTTCCATAGGAAAAGCGTTTTTTGAATTGCCAATATCTTTGGCGCCGGTTGACGAATCTTCGCGGAATTTTCCAAACTAATGGGGCACTCCGATCAGCTCATGTCTTGAAAGTTTCGGGGTGATTCGTCAAGCGGGGGCCGAGAAAAAAGGGGGGTCCCAAAACGCATTTTCTCTATGTTAATTTCCATTGGAAATTTTAGCAACGGCTACAGCCCGAACTGCTGAACGGAATTACACCAAATTTAGCAAAAAGGTAGCTCTTGGTCCAGAAAGCACTCTTTTTGTTAAATGGTGTAAATCCTTTCAGTAGAAATTAATATATTTAGAAATATTTATATCTGGTGACCGCGGTGGATCCGCGAACCCTCCCGATCTCGAGCTTGACTCTGATTGGCTGCCAAAAGTTCCAACCAGGAAGTGTTGACAGCCATCTTGAACCAAGTCACAAGAAAAAAGGTAAAAAAACAAGAAAAGGGGGCAGGGTAGAAACACCCTGATCCCCTAGGCCTGCTCAGGGGTCCCGCAGGGACCCCAAAGGCCCAAAAAAACATTTTTTTAAAACAAATTCGGCAGCATTCGCGTAGGGTCCGCGAATCCCGATGACATTTTTTTTTTAAAACGAAGCGCAGTCTCCCACGCTTTGTTTAATTAAGCCCCCGGGTAGGCCAGGTCCTGGGGGCAATGCCAAAATATGATGCGGGCCCCCACTGCCCCAGGGGCCACCACCATCCCGAGGCATCATTAATTAAAATGCGGGGGTCCGTTGCCAACCCCCGGCCCCGGGGACCACCACCTCCCCGGGGCTTTAAAGATATTGGAGGGGGGCCGAGCTGCCCCCCTCCAGAAGTCCTTCATGGCCCTGGGGACCGCCAACCCCAGGGCCGGCTCCAGCAATGTCCCGGGGTGCCCACTCCTGGGACACTGCAGTTTGCTATGGCAGGAGCACTGCTCCCGCCATGCCATAGCAAACTTCTGCTTCGCTTCATGGAAGCGAGAGCAGGAAAACTGCTCTCGCTTCCATGAAGAGAAGCAGAATTGCTTTTGGGCAAAGGGAGCTGCATGTTAGCACTCCCTTTGTCCAAAAGCAATGCTGGCTCCCATTGGAGGCGGGGAGCAGGCAGGGATTGCGGGGGCATTGGGGCTCCCCCCGCGGTCCCCAATGTCATGACTATGCCCCGGGGGATGGAGTCCCCAGGGCCGAAAATGGCCCAGGAGGGTTTTAAACCCATAAGGCCGGGGGATGGGGTGCCCGGGGCCAAAATTGGCCTCAGGGGGGTGCCATGCAACCCCCCTCCAAAATGTAAAAAAAAAAGGCAGTGCAGGCCCTGGGGAAAAGGTTCCCTGGGGCCAAAAGTGGCTCAGGGAAGGGGGGCCATGCAGCCCCCTTCCATAAAAAAAGGTTTTGCTGGGCCCCGGGGGATGATGGGGTCCCTTGGGCCAAAATCGGCCTGGGGAGGGGTGCCACACGGCCCCCCTCCCCTTTAAAAAAAATAAACAAAGGCCTAGTCCCGGGGAATGGGGTCCCCAGGGCCGTAATTGGCCTCGGGAGGGGGGCCGCGCCCCCCTTCCCTTTTCAATGTTTTTTTATTTTTATAAAATGACTCAGGCCCCGGGGATGGGAGGCCACACAGCCCCCTTCGTAAAATAAAAATGAAAAAAGAAACCGCAACTCACCGGAGGCCCCGCCCCCCTCCCTGAACCACTCTGCAAACACACCTCCTGGCGTGCTCTGGGTTGGGGGATGAAGTCCCCTTCACTGGTGAGGGTCCTTAGGGGCCAACTAGCCCACCAGGCACCTCCAGTAAGCCCCACACAGTAGGATTGCTGAGAGGTGGTCGAAGGCCACACCCCTTTTTACAGCACTCTGCAAATGGGCCTCTTGGTGCACTGCTGGTGGGGCGATGAGGTCCCCTTGTGTCCTGAGGACTTCAGGACTAAAGTGGACTTAATCCCCCAAGCAGCAATGTGCTAGGAGGTGTGTTTGCAGAGTGGTGTAAAAAGGGGGTGTGGCCTCTGACCACTCTCAGCAATCCAGCTGTGTGGGGCTTGCTAGAGGTAACATTAGGGCTAGTTGGCCCCCAGGGACCCTCAGGAGGCAAGGGGACTTCATCCCCCAACCAAGAGCGCACCAGGAGGTGCGTTTGCAGAGTAGTGGAGAAAGGGGGCATGGCCTGTGTCCACCTCTCAGCAATCCCACTGTGTGGGGCTTACTGAAGGTAACAGGTAGGCTAGTTGGCCCCTAAGGACCTCCAGCAGGGAAAGGGGACTTCAATCTCCATCCAAGAGCACACCAGGAAGCGCGTTTGCAGAGTGGTGAGCAAAGGGGGCATGGCCTGCTATGAGAACTTAGCAATCCTGCTGTGTGGGACTTACTGGAGGTAATAGGAGGGGTAGTTGGCCCCCAAGAATGTCCTTGGGTGCCAACTACCCCTCCTGTTACCTCCAGTAAGTCCCACACAGTGAGATTGCTAAGAGGTCTTCGGAGGCCACGCCCCCCTTTCTCCACCACTCTGCAAACCCGCCTCCTGGCACACTACTGGTTGGGGGATGAAGTCCACTTTACTCCTGAGGGACTTTGGGGGCCAAGAATCCCTCCTGGTACCTCCTGTAAGTCCCACGCAGCGGAATTCCTGAGCGCTAGTTGGAGGCCCAGCCCCCTTTCTCTACCTCTCTGCAAATGCGACTACTGGTTAAAGAAGCATTTGCACCGTAATAGGTCTCGCATTTGCGAGAGTTAGAGCTATTGGCGTTGTTAATGTAAAAGTTTTTTAGTAATGTTTTTTGGAGTGGAGTAGATGTACATTGTGTGTAGTAGAATTATGTGGTATGTTGTGCAGTGAAATTATGTGGATAGAAAGTATGTGGTATTTAGTGTATAGGAATTATGTAGAGCGGGATTATGTGTTATGGAGAGTAATTATGTGGTATGGTAGTCTGTGTTGTGGAGTGGTAACCTCAGGTTTAGTCTTTCTAGTTTCCATAGAAGCTAAACTATAAACTCAATGATACAAAAAAAAGAAGGAGCCTCTGAGGAGCACTTCTGGACCTAGTCAGAGGTATGAGCAGGGCCACTGGAATTATGCGACTGTTCGGCTGCACCGATTTTCGCATAATTATACATTTTCCGCATTTGCCACATAATCCATCATCTGTGGCTTAATCTGCAGATTTGAACAAAAAGAACCTTGTTTCTAGCTCAAACGGCTCAAATGTTAACAAAAATGCAGCGACAAGTGTTACAGCTGGTGGAAGGCCCTTTGCAAACCTGGAATGGTCACCTGTTACTTACTGCTAAATGTGGGTGTTAAATTGGTACTAATGGTGCGCAAACTACTCTTGCTTCTTTCTGCGCCTCTCTTGTCTCTTTCTGCGTTTCTCTTGCTTGTTTCTGCACCTTTCTTCCTTTTTCTGCACTTCTCTTGCCTCTTTCTGCACATCTCTTCCGCTTTCTTCACCTCCCTTCTTTCTTCACCTCTCTTGCTTCTTTCTGCACCTCTTTTCTTCTTTCTTCTGCACCTCTTTTGCCTCTTTCTGCACCTCTGTTGCTTCTTTCTGCACTTCTCTTGCTTCTTTCTGTACCTCTCTTGCTTCTTTCTGTACCTCTCTTGCTTCTTTCTGTACCCCTCTTCCCTCTTTCTGCACTCCTCTTCCCTCTTTCTATACCTCTCTTGCCTGTTCCTGCTGCACCTCTCTTGCCTCTTTCTGCACTTCTCTTGCCTCTTTCTGCACTTCCCTTGCCTCTTTCTGCATTTCTGTTGCTTCTTTCTGCACTTCTCTTGCCTCTTTCTGCACCCTTCTTGCCTCTTTCTGCTCTTCTGTTGCTCCTTTCTGCACTTCTCTTGCTTCTTTCTGCACCTCTATTGCTTCTTTCTGCACCTCTATTGCTTCTTTCTGAACCCCTCTTGCCTCTTTCTGCCACCTCTTTCCTCTTTCTGCAGTTCACTTGCCTCTTTCTGCACCTCTGTTGCTTCTTTCTGCACCTCTCTTGCCTCTTTCTGCACCTCTGTTTGTTCTTTCTGCACTTCTCTTGCTAAGTTCCGCACCTCTCACTTATTTCTGCACCCCTCTTGCCTCTTTCTGTACCCCTCTTTCCTCTTTCTGCACCTCTCTTGCCTGTTTATGCAACTCTCTTGCCTCTTTCTGTAGTTCTCTTGCCTCTTTCTGCACCCCTCTTGCCTGTTTCTACACCTCACTTGCCTCTTTCTGTGCCTCTCGCCTCTTTCTGCACCTCTGTTGCCTCTTTCTGTGCCTCACTTGCCTCTTTCTGCACACTCTTGCTTTTTTCTGCACCTCTCTTGTTGCTTTCTGCAACTCTCGGGTCTCTTTCATCAATTCTCTTGCTTCTTTCTACACCTCTGTTGCTTCATTCAGCACTTCTCTTGCCTCTCTCTGCACCCCTCTTGCCTCTTTCTGCACCTCTGTTGCTTCTTTCTGCACTTCTCTTGCTTCTTTCTGTACCTCTCTTGCTTTTTTTCTGTACCTCTCTTGCTTCTTTCTGCACCCCTTACATCTTTCTGCACCCTTCTTCCCTCTGTGTACCTCTCTTGCCTCTTGCTGCACCTCTCTTGCCTCTTTCTGCACTTCTCTTGCCACTTTCTTCACCCCTCTTACCTCCTTCTGCACCTCTGCTGCTTCTTTCTGCACTTCTCTTGCCTCTTTCTGCACCCCTCTAGCCTCTTTCTGCACCACTGTTGCTTCTTTCTGTACTTCTCTTGCTTCTTTCTGCACCCCTCTTGCCTCTTTCTGCACCCTTCTTCCCTCTTTCTGCACCCCTCTTCCCTCTTTCTGCGCCTCTCCTGCCTCTTTCTGCACCTCTCTTGCCTCTTTCTGCACTTCTGTTGCCTCTTTCTGTACCTCTGTTGCTTCTGTCTGCACCTCTCTTGCTTCTTTCTGCACCCCTTTTGCCTCTTTCTACACTCGTATTCCCTCTTTCTGCACCTTTCTTGCCTCTTTCTGCACCCCTCTTGCCTCTTTTTGCACCTCTGTTGCTTCTTTCTGCACTTCTCTTGCTTCTTTCTGTACCTCTCTTGCTTCTTTCTGCACCCTTCTTCCCTTGTTCTGCACCTCTCTTGCCTGTTTCTGCACCTCTCTTGCCTGTTTCTGCACCTCTCTTGCCTCTTTCTGCACCTCTGTTGCTTCTTTCTGCACAACTCTTGCCTCTTTCTGCACCCCTCTTGCCTCTTTCTGCACCTCGCTTGGTTCTTTCTGCACCTCTTTTGCTTCTTTCTGCACCCCTCTTGCCTCTTACTGTACCTCTTTTCCCTCTTTCTGCACCTCTCTTGCTTCTTTTTGCACCTCTGTTCCTTCATTCTGCACTTCTCTTGCTTATTTCTGCACCTTTCTTGCTTCTTTCTGCACCCCTCTTGCCTCTTTCTGCAGCTCTCTTCCCTCTTTCTGCACCTCTTGCCTCTTTCTGTACCTCTCTTGCCTCTTTCTGCAGTTCTCTTGCATCTTTCTGCACATCTGTTGCTTCTTTCTGCACTTCACTTGCTTTTTTCTGCACCTCTCTTGCTTCTTTCTGCAACCCTCTTGGCTCTTTCTGCACATCTGTTGCTTCTTTCTGCACTTCTCTTGCTTCTTTCTACACCCCTCTTCCCTCTTTCTGCACCCCTCTTCCCTCTTTCTACACCTCTCTTGCCTCTCTCTGCTCCTCTCTTGCCTCTTTCTGCACTTCTCTTGCCGCTTTCTGCACTTCTCTTGCCTCTTTCTGTACATGTCTTACTCTTTCTGCACCTCTCTTGTTTTTTTCTGCACTTCTCTTGCTTCTTTCTGAACTTCTCTTGCTTCTTTCTGAACTTCTCTTGCCTCTTTCTGTATTCAAATGGGAAGTGCAAGCTGTCAAGTTTAAAGGTCTGCGTGCTGTCGTGACTGAGGTATATGTCTACTTGTACATGTATTTTCTTCACGTGTTATGCATCTGAAGATGGTAGCTTAAAAAACGGGTAGCTTCTCCTATAGGTGGTCAAATCTTCTCAGTTCTGCTCTGTCATTCAGTTGCACAGGCAGACATGTCCTATGGATATAGGTGTTATAGAGCCCCTCAAATATACTATTGAATACCCATGTGCCCTGTATTATGAGCAGAAAGAACTACATACACCTTTTTGTAGACAAACTTACAGAGTATGCTGTTTGAAACACAGGTATTTAAGTATTTGTATGTTTATTTTTATGTAACATGCCACTAGGTAAAAGCATGCATACCTTCACAAACTTGCTCAGACTTACAACAGTGATATGGTTAGGATTGCTGTTTTACATTTGGTAGGCCTAACATTCTGAGCAGTCGATTAATAGTGAACCTTCAAGAGAAAAGTGAGGTTTAAGACATCTTGGGAGAAGGATTAGTGATTAGGCTACTTTGTATGAGTCTGTGGAAAGGTACAGTCAAAGTAGGCCTCTTTCTGCACCTCTGTTGCTTCTTTCTGCACTTCTCTTGCTTCTTTCTCCACCTTTCTTCCTCTTTCTGGACTTCTGTTGCCTCTTTCTGTATTTTTCTTACTTCTTTCTGCACTTTTTTCCCTCTTTCTGCACCTCTCTTGCCTCTTTCTGCACTTCTCTTGCTTCTTTCTGCGCCTTTCTTCCTCTTTCTATACATGTCCTACCTATGTAGGCATAGTTAGAAATTAGCATTTTGAAAAACCTTAGAAATTCACTGAAAAAACCACAGGTTTCAGGGACGTTATAGTTAGGCTGACATTTCACTCCTACAAAACCAGAGAAATTCAGCCGTTATAGTTAGCTGAGCTAACTAAAACTTGCGCCCCCGCAATGGACTGCTGATGACGTCACATATTACATCACTCATGGCATGGTCAGTGACATCACTGATGACATCCCAAAGGATATCACTGATCAACATCACTGATGATATCATCTACTTAATATCTGATGCACCTCGTCACATCCTAATATAACCTTTCATACACCCACTCTAAAATACAGACTACCATTTTCGAACCCATAGACACATCAATACAGACCTACTCACTGATTCATAGGTCTACACACACATCCACTCATTCACCCATACAGTTATTCATACATGCAGTCACTCATCAATACAGCCACTGATATATGCACTCATACAACCATACAGATACTCACACACCGCCACTCACCCATAGAGTTACTCACACACCTAGTCAGTCACCCAAAGAATCAATCACACTGCCATTTACTCACCTATACAGTTATACACACACCACCTCACTTATTCATACAGATACTAACACATACTTACTGTCTTCTACAATCACTGACACAAGCACACACTCATCCATACAGCCACTCTCACAATCATTCACTCTCACATATGTCACTTATATACTCCAACACTCACATATACTGCCTTTCACATTCGTAGTTACTCACACATATACCACTGAGACATCCATTCACTCACCAACACAGCCAAACGCACATTCACTTACCCATACAGCCCCTTGCAGATCATGAACCCAAACACCCAGTGAATCACCCACTCACACATCCATGCAGGAAGTCACACACCCCCACCCACCCACCCAGACACTCAGGCACCCATACAGGTACTCAGACAACCAATAGTTAACCCATATAGACACTCATGTAGCTACTCATGAACCCATGCAGCCACTTACATATCAACTGTGTAAGAACCCCGAGGATCCGGCAGACCGGAAGTGGAGTGAAACGGGCCGGGACACTGTAAACGCACCGGAGGAGCCCAGCGGTCTAGTGGCGCTGAGTCGACTCAACGTGGAAATCCTGACGTCATCAGAGGCCGACCAACAAAAGGGCGGTGACGAGAGTTACGGGGAAGGCACAGGAGATACGGCGGCGACGGAGAAGAGAGGAGAGCGAGACGATTTGGAAGAGGAGCCCAGCGGCGATATAGAAGGAAGACCAAAGACCCCTGGAGCGGTGTACATTGCGGATAAACCCGGCAGCCCAGGGAAGGGAGAGGATGCCCCGGGTCCCAACGCCACGGCCCTGATCCCGGGTCGTGGCCCAAGGCAAGTAGCATTAAAGGGGTCGTTCTGGTGGTGGTGGGGCGGCACGGGCATATTGGGCACGCGTGATTTTGTTTGTGCACTTCCTCAACACAAGGCACCTACATGCTATTCCCCGTTTTTCCCTGCACGGCGTCCTGGTGGTGGTAGCACTTAGGTATAGAAAAGAGGACCTCGAGCTAATCCCGGTTTTGTTTTCCTTCCCCTTTTTGTGACTGCCCGGGCTGCGGAACAACACAACGTCAACGGCCATTCTGGTATCGAGTCTCGGAAGCCCCAAAGAAGACGGTCAAGTGGGAGAAGAGGATCCCCAACTGTTTTTTTTTGTTGTGTTGCACCAGTACTTTGTTCGCATCATTTGGGTCCTATGGGACTGACAAAACGAAGTTACCGCAAATGATTGCCTCATAGAAAAATAAAGATCCAAAAAAACCTCTACTGTGCGTGTCCGGTATTCCCTTCTGCCCCCCGGGCTATTGCGCCTCTTACAAACTGACAGACTGATACATACATTCACACAGATTAGTCATTCACCCATGCATTCACTAAGACACGTTTAATCACTCACTTATACAGTCAGTCATGCACCCACTAAATCATCCATTCAGACACTCATACACCTACTCATTCTTCAATACACCTTTGCGTATATATATATATATATATATATATATATATATATATATATATATAACATTCACTGCATTCCCTTTACCAAGGATGACGACGCCGTGTGTAGTTGCTTTTTCAAAGCTTAAATCGGCCACCATTGTATGCGTTTCGGCTGCGCAGCAGCCTTGCTCACCAATGCCGAGGCAACACAGACAATCCACATTTAAACATTTTTTTCGTGCATGGTCACGTGAAACTACAAAAGAAACAATAGTGAAGACAGACTCGTAGTTTACATATGCTCTTAAAGTTCATTCTCAATCGTAGTGATTATATTATTTCTAAAACAGTGTCATTATTTTTCATATAATGATATTTTTCATCAACTGAATATTTCAAACATTAGATATTTTATAAAATGCTTTTATGACTAGTGTCCCATTTTTTGTATAAATTCATTAATGCTATCCATTATTGCATAAGCTCATTTATATGCTTATAATTCAGTTGACCCCTCCTTTATGGATACTCAATATACATGCATCATATTTTATTTTGTTTTCTCTGCCCATTCTGTGATTCAGCCCAAGTGGGCATATTTAGGCACTGCGCATTGCTCTCTATCTTACTTGTCTGTCTTATTCATAGTGCAAATAATTAAAAACCATCCGTAAAGTGCAGTTAAAATCATTATATGCGCTCTTGAAGGGATATCTCTGTTATGACATCTTATTACAAGTGTGTGTGAAAATCTTCCTCTATGTTCAGCCCTTCTGGGGTTTTAGAATTCAACTCAATGATATATTGTGACTCTAATCTCCTTAGTTTCTTTTCTCTGTTCCCACCTCTGATATCAAGCTCTACTGCATCCACCACATAGTTTGTCAAACCCTTAGCTTCTTTATTGTGGAACACCTCAAAGTGGAGAGCAACCGGATACGATCTGTCGCCATTCTTGATTGCTCTAAGATGCTGTAATATCCATTTATGGACTTCCAGTATAGTGCTGCCCACGTACTGCAGGCCACACGGGCACTGCAGCACGTGGACAGCAAACTCTGTCTTGCAGTTATATTTGCCTTTTATTTTTCTCAATTTACTCGACAGACCTGGTTTGTATTGCTCTGTATTAATTCCATACTGACATGCCTTGCACTTAGAGCATTTTAAAAATCCCTGTCTTCTACTCCACCATGTTTTTTTGGGTTGGGGTTTTCTCAGATTGTTCCTCACTAGTGCTTGTTTGAGCGATGTAGCTCTACTAAAAGTGACTTGCGGTCTACGTGGCACTACTTTCCCTAGGATTGGATCATTTTTAATGATATGCCAATGTTTGTTAAGAATGCTCTTTATACTGCCCTGTTGCTTTCTGAATGTGGTTATTAACCTACACTGTTCCTTAGCAGCCTTTTCTTGTTTAACTTGTTTTTCATCTTTCTTGAAAAGGACTTCTTCTCTTCTCTTTTGAAGCTCTACAGACTGCTATCTCAATACATTCCTCTGAATGCCCTCTGGCCTTAAACCTACGTTTTAAATGGTTGAGCTCTTTATTGGTCTCTATTTTCTCACTACAATTACAAAGTCAACAAAAAGGAGCCACCCTATTGGTGTGAATAGGGACAGGGTAGCTACAGTCAAAAAACAACAAGTCCCTAGTAGAAATATGCGGATCAAATGCTGTAATCTAGGTGTGTACAACCTCAAGATAAAAAGGCAGGACTATCCACTGTCAATACAATTCTCAATGACAGGCCCAATGATCCTCTTCCAGGTTATTACAATGACACTTGAGAATCAACCGAACAGTAATCCCAACACAATGTTTTTCAAAATGTAAAAAATCGATTTTATTCATAAATTTTTCTTAAAAACATAATTGGCAAATGTTAAAAAAAATGTTTCAAGTACATACAACAAATTTCATCAACAGTAATTAAAAACCATAAAACTACATGAAAGTCGACGCAGTTTTTCGGTGAAATTCTGATTGATCACCTTGTTCAGAACAGAGTTTTCTACAAATTCAATACACAAAAATACATAAGGTTAACTTTTCTATTCTCCTCTATATTCATATTCCACATTTATGCATTTGTTCCCAATATAGCAAGATTCTTCGAAAATTACATTGCCGTTCTAGAATACCGTTCATTGTAATAAGCCACCTTCTCGTGGTTGTCTACATTAGCAAAATAACAATAACCCTATGAGCACAATGTTAAAAACAGATAGAGACAGCATATGATCCCACATATTTCGGTAATGACCTACCTATTATGGATGTAAAAAGTAGTGGATCCCCTATTCGATAGAGATGGGAAACACTCTTCTGGATTAAAAACAAGGAATGTCCTAAAATAATACAAATCGTGTTAAACAAGCCAAGAATTTTTTTTTCTGTCCAAACTTTTTCTTATTATTAAAAAAAGGGGGGACGATATGGGCCAAAACTATGCCCTATGTTTGTCTGTATGTATATGTCTATATATGAGATCTATATGAGGTGGCGTACCTTTTTATGTGATACTATTCCTTTTCTTGTGCGTTTCATAGGAGCCACCGATAAATATTGTCATCAATCACCCTTTAAAGCAAAAATTGAAAGTTGAAAGTTTCAGCTCACTAGATGTCTGTTATTACATAGAGCGTCTCTAGTGTCACAACAAATTACTCATAATTTTCTCTTTACCTATTAAAAACCAGTAGCGTTTTCCTCTGCAAATAAGGATGAGCCGTCAGTGGACTCCCTATTGATAATTTAGTCCTCGTTGTTTTTACAGGAGGGAATACTGTAAAGATGAGTAAATCGTAGTCATTATTCAATTGCATTTAATTTTAGATAAAACCTCATGAACTATATTGATTGTTGCTCCATATTACCTGGTTGTGTTGCTTTTCTTAATTGTGCAACTTCAAATGCGATAAAAAATTCTATACGGATTAAAGTACAAAAAAAATCAGTTAATGCATACTTCTCATTGTTTTTGTAAAGATTTTTTGAGTTCAAAAGTTTTTTATGGGTTATAAGTGAAAAAGGTTCCTAGAACCTCTGTAGACCTGACTAGTTGTTCCTCGTATATTCCCTGATTTTCACGATCGATTTTCCTCACAGATTTAAGGGTCTCCTATAGATATGCCTTTGTCGCGCAATGCTATCCATTATTATGGTTGATTTAGGGGCCATTCATCTAGGTGTTTGGATGTTATCGGTTTATGTCTAAAGCTTGCTAGCGCAACCATCTCACTACAATTGCGCCTTGTTCTTAAGCACGGGATGCTTTTGATTAAATTGATCGGATGGAAACTGGTTGCGTGAAGCAACGTGTTCCCTGATGTTGGCTTCCTATATAATCTCGTTTCCAGTTTTCCTTCTTGGATGTAAACCGTGAGGTCTAAGATATTCACACTATGAATTGGAAACTGAAAGCGGTGGAAGAGAAGCAGTTCGGGATGCAGAGACATTGGCACAAGAACAAGGTGTAAATATCTCAGAAGATGCACCAACGAAGTTTAGGCCTACCTCTCGTTTCACCCCACTTACAGCAAGAGATGCTACAGATATCTATAGTGACTTAGTAATGATGGAACTCAAGAACTTGTGTACTCATATGAATAACAATAAAAGACAAATGAGCATGCAAAAGCAAAAAAGCATATTTTACTCTAATTAACAAGCTGTCTGCTAATGAAGATTGCATTGTGCGAAATGCTGATAAAGGGGGAAACATCGTCCTTTGGGACAGAAGAAAATATCTGGCAGAGGCATATAAGCAATTGAATAATAGGGCATGCTATGCCAAAATACATGAGTAGGAAATGATATTGAGCCATCAAACCTATAATGGGGAATTGAAACAGTGGTATGACCAATGCTTAATCAGCCATGATGAGTACATGTTTTTGAAGATAGAGAATCCGGTTACACCAGTACTCTATTTAATTCCAAAAGTCCACAAGGACTTAGTTAATCCACCAGGGCACCCCATTATTTCAGCTATAGGGGGTGCCTTCAAACATACCTCCAAGTATGTTGATTCATTTTTATGCAGTTTGGTCAAATCATTGCCCTCATACATACAGGACACGGGTGATTTCCTGCGAAGAATTTATGATCTTCCATGGGAAGATGATTTTCTATTGATTACCATTGACGTGTCCACACTGTACACCAGTATTAGGTACAAGGATGGCCTTAGAGCCATTGAATACTTCATGGGAGCAAGACCTTTAAGGTTATGGTCACATACTCAAATGCTTCTACGAACGGTTGAGAAGTGTCTCATGAGTAACTACTTCTTGTTCAATGGTGAGCTCTTCCACCAGAAGTGCGGGACTGCGATGGGCACCTGCTTCACCCCCAGTTATGCGAATCTGCATATGGGCTGGTGGGAGGAGCAGGTGATCCGGATGCAGTTCCAGGATGAGTGGGAGAATCACATTATGCACTGGAGTCATTTCATTGATGACTTGTTCTTGGTGTGGAGGGGTTCGAGAGAGGATGCAGAGAATTTTCTGAACAAAATTCAAGTGAATGATTTAAACTTAAAATTTACAAGCGACATCAGTGCTACGAGTGTGAAATTCTTAGACCTCACGGTTTACATCCAAGAAGGAAAACTGGAAACGAGATTATATAGAAAGCCAACATCAGGGAACACGTTGCTTCATGCAACCAGTTTCCATCCGATCAATTTAATCAAAAGCATCCTGTATGGCGAGTGCTTAAGAACAAGGCGTAATTTTAGTGAGAAAATAGAGACCAATAAAGAGCTCAACCATTTAAAACGTAGGTTTAAGGCCAGAGGGTATTCGGAGGAATGTATTGAGACGGCAGTCTGTAGAGCTTCAAAAAAGAGAAGAGTAGAAATCCTTTTCAAGAAAGATGAAAAACAAGTTAAACAAGAAAAGGCTGCTAAGGAACAGTGTAGGTTAATAACCACATTTAGCAAGCAACAGGGCAGTATAAAGAGCAATCTTAACAAACATTGGCATATCATTAAAAATGATCCAATCCTGGGAAAAGTAGTGCCACGTAGACCGCAAGTCACTTTTAGAAGAGCTAGATCGCTCAAACAAGCACTAGTGAGGAACAATCTGAGAAAACCCCAACCCAAAAAAACATGGTTGTGTAGAAGACAGGGATTTTTAAAATGCTCTAAGTGCAAGGCATGTCAGAATGGAATTAATACAGAGCAATACAAACCAGGTCTGTCGAGTAAATTGAGAAAAATAAAAGGCAAATATAAATGCAAGACAGAATTTGCTGTCTACGTGCTGCAGTGCCCGTGTGGCCTGCGGTACGTGGACAGCACTATTCTGGAAGTCCATAAACGGATATTACAGCATCTTAGAGCAATCAAGAATGGCGACAGATCATATCCGATTGCTTGCCACTTTGAGGTGTTCCACAATAAAGAAGCTAAGGGTTTGACAAACTATGTGGTGGATGCAGTAGAGCTTGATATCAGAGATGGGAACAGAGAAAAGAAACTAAGGAGATTAGAGTCACGATATATCATTGAGTTGAATTCTAAAACCCCAGAAGGGCTGAACATAGAGGAAGATTTTCACATGCACTTGTAATAAGATGTCATAACAGAGATATCCCTCCAAGAGCGCATATAATGATTTTAACTGCACTTTACGGATGGTTTTTAATTATTTGCACTATGAATAAGACAGACAAGTAAGATAGAGAGCAATGCGCAGTGCCTAAATATGCCCACTTGGGCTGAATCACAGAATGGGCAGAGAAAACAAAATAAAATATGATGCATGTATATTGAGTCTCCATGAAGGAGGGGTCAACTGAATTATAAGCATATAAATGAGCTTATGCAATAATGGATAGCATTAATGAATTTATGCAAAAAATGGGACACTAGTCATAAAAGCATTTTATAAAATATCTAATGTTTGAAATATTCAGTTGATGAAAAATATCATTATATGAAAAATAATGACACTGTTTTAGAAATAATATAATCACTACGATTGAGAATGAACTGTAAGAGCACACGTAAACTACGAGTCTGTCTTCACATTTATTTCTTTTGCAGTTTCACGTGACCATGCACGAAAAAAATGTTTAAATGTGGATTGTCTGTGTTGCCTCGGCATTGGTGAGCAAGGCTGCTGCACAGCCGAAACGCGTACAATGGTGGCCGATTAAAGCTTTGAAAAAGCAACTACACACGGCGTCGTCATCCTTGGTAAAGGGAATGCAGTGATTTATACGGACTCTCTCTCGTGGGGTACCTTGAGGCGACGCGCTCTACGCTTTGGAGGCAGTGGATGGGCACGAGAGACACTGCAAAGGATATATATAATATTCTTAAACTTTTTAGAAACAGTCAGTTAGTGGATGATGTCATCAGTGATGTCATTTGAGATGTCATCAGTGATGTCACTGACCATATCATGAGTGATGTAATATGTGACGTTATCAGCAGTACATTGAGGTGGCACGAGTTATAGTTTGCTCAGCTAAGTATAACGGCTGAATTTCTCTGGTTTTGTACAAGTAAAAATGGCAGCCTAACTAAAACATCCCTGAAACCTGTGTTTTTTTCAGTGAATATATATATGTATATATATGTCTGCTTCCAATCTCGCACTCCTTATACTCAAGAACAGAGCACTCACGGGGTGAGTCCAAAGTAGTTTATTAACGGACTCTCGCTGCAACCAGACGCGTTTCGGCAGTCGCCTTTTTCGATATATATATATTCTTGCTCCGAACACCTTCATTGGAGCACTCGCGGACAGGTGCTAGTATCGTGGGGGTGTGCCCATGAAATCAATCTCAGCTCCTTTTCTTTCATCCAAAGAAAAAAGCACTCGCTGGGGCAGTTGCAAAGATTTTTTAATTACAACGCAACAGACGCTTTTCGGCTTGCGCCTTCTTCGGTGTTGTCTTTCACACCGGAAGCAGTCATTTTTTAAAACTAATCTTGTGTGATCATCAACATCGAAAGCAGACAACCATGTCAAATCCATAACAGCCACCATCTTAGCATGGTGTTTTATGCAATACATTTTTACACGTAATGGGCGTACAATTCTCTCTGCAGATATCTAAACATTTACCTTTTACTGCTGTGAATTTCTTATATTGCAAGATTGATTTCACTTATGTATTTCAGTGAATGACACGATTGCTCTGCTTACTGATATTTAGCAGTATATCGGCATACATCATAATTTTCGATTCGTGATCTATCACAGTTAATATACATTTTCATTGACAATGATCAGTATGACAATAAATGACAATATCTCGCCGTGCATTGGCCTATTTCATAATTCTCATACACATATTCATCATAAGTCAGGGTTTAATCTTTAGTCACCGAGATAAACTGCCAGTTCCTCACCACTATTCATCCCTTTAGGTGCCTTCGTTTGTAAGTCAATAATGTAACGTGATTCAAGTCTACGTAGTTTTAAAATTCGATCTCCTCCCCTAGTATCATTTGGTACATGATCAATCCCAAAATATTGCAACAGGTCCCTATTGCTCTTATGTTTGTTTGCAAAATGTCTGGCCACTGGATATGAGACATCCTTTTTCGCAATGTCTCCCATATGCTCTAAAATGCGGATCTTTATAGGGTGTCCCGCCCATAACGTGCAGCAAAAGGGGGAACAAATGGAAATAGACACAGACAGTCTAACCATTATCAATCTGAGACCAAGGAAATTGACATCAACAGAGGAGTCGGTGCTAAAATTGGGATTACCATTTTGACCAGTAAACAAGTTGGAATATACTTAACTGTGCATTAATACTTTAAATTGAAACCAACAACTAGAGAATCAACAAGAGTACAATCTAAATCTACTATGGACATTTTAACAGTGGATGACTTGGCAGGTTTGGAAGCTCTGGAGGGTCTGCGCACAGTTTTTTTTTTTCACTGAATAAACTAAAGTTACCGGGACGTTATAGTTAGGCTCGAATTTCACTTGTACAAAACCATTGAAATTCAGCAGTTATAGTTACCTGAGCTAACTATAACATATGGCCCCACAATGCACTGCTTATGACCTCACATATTACATCACTCATGACATGATCAGTGACATCACTGATAACATCACTGATGATATCTCAAATGACATCACAGGTGACATCTCAAATGACATCAATGATGACATCATCCAGTGAGTATTAATGTTATGGAAACGTTTCTGAGACTTTAAAAAATACATACTAAGCTACTACAAAGTTAAATTACTGTACACTGTGTACTACTAATGAGTGCTACTACTTCTAACATGTGAGTGGCTGTGTGACTGTGTGCATCCGTGTGTGAGTGGTTGCCTGAGTAGCTGTTTGGGTATGTGAGTAGTTGTGTGAGTGTGCAAGTGGGTGTATAAGTGATTGTGTGGGGTGTGAGTGGGGGTATATGGTTCTGTGGGTCTGTAACTGGGTGTGTGAGCAGTTGTATGGGTGAGTGAGTATCTGTGTGATTGGCTGTATATGTGGGTGAGTGGTTGTGTGAGTGACTGTATGGGTGACTGAGTGGCTGTGTGAGTGGCTGTTTGAGTGAATGACTAGGTGTGTAGGTGGCTGTATGGGTGAGTGAGTGGCTGTTTGAGTGGGTGTTCGGTTAAGTGAGTTGGTGTGTGAGTGGCTGTATTGGAGAGTGAGTGTATGCTTGAGTGGCTGTATGAGTGAGTGAGTAATGGGGTGTGAGTAGTTATATGGATATGCGAATGGGCATGTAAGTGGTTGTGTGGGTGTGAATGGTATATGGGTGAGTGAGTGGCTGGGTTGAGAGGCTATATGGGTGAGTGAGTTGGTGTGTGAGTGGCTGCATGGGTGAATAAGTGTGTGTCTTGGTAGCTGTGTGGTGAGTGTGTAGCTATGTGAGGGGCTGTAAGGGTGAGTGAGTGGTTGTGTGAGTAGCTGTATGTGTGAGTGAGTGGTTGTGTGAGTGGCTGTATGAGTGAGTATGTGGGTAGGTGTGTGAGTGGCTCTATGGATGAGTGAGTGGGTATGTGAGTAGTTGTATGGGTCTGTGAATGGGTTTATGAGTGGTTATGTGGGTTAGTGAATGGGTATATTAGAGGCTGTATGTAGGTGTGAGTGGGTGTGAGAGTAGTTCTGTGGATGATGTCATCAACGATGTCATTTGAGATATCATCAGTGATGTCACTGACCATGTCATGAGCGATGTAATATGTGAGGCCATTAGCAGTGCATTGTGGGGGTGTAAGTTATAGTAAGCTCAGATAATTATAACTGCTGAATTTCAATGGTTTTGTACAAGTGAAATCTCAGCCTAACTATAATGTCCCGCTAACCTTTGATTTTTTCAGGGAATTTCTAAGATTTCTTTTATTCTATTGCCTAACTTTAATGTTACTGTAAACCTTTGTTTTTTAAGTGAATTTCTAAGTTTTTTTTAATTGTATTTCCTAACTGTAACCTTTGAGAGTGAGTGTGTGTGTGTGAGTGCACGAGTGTCTCATTGGGTGTGTGAGTGAGTGCATGAGTGTCTCAGTGGGTGTCTGAGTGGGTGCATGAGTATCTAAGTAAGTGGCTGAGTGGGTATGTGCATGGATGTGAGAATGTCTTAGTTTGTGAGTGCCTCCATGAATGTGAGTCAGTCTGTGAGTGAGTGCATGAGTGTCTAAGTGGGTCTGTGAATATCTGAGTGGGTCTGTGAGTAGTTGCGTGAGTGTCTCAGTGGGTCTGTGAGTGGATATGTGAGGGTCTGACTGGGTGTGTGAGTAGGTGTGTGAGTGAATAAGTATGTCTGGGTAGCTGTATCGGTGAGTGTGTGGCTATGTGAGTGGCTGTAATGGTGAGTGAGTGATTGTGTGAGTAGCTGTATGGGTGAGTGAGTGGTTGTGTGAGTGGCTACATGAGTGAGTGCGTGGGTAGGTGAGTGAGTAGCTCTATGGATGAGTGAGTAGATGTGTGAGTAGTTGTATGGGTCTGTGAGTGGTTATGTGGGTTTGTGAGTGGGTATATGAGAGGCTGTATGTATGTCTGAGTGGGTGTGGGAGTTGTTCTGTGGATGATGTCATCAATGATATCATTTGACATGTAATCAGTGATGTCACTGACCATGTCATGAGTGATGTAATATGTGAGGCCATAAGCAGTACACTGTGGGGGTGTAAGTTATAGTAAGCTCAGATAATTATAACTGCTGAACTTAAATGATTTTGTACAAGTGAAATCTGAGCCTAACTATAATGCCCTTCTAATCTTTGGTTTTTCCAGGGAATTTCTAAGATTTCTTTTATTCTATTACCTAACTTTAATGTTACTGTAAACCTTTGTTTTTTTAAGTAAATTTCAAAGTTTTTAAATTCTATTTCCTCACTGTAACCTTTGAGAGTGAGTGTGTGTGAGTGCATGTGTCTCAGTGGGTGTGTGAGTGAGTGCATGAGTGGGTGTGTGAGTGTCTGGGTATCTGAGTGGGTGCATAAGTATCTAAGTAAGTGTCTGAGTGGGCCTGTGTGTGGATGTGACAGTGTCTTAGTTTGTGGTGCCTCCATGAATGTGAGTCAGTCTGTGAGTGAATGCATGAGTGTCTAAGTGGGTCTGTGAGTGGGTGCATGAGTGTCTCTGTGGGTCTGCGAGTTGATATGTGAAGGTCTGACTGGGTGTGTGAGTGGGTGTGTGAGTGTCTCAGTCGGTCTGTCAGTGGGTATGTTAGGGTCTGTCTGGGTATGTGAGTGGGTGCATGACTGTCAGAGGGGGTCTGCGAGTGGATAGGTAAGTATCTGAGTGAGTGTCTCAATCTTTAATTAAATTTATTTATAGATAGAATTTGCAAATCCATTGCGAACTTACACAGGAGGGCCGTATTGAGCCCGCGAGGGATTCATGAATATTCACACGTGGAATAAAAAACCCATTTCTGGACATGTTATTCCCACCAGAGGTCCCTCACAGACCCCTATATGCATCTCAGGGGGTGAGGCTACTTCTACCCTGCTCCATTCAACTATATTACATATTTTGTTTCGCTGCCGAGGACCATTCCCCGGTGTATGAAATGACGGCCGCAACTCACGAATCCTTCTCGAGACCACAAAGCAAAAACACACATTTAATACACAGCAGCACATTTTGGGTTCGCAAATATGTCTCGAATCCACAAAACAAAATTGTACATTTAAAATAGACCAACACATTTAAAATTCACACCTATGTGATTGACTATCTCCATCTCTCATTCTGACTGGGTCAGTGAGGGTGTACATGAATGTCTGAGTGGATCTGTAAGTGGGTACAAGGATGTGGGCATGGATGTGTAAGTCAGTGTCTGAGTAGGTCTGTCAGTAGGGGCCTGACTGTCTGAATGCATTTGTGAGTGGGTGCATCAGTGTCTGTCTGAGTCTGTGAGGGGTTGCGTTATTCTTTGACTGGGACTTTGAGTGGGTATGTCAGTGGCTGAGTGGGTGTGTGAGAAGGGTGCATGAGTGACTAAGTTTGTCTCTGAGTGGGTGAGTGATTGTCTTAGTGGATATGTGAGTGGGTATGTGAGAATCTGAGTGGGTCTGTGAGTGGGTGCGTGAGTGTCTGAGTGGGTGTATGAGTGAGTGTGTGACTGTCTCAGTGGGTCAGAGAGTGGGCATGTGAGGGTCTGACTGGGTGTGTGAGTGTCTCATTGGGTCTGTGAGTGGTTACATGAGTGTCTGAGTGGGTGTGTGAGTGAGTGTGTGACTGTCTCAGTGGGTACGTGAGGGCCAGACTGGGTTTGTGAGTAGGTGCATGAGCCTCTGAGTGGGTCTGTGAGTGGGTACATGAGTGTCTCAGTGGGTCTGTGAGTGGGTACGTAAATATCTGAGTGGGTTTGCGAGTGGGTGCGTGATTGTCTCAGTGGGTCTGTGAATGGGTACATGAATACCTGAGTGGGTGTGTGAGTGACTGCCTGAGTGTCTCAGTGGGTCTGCGAGTGGATACATGAGGGTCTGACTGGGTGTGTGAGAGGGTGTGTGTCTCAGTGGGTCTGTGAGTGCATATGTAAGGGTCTGACTGGGTGTGTGAGTGGGTGCATGATTATCTCAGTGGGTCCGTGAGTGGGTTGTGAGGGCCAGAGTGGATTTGTGAGTAGGTGCATGAGGAATAGGTGCATGAGTCTCTGAGTGGCTCTGTGAGTGGGTGCATGAGTGTCTCAGTGGGTCTGTGAGTGAGTACAGGAGTCTCTGAGTGGCTCTGTGAGTGGGTGCATGAGTGTCTCAGTGGGTCTGTGAGGGGGTACATGGGGATCTGAGTGGGCGTGTGAGTGGGTGCATGAATATCTGAGTGGGTCTGTGAGTGGATGCATGACTGTCTCAGTGGGTCTGTGAGTGGGTACTTGAATATATGAGTGGCTGCATGAGTGTCTCAGTGGTTCTGTGAGTGGGTACATGAGGGCCACAGTGGGTCTGTGAGTGGGTACATGAATATCTGAGTGGGTCTGTGAGTGGGGGCATGAGTGTCTTAGTGGATCTGTGAGTGGGTACTTGAATATGTGAGTGGCTGCATGAGTGTCTCAGTGGGTCTGTGAGTGAGTACATGAATATCTGAGTGGGTCTTTCAGTGGGTGCTTGAGTGTCTCAGTGGGTCTGTGAGTGGGTAACTGAGTCTCTGAGTGGCTCTGTGAGTGTGTGCATGAGTGTCTCAGTGGGTCTGTGAATGGGTATGTGAATATCCAAGTGGGTGCATGAGTGTCTCAGTGGGTCTGTGAGTGGGTACATGGGGATCTAAGTGGGTGTGGGAGTAGGTGCGTGAATATCTCAGTGGGTCTGTGAGTGAGTATGTGAGGGCCAGACTGGGTGTGTGAGTGGGTGCATGAGTCTCTGATTGGGTCTGTGAGTGGGTATGTAAATATCTGAGTGGGTCTGTGAGTGGGTGCGTGAGTGTCTCAGTGAGTCTGTGAGTTGATACGTGAGGGTCTGACTGGGTGTATGAGTGGGTGCATGAGTGTCAGAGTGGGTCTGTGAGTGGATGGGTAAGTATCTGAGTGACTGTCTGAGTCTTTTTTTAATTTATTTATGGATAGAATTTGCGAATCCGTTGCAAACTTCCAAAGTATGGCCGCACTGAGCGCCGCAAGGGCTTCGTGAATATTTGCACATGGAATAAAAAAAGGTTTCTGCGCATGTTCTTCCCACCAGAGGTCCCTCACAGACTCCTATATACCTCCCAAGGGGTCAGGGTACCTCTACCCTGCCCTCTTCCACTACAGTGTATATTTTGTTTCGCTTCCGAGGACCGTTCCCTGGTCTGTAAAATGGCACAAGGACCGTTCCTTGGTCTGTAAAATGGCAGCCGCAACTTTTTATTCAGGTTGAGGCCAGCCAATTACAGCTGTGCTGTTGGCACATGAATTCATGAAGGGTTCATGTCTTTAGATATCCAAATTTGGATTTCCTTTAATATCTCCAAAAGTACTGAAAGGATTTACACCAAATAACAAAAAGCGTGATCTCCGGAACAAGATCTACCTTTCTGCCAAATGTGGTGTAATTCCATCCAGCAGTTCAGGCTGTAGTCTTGTACAAACCCCTATGGGAATGAACAAGGAAAACGCACTTTGTTTGACCCCACCTTTTTCTCTGCACCCGCTTCACGGATCACCCTGAAACTTTTCATGCACAATTAGAATCACCGGAACACTTTTTGGGGAAAATTTCTTGAAGATGTGTCAAACAATGCCAAAGTTATAAGCAAGTCAAAAAAACCTTTTCCTATGGATACATGGTCCTACTTATAACTACCTACTGGCGACCATCAGTAGGTAATATCAGTTGGGGAACCAGTAAAGGGAGTGTAGTAATACACAAATGGAAATACATAGAGACAAAGCAAATGAGAAACACAACCGTGGGTACAGCCTAATTAAGCTCAGCAGAATGTAAAAAACAATAATGTACCAATGAATACCCAATAATAACATTTCAAACACATTTTAAAAAAGAGAATACAGAAGGAGTGACTTAAATTACTTCTCTCATGGCTCAAAAGACGCTGTTGATTAGTGATGAAATATAATTTGACTATCTTGTGAATTGTGGTTTCACTTCCCCCTCAATGTATTGCTTGTGATTATGATTTTTGGGTAAACCATGAGTTCTACACATGTGAGCCCTTGCAGAATTTGGAATGCTTGCTCCCGACTGCACTGGCAACAGGCATTCCTAGCCAGGGCTGGCGGTGGCTCCGCTGCAATGGGTGTTAACGCATAGTGATGGGGCACATTATGGGGCATATTTCTTAAAGATTTATGTCGCCCCTGCACCTCCAAATGGGATGCAAGAGTGATGCTACTCTTAAGTTTGATTTATCAATACAGGCAAGGCCACCTTGCATGGCTTGACAAATCTAGAGTAATGCATCTCAGCGCAAATCGCTGCGTTACTCTGCCTTAGGGGGGGCATTCCGTGGGCGTTGCGTGGGTGTTCCCACTCATCCAACAATGGATTTTAGCGCATTCCCAGATTTACCATCAGTGGCAGACCGGGGAATGGCTCAAAATGCCATGCCTCCCCAGGTGAGGCATAATGAGGAGAAATATCTTTATTTCTCCTCGTTGCTTCCTCTTTCTATGTGTGCTGCATTCTGAAGCGAACATAGAAAGAGGGAAATGCCTCTCAGCATTGTTTTTGTGCAGGAAGGTGTCCCTGCCTGCACAGAAACAATCCTGCTTACAATGCAGGCACCCTTGCACCATGGTGCAAGGTTGCCTGTGTTGGCGCTAGGCAGCACATTGTGCACCTGTGGTGGGAAATTACAGGAATATTTTTAAGTACTGAGCATTCCAGCCTTTTCCCTATCACGCAGCGCAGCGAGGTGACGCTGCGCTGCGTGATAATCTCATAAATATGCCCCCATATGTTTGGACACCAGCATTCTACAGTCTTTGGACAGCACTCCTTACCCCTCAGCCCCAGACACTTTACTTCTTTCCGCCTGAACTGACTCCTCAGCAATATTTATGTGTAACAAAGCTAAGGTGCCGTTGTATTGTAACTGTTATTTTGCAAAGCATTCAGATACCCCCTGGGCCTAGTCAGTGCTATATAAAACTCTAAATAAATAAATAAAATACATGTTCAGGGTGTACAGCTAACATCATGCTACTGTTGGAAAGAGTTACAGAGTTATAATCCTCAAAAGGGGGGTAATAAGGTACCTGACTTGATACAGCTGCATCATTCAGCCATTAGGAAACTCATCTATCCATCAATGTATGTATTAATTCATTCTTTCTTGTCAAGATTATAAATGAACCAATAACTCACAATATAAAGTGATCATACAATTGAATTCTTTTTCCAAGAGATAAGCATAACTAATGCCATGGGTTTAGACAGAATCTGACCAATGTACAAGTCAGAAAAACATCATACTTAAAGGATTTTTTAAATTTGGGAAGGTAGGCACTCCCTTAAACTACAGGAAAATGTAGTTAACCACAGTTAAGAACGTTTGTGCACGTAACAAAAGTTATTCAGGACCAAAAAGGATTAATCCACTGTAAGTCTTAAAGTAAATACAGAGTACAAATTATCTAGTGTTAAAGTTAGGGCTCTCTAAGTTAACTCAGGAATAGCTGAGGGATGTACTGGGTATACCTTGCGAATAGGTGTGTTTATCAAGCTTTTGTTGTGAAGATGGTGTGTTGGGTCGGAAAACTGACACAGCTTTGCTGTTAAACGCTTCCCTCATTGCGCTCTTTCTAAAATGAGTTTCCATGCATTACACCATTCAGGACTATTGATCTGTCAGGCCTGTGGGACACAGTTTGGCCTAAATGCATTACTTCTTGCATTACTTCTTGTTGTTGAGAGCCCTCACCTGCCACAAACAAAGTAATTCGATTTCCTTTTTGTACCTCGTGTTCAAGCTGGAGGTGTGCCAAAAACCACTAATGATCTTTTTGTCAAGTGACCCAAGTTTGAAGTCATCCTGGGAACTGAACATCTGTTAATCTTAGCATTGTCCTTGAGCTGTGGACCTTCATGACGGTTTGTGCTTTATTTATGTTTATTATAAAAACTGCCGGGAAGTCCTTTTGATGTACAAAAGCAGATTGCGCACATGTGAGGTACATATGAAATTCAATTGAAAAGAGAAAAACATCTGTCTCTGCAGCTCCAGCTGTGTGTTACAAGCAGCATTAAATGCAATACTCCATAAAGTCAACTCTTGCTTATGATTAGATGGCTTTCCTTCTAATCTCAGTTCCCTACTTTTTTAGGTCGAAACGTACCAGCCGGGTTTGCAAAGACTTCTTGGGGACATTCGGAAAGCTTCCCTTGGAATGCCATTGGCGTTGTGTTTTGTAACTCACAGTTGCTTGCTTTCTGTTTGCTGGCTTTGTTTTAAGTTGTACAGTATATCTTTGTCCCTCCCATGGAGCATAGCTGGTTTACTGTATTCTCCCACCAGTGCTCACTTTCTGTAAATAGGCCTTTAAATTTTGCTCTTACCTTGTCACAATTGTTGTGCATCGAAAGACAGAGGTCAAATGTCGGGCTCTATTTTCCGAGGGAGCTTGGTGTTTACTTTTCTTTCTCTGACTTCAAAGTGAGAGGATTTATGTGACAATCATACCGCGTACTGAAGGTGTGCTGGACGAAGGCTGTTCAATGTCGTTTTTTTCTAGCACACAGCAAAATGTAAATGTCTGTAAATGAACTGGGCAAATATTTAAGAATATATTAGAATTTGGAAAGCACTAATGAAGCACTTTTTTTGTAATTCTGAAGTGTGGTGGAAAAAAATATTGTCATACAATCAAAACAAATCAATACACTAGGTGATGCCATTTCCACACATTATTGTTTGTGCGTTGTATAATTTTATCTGTAAAACTGTATGTCTTTGCAAATCTAATGGTCATTTCAATTGAAAATGTGTTGTCTGTAATGGCAGTTGTAGGAGAGTAGGATCTGCTTCACATGGGTACCCCCACTTTTTGCTGATGCTTCACTGTTTTTCGACCTTAGTCTGGCTGGGGCCCTGCTAATCAGAACCCCAGCCTAGCTGCTTCCTCTCTAAAATGGTTTCCATGTGCCTTAGGCACATCTCTGATTGGAATCTGGAGTGCCCTTATAAGTCCCTAGTATATGGTATACTATGTACCAAGGGCATAGGTACCTCAGAGGCCTACCAGGGGCTGCAGCATGTATTATGCCACCCCTGGAAGGCCATCCAAACTGACACCACAGGTCTGCTACTGCAGCCTGGGTAAGGAGGTGCATGCACCCCTTACTGTGATATAGGTTACCTATATCACTAAATACATACACACATATAAACCTATAAGTCACTCCTATGGCAGGCCTTATCAATCCTGAAGGCAGAGTGCGTGGTTCCTATGTGAGAGGGTGCCCCTGCATGAGCAGGGCCCCTCTGCAGCGTTCGGAGACCCTTCTCTGATGCTGTTTGTAGTGCAGCCCGACCATATACTCTTAAGCGCATTATAACCTCGCGTTAAATGCTAACTTTGGAATGGCTGCACCGAAACATGTCGTGTTTGGTGTCAAACATCTTGGAATACTACCCCCCACCAATTCTGGTGGCGGGGGTAGCATTCCACCCTTCTAGAGGGAGAGACATGTTAACCCTGGCCTGGCCGGTAACTTCTTTCTAAAGCCTGGCATCACAAAATGGATGCTGCTGCCACAGACACAAGTCTGGCCTCCTGCTGCTGGACGAAACTCCGGCAGGGGAGGCCTGGACAATAGGTTTCCTGTCTCAGGGAGGTGTGACCACCTCCCCAGACAGGATAATGTGTATTGGGGCTGGGCGGGAGCACTTTCGGGTGCTTTGAAGTCCTGCACTGGGGGCACACTTGGTGTCCCTAGTGCATACCCCAGTTCAAACCGGATCAGGGGCTTGCAGCCCCTGCTTTGGCGCGAACTGGACAAAGGGAAAGGGGTGTAGCCACCCCTCTGCCCTGACCCACCCATAGGTGGGGCCACAGAGTAGTCCAACCCCTAAACTTGGTATAAGTATAGGAACCCAGTCCTTAGGACTTTAGATTATCCCTGGACGAAACTCTGACACAGAATCCTGGACCTTCGACGCTCTACTCAAGACTAGAGGACAGAAGAATCTCCCTTGGGGTCAAGGAGTGACTCCCCTGCTTGGCAGGCACCAAAGAAGCAATTGTCCGGTCTGCATCGCCTAAGCTCCCGTCAGATGCCAAAGTCTTTGCAACACCAGAGGTGAATTTCCAGACTTCCCCGAGGCTGCCCTGAGTCCCCAGCAAAGCTGAGGCCCGTAGCTGTCGTGGGTAATGTGGAACCGTGACCCTTGGACACCGCACGCATTTGCTAGTGCATCCTCTTCTGGGTCTCCCACGAAGTCGTACTTTGGGCTCCAAGTAGCCCTAGCCTCCAGCACCAACTGCACCGAAGATCACTGGCCTCCACTCCACGAGTGTTCTGTGAGCCAGCTCCACGTGCACCGTCTCGAGGCTCCTTCGCGGTCGCTAGCCTATTGGCTAGTAGCCCTGCACGAAGGCCAATCTTTTTCTTCTTGGGCTCCCTGGTTGCTCCAGGCTTGCCCTCAGTTACCCTTGCTGGGTGAGTTCCTCAGATCTTGCTGGTCTGCATCATCGTCAATCGACATCTACATTGAGACTTGCCGTTGCCAAGGCTTGTTGGGTCCAATCCGGTCGCCAACACCTCAGCACTCGACAGACATCATGTACCAGCCCGAATCCTGCTCCTGGTCACCGACAACACCTCCTGGACCTCGTGGCTGAAGAGTCAAGATGACCGTCAACCTACCTGAAGCACTCGACATCGGTGGGCATCTGCTCATCGCCTTCCTGGTCACTGGCTAGTGACCCGGACTCTGTCCCCTCTGCTTTCAGGTTCTTCAGATCTCCGATCCACCCTTGGATCCACCCGGACACTTTCCACTTGGTCGCCAGCAGCACTTTGCAGCAGATCGCCATTCAAATCGACGACGAAACCCGACCCCGAAAGGCACCTATGCACCCGGCTTCCCTGGGTGAGGTAACAAGAGTACTCCGGTGCTCCCGTGGGTAGAGACTCTAGAACGACCTAGTTCTCAAAGGGTTTGCTCCAAGTCCTTCTTTAAGTGTCCCTTTTCTTTAATTTCCAAACCGCGACTTTCTCCATAGAAGTTAACGGCGTTTCGCGGCTGTGTATTTACACTGCACGCGTCCCCGTGGGTCCCCTGTGTCACTACCTTGGGTGGTTCCTTGTGGTCCAAGCACTTCTAGAGGCTCTAGGCCTAGTGTCTAGCTCAGTCGTGGTTCTTATACCACTTTATTGGTATATGGTTTGGTACGCCCCTAGGGCCCAAACGTGTATTTGTGCTATTACTGTGTTTAAATAACTTATAACTTATGTACTTCGAACTCTAGCCTCATAAAGAGATTAGAGGGGTGTGTTTAGCAATAAATACATATATTTTGAATATATACCTGGTGTGGTGCTCTTTCATTTGATCACTCAAGAGATTATAGACTGGTAAAACAAGCTGCTTTACATTCCTTCAAGACTTAGCCTGAAGGCTGCTCTCCATAGCTACCACTAGGATAGCTTTCAATAAGGTTGTCTTTAACCTATCTCCAATAAGGGGTTGTTTGGACTGGTGCAAGGTGCCCACTATAATTAGTGGACAGCATATGCCAGGCCAACTTCTCACATTGGTGTGCAGCGTGTGGGATTCCAGCTTGCTCTTGTTTTACCAGATAATCTCAATTGAATTGATCAACTGAAAACCACTAAAGGTACCTAAGGTACATATAAATTAAGCTTAGAATACAGTAAGTTCTACTGAACTTAGAGTTGTGTGTTAAGGGATAGCACACCCTTTCTACAACTCAAGAGAGTTTAGTAGGCCACACTAGAGTAGGTAGTGCATACACCACACCTCACTAGTGATGTCTTCAAAGCCAGGACCCAGTGAGTCCTTGCCAGAAGCCCCTGGGCTTCTTCCCTCCAAGTATGATACCCTCCCATTCCTGGAATTGAGAGCATTATGTAACTTGAGGAAACTGAAGACAGGACAAAGTCCCACCACCCAACATCTTAGAGAGATGTTGGAGGCTTATGATCTCAGCAGGCCCTTAGGGACTGAAGGGGTAGGAGCAGAGGGTGGGGCAGAAGATGAGGATGGGGCCAGGGGTAGCAATACCCCCAGCCCCCCCTCTGGAACTGACCAGGAGGGTGACAATGACCCTGACCTGGATAACCCAATCCCTCCTGTGGAAGATGAAGAGGAAGATCAGAATGATCCCCACTTTGTCCCCCCAGGAAGGATTATGAGTGTGCCCAGAAGGTCTAGGTCTCCTTCTCAGGAGTCTAACCACTCTGGCACCTCAACAGGGACCTCTGTCTCCTCTCATAGGAGGGAATCCTCTCATGAGAGAAGAAAGAGGCTGGTTCAATATGAGGAAGCTCAGCTTGAACTCAGAAAAGAGCAACTGGCTATAGACAGGAGTCCCTAGATCTCTACAAAGAGAGAAGAAAGTTGGGACTAGAGTCCCATGGTGGCAGCCATGTCCCTAGAGATAGGGAAAGGTCTTATGACCATAGAAACCTGAGCAAGATTGTCCCTCCCTACCAGAGTGGGGATGACATCCACAAATGGATAACTGCTCTAGAGAGGGCCTGTAAAGTACAGAAGGTCCCTCAGGAGCAGTGGGCAGCAATCTTGTGGCTCTCCTTTGCAGACAAAGGTAGAGACAAGCTCCTCACTGTAAGAGAGGAGGATGCTGATAATTACAAGGTCTTGAAGAGTGCTCTTATTGATGGGTTTGGCCTAACAACTGAACAATACAGGTTGAAGTTCAGAGATACCCAAAAGCACAGACTCAAGACTGGGTAGACTATGTGGATTGTTCTGCTAAGGCTCTGGAAGGCTGGTTGATGGGCAGTAAGATGTGTGACTTCACATGATTGTACAATCTGATAATGAGGGAGCAGATTCTTAATAACTGTCAAAATCAGCTGTTGCATCAGTACCTGGTGGACTCTGATCTGACCTCTCCCCAAGAATTGGGAAAGAAGGCAGACAAATGGGTCAGAACCAGGGTGAGGCAGAAGGTACAGAACCAAGGTGGTGACCCTAAGAAGCAAGATTCTAAGAACTCTGAAAAGGGTGGGGAGAAGGGTAAAGATCAAAAGTCTTCACAAGGCCCCCAAAAATCTTCTTCAGGTGGGGATTCACAGTCTACAAAAGGGAAAGGCCAAAGAAAACCATGGTGCAAGGTCTGTAAGCAAAAGACCCACTGGACCAGTGATTGCACCAAGTCCAAAGACTCAAGTCCAGCCCCCACCAATGCCCCTAAGGCACCTGTTCCCCCTAGTACAGTTACAGTTGGTGGGAGTGCTCCAGCCAAGGGTTTAGTAGGGTTGACCCTGGGTACTGAGTTGGGCTCTGACCTAGTCAGAGAACTCACTCAGGCTGTGTTAGTCTGTGATGGAGGCATGGATGTGACCTCCTCTGTGAGTCCCAGTAATCTGGGCAAGTACAGACAACAGCCTTTAATCAATGGACGAGAGGCTTTGGCATTTAGGGACACAGGGGCAAGTGTCACCATGGTGACACAAGACCTTGTGAATCCTGGGCAAGTTATACTTGGTGAGATGTACCAAGTGACCAATGCTAGCAACGTCAGAACAGACCATACTCTGGCAGTTGTTAACTTCTCCTGGGGAGGGGTAACTGGCCTTAAGAAGGTTGTGGTGAGTGCAAACCTACCAGTCGAAAGCTTGCTTGGCAATGACTTAGAAACTTCAGCTTGGGCAGAAGTGGAGCTCAGGACCCATGCAGAAATGCTGGGGATCCCTGCAGATGTGTTTGCTGTGACCAGGTCACAAGCCAAAATGTCTAGCACTGAACAGGCCTTGGATTCTGGAATAATGGACCAAGTGCCTTCCAAGAGGAGGAGTAGTAGGGTAAAGGCAGTGCCTTCCCCCTTGGCTCAGAAGGAAGATCAGTCCCTTGAGGGGGATGATCTCAGTCCTGAGGAAGGACCTGTCCCAGAGGAGCTTGAACCTGACCAGGTTGAGTTCTTGGGGACAGGGGGACCTTCCAGGGCAGATCTGAGCCAGGAGCAGCAGAGCTGCCCCTCTCTTGAACCCCTCAGACAGCAAGCTGCTGCTGAGGCTGCTGGGAAAGCTAGTGGTCCCCATACAGTGTATTGGGATGATGGACTCCTGTACTCAGAGTGTAGAGACCCCAAGCCTGGTGCTACCAGGAGGTTGGTTATACCTCTGAAGTTCAGGGGCTTCCTATTGACCCTAGCCCATGATATTCCCTTGGCAGGTCACCTGGGCCAGAACAAGACTTGGGACAGAATTGTCCCTCACTTTCACTGGCCCCACATGTCTGAAGACACCAAGGAGTTTTGTCGCTCCTGTGTAACCTGCCAGGCCAGTGGCAAGGCAGGTGGCACTACAAAGGCCCCCTGATACCACTACCTGTGGTGGGGGTGCCCTTTGAAAGGGTGGGGATTGACATTGTTGGTCCCATGGATCCCCAAACAGCATCTGGGCACAGGTTTATCCTGGTGGTAGTGGATCATGCCACCAGGTACCCAGAGGCTATTCCCCTTAGGACCACTACAGCACCTGTGGTGGCAAGGGCCCTCCTGGGAATTTTCTCAAGAGTGGGCTTTCCTAAGGAGGTAGTATCAGACAGGGATGCAAACTTTATGTCTGGATACTTAAAAGCAATGTGGAAGGAGTGTGGAGTGACTTACAAGTTCACAACACCCTATCACCCACAATGCAATGGTTTAGTTGAGAGATTCAACAAAACCTTGAAGGGCATGATTAAAGGGCTCCCAGAAAAGCTTAGGCGAAGATGGGACATACTCTTGCCCTGCCTTTTATTTGCATATAGGGAGGTGCCTCAGAAGGGGGTTGGTTACAGCCCTTTTGAACTTTTGTTTGGCCACCCTGTCAGGGGTCCACTGTGCTTGGTGAAGGAAGGATGGGAGTTACCTCTCAAGCCCCCAAAGCAAGACATAGTGGACTATGTACTTGGTCTCCGCTCCCGGATGGCTGAGTATATGAAAAAGGCAACTAAAAACCTTGAGGCTAGCCAGGAACTTCAAAAGGCCTGGCATGACCAAAGGCTGTTCTGACTGTTTACCAGCCAGGACAGAAGGTGTGGGTGTTGGAGCCAGTGGCCCCAGCAGCTCTCCAAGACAAATGGAGTGGACCCCACACTATTGTTGAGCAGAAGGGTGAGGTTACCTACTTAGTAGACCTAGGAACACCCAGGAGTCCCCACAGGGTTCTCCATGTCAACAGGTTAAAACCATATGTGGACAGGGCAGACATGGGCTTGCTCATGGCTACTGATGAAGGGCAGGAGGAAGAGAGTGACCCACTCCCTGACCTGCTCTCACAGAACCCTGACGATGGGTCAGTAGATGGTGTAGCCTTGGCAGGCAGCCTCACTACCCAGCAGCAAACTGATTGTAGACAGGTGCTCAATCAGTTTAGACACATGTTTTCACTGACACCCAGTCAGACCACCTGGTGCACTCATGAAGTGGACACTGGGGACAGTCTGCCTATTAAAAATAAGATTTATAGGCAACCTGACCATGTCAGGGACTGTATCAGGACTGAAGTCCAGAAAATGTTGGAGTTGGGAGTTATTGAACCCTCAGATAGCCCTTGGGCTAGTCCAGTGGTCCTTGTGCCAAAACCTCACACCAGTGGTGGAAAAAGAGAGATGAGGTTTTGTGTGGACTACAGGGGTCTCAATGCAGTCACTAGGACTGATGCCCATCCAATACCAAGGGCAGATGAGCTAATAGATACTTTGGCCTCAGCCAAATATCTCAGCACATTTGACTTGACAGCTGGCTACTGGCAGATCAGACTAGCTGATACTGCAAAGCCCAAAACAGCATTCTCAACCCCTAGTGGGCATTATCAATTTGTGGTGATGCCCTTTGGTCTGAAGAATGCACCTGCCACTTTCCAGAGGTTGGTGAATACAGTTCTCACAGGTCTGGAAGCCTATAGTGCAGCATATCTAGATGATATTGCTGTCTTTAGCTCCACCTGGGAGGATCACCTGGTCCACCTCAGGAATGTTTTACAGGCCCTGCAAAAGGCAGGCCTGACTATCAAGGCCACCAAGTGCCAGATAGGGCAGAGTCAGGTTGTGTACCTGGGCCACCTTGTGGGTGGAGGCCAGGTTCAACCTTTGCAGAGCAAGATCCAGACCATCATGGACTGGACTGCTCCCACTACCCAGACTCAGGTGAGAGCCTTCTTAGGCCTGACTGGGTACTATAGGAGATTTGTCAAGGGGTATGGATCAATAGTGACACCCCTGAATGACTTAACTTCTAAGAAAATGCCCAAAAAGGTTCAGTGGACAGTTAGCTGTCAAAAGGCATTTGATGACCTGAAGCAGGCCATGTGCACTGCTCCCATTCTACAGAGTCCTGATTACTCCAAGAAGTTCATTGTTCAAACTGATGCATCTGAATTGGGGGTAGGGGCTGTACTGTCACAATTGAATGAAGAAGGTCAGGATCAGCCAGTAGCTTTCATTAGCAGAAGGCTGACCCCTAGAGAGAAACGTTGGTCAGCCATTGAGAGGGAGGCCTTTGCTGTGGTCTGGGCTCTGAAGAAGTTGAGGCCATACTTGTTTGGTACTCACTTCCTTGTTCAAACAGACCATAAGCCCCTCTTATGGCTAAAACAAATGAAGGGTGAAAACCCCAAACTGCTTAGGTGGTCCATTTCCCTACAGGGGATGGACTTCACAGTGGAACATAGACCTGGGAGTAACCATGCCAATGCAGATGGACTCTCTAGGTACTTCCACTTAGAACATGAAGACTTAACTGGGCAAGGTTAGTTTAATGTCCCTACGTTTGGGGGGGTTGTGTAGGAGAGTAGGATCTGCTTCACATGGGTACCCCCACTTTTTGCTGATGCTTCACTGTTTTTCGACCTTAGTCTGGCTGGGGCCCTGCTAATCAGAACCCCAGCCTAGCTGCTTCCTCTCTAAAATGGTTTCCATGTGCCTTAGGCACATCTCTGATTGGAATCTGGAGTGCCCTTATAAGTCCCTAGTATATGGTATACTATGTACCTAGGGCATAGGTACCTCAGAGGCCTACCAGGGGCTGCAGCATGTATTATGCCACCCCTGGAAGGCCATCCAAACTGACACCACAGGTCTGCTACTGCAGCCTGGGTAAGGAGGTGCATGCACCCCTTACTGTGATATAGGTTACCTATATCACTAAATACATACACACATATAAACCTATAAGTCACTCCTATGGCAGGCCTTATCAATCCTGAAGGCAGAGTGCGTGGTTCCTATGTGAGAGGGTGCCCCTGCATGAGCAGGGCCCCTCTGCAGCGTTCGGAGACCCTTCTCTGATGCTGTTTGTAGTGCAGCCCGACCATATACTCTTAAGCGCATTATAACCTCGCGTTAAATGCTAACTTTGGAATGGCTGCACCGAAACATGTCGTGTTTGGTGTCAAACATCTTGGAATACTACCCCCCGCCAATTCTGGCGGCGGGGGTAGCATTCCACCCTTCTAGAGGGAGAGACATGTTAACCCTGGCCTGGCCGGTAACTTCTTTCTAAAGCCCTGGCATCACAAAATGGATGCTGCTGCCACAGACACAAGTCTGGCCTCCTGCTGCTGGATGAAACTCCGGCAGGGGAGGCCTGGACAATAGGTTTCCTGTCCCAGGGAGGTGTGACCACCTCCCCAGACAGGATAATGTGTATTGGGGCTGGGCGGGAGCACTTTCGGGTGCTTTGAAGTCCTGCACTGGGGGCACACTTGGTGTCCCTGTGCATACCCCAGTTCAAACCGGATCAGGGGCTTGCAGCCCCTGCTTTGGCGCGAACTGGACAAAGGGAAAGGGGTGTAGCCACCCCTCTGCCCTGACCCACCCATAGGTGGGGCCACAGAGTAGTCCAACCCCTAAACTTGGTATAAGTATAGGAACCCAGTCCTTAGGACTTTAGATTATCCCTGGACGAAACTCTGACACAGAATCCTGGACCTTCGACGCTCTACTCAAGACTAGAGGACAGAAGAATCTCCCTTGGGGTCAAGGAGTGACTCCCCTGCTTGGCAGGCACCAAAGAAGCAATTGTCCGGTCTGCATCGCCTAAGCTCCTGTCGGACGCCGAAGTCTTTGCAACACCAGAGGTGGATTTCCAGACTTCCCCGAGGCTGCCCTGAGTCCCCAGCAAAGCTGAGGCCCGTAGCTGTCGTGGGTAACGTGGAACCGTGACCCCTGGACACCGCACGCATTTGCTAGTGCATCCTCTTCTGGGTCTCCCACGAAATCGTGCTTTGGGCTCCGAGTAGCCCTAGCCCCCAGCACCAACTGCACCGAAGATCACTGGCCTCCACTCCACGAGTGTCCTGTGAGCCAGCTCCACGTGCACCGTCTCGAGGCTCCTTCGCAGTCGCTAGCCTATTGGCTAGTAGCCCTTCACGAACGCCAATCCTTTTTTTCTTGGGCTCCCTGGTTGCTCCAGGCTTGCCCTCACTTACCCTTGCTGGGTGAGTTCCTCAGACCTTGCTGGTCTGCATCATCGTCAATCTTCATCTACATTGAGACTTGCCGTTGCCAAGGCTTGTTGGGTCCAATCCGGTCGCCGGCACCTCAGCACTCGACAGACATCGAGTACCAGCCCGAATCCTGCTCCTGGTCACCGACAACGCCTCCTGGACCTCGTGGCTGAAGAGTCAAGATGACCGTCAACCTACCTGAAGCACTCGACATCGGTGGGCATCTGCTCATCGCCTTCCTGGTCACTGGCTAGTGACCCAGACTCTGTCCCCTCTGCTTTCAGGTTCTTCAGATCTCCGATCCACTCTTGGATCCACCCGGACACTTTCCACTTGGTCGCCAGCAGCACTTTGCAGCAGATCGCCATTCAAATCGACGACGAAACCCGACCCCGAAAGGCACCTATGCACCCGGCTTCCCTGGGTGAGGTAACAAGAGTACTCCGGTGCTCCCGTGGTTAGAGACTCTAGAACGACCTAGTTCTCAAAGGGTTTGCTCCAAGTCCTTCTTTAAGTGTCCCTTTTCTTTAATTTCCAAATCGCGACTTTCTCCATAGAAGTTAACGGCGTTTCGCGGCTGTGTATTTACACTGCACGCGTCCCCCGTGGGTCCCCTGTGTCACTACCTTGGGTGGTTCCTTGTGGTCCAAGCACTTCTAGAGGCTCTAGGCCTAGTGTCTAGCTCAGTCGTGGTTCTTATACCACTTTATTGGTATATGGTTTGGTACGCCCCTAGGGCCCAAACGTGTATTTGTGCTATTACTGTGTTTAAATAACTTATAACTTATGTACTTCGAACTCTAGCCTCATAAAGAGACTAGAGGGGTGTGTTTAGCAATAAATACATATATTTTGAATATATACCTGGTGTGGTGCTCTTTCATTTGATCACTCAAGAGATTATAGACTGGTAAAACAAGCTGCTTTACATTCCTTCAAGACTTAGCCTGAAGGCTGCTCTCCATAGCTACCACTAGGATAGCTTTCAATAAGGTTGTCTTTAACCTATCTCCAATAAGGGGTTGTTTGGACTGGTGCAAGGTGCCCACTATAATTAGTGGACAGCATATGCCAGGCCAACTTCTCACATTGGTGTGCAGCGTGTGGGATTCCAGCTTGCTATTGTTTTACCAGATAATCTCAATTGAATTGATCAACTGAAAACCACTAAAGGTACCTAAGGTACATATAAATTAAGCTTAGAATACAGTAAGTTCTACTGAACTTAGAGTTGTGTGTTAAGGGATAGCACACCCTTTCTACAACTCAAGAGAGTTTAGTAGGCCACACTAGAGTAGGTAGTGCATACACCACACCTCACTAGTGATGTCTTCAAAGCCAGGACCCAGTGAGTCCTTGCCAGAAGCCCCTGGGCTTCTTCCCTCCAAGTATGATACCCTCCCATTCTTGGAATTGAGAGCATTATGTAACTTGAGGAAACTGAAGACAGGACAAAGTCCCACCACCCAACATCTTAGAGAGATGTTGGAGGCTTATGATCTCAGCAGGCCCTTAGGGACTGAAGGGGTAGGAGCAGAGGGTGGGGCAGAAGATGAGGATGGGGCCAGGGGTAGCAATACCCCCAGCCCCCCTCTGGAACTGACCAGGAGGGTGACAATGACCCTGACCTGGATAACCCAATCCCTCCTGTGGAAGATGAAGAGGAAGATCAGAATGATCCCCACTTTGTCCCCCAGGAAGGATTATGAGTGTGCCCAGAAGGTCTAGGTCTCCTTCTCAGGAGTCTAACCACTCTGGCACCTCAATAGGGACCTCTGTCTCCTCTCATAGGAGGGAATCCTCTCATGAGAGAAGAAAGAGGCTGGTTCAATATGAGGAAGCTCAGCTTGAACTCAGAAAACAGCAACTGGCTATAGACAGGGAGTCCCTAGATCTCTACAAAGAGAGAAGAAAGTTGGGACTAGAGTCCCATGGTGGCAGCCATGTCCCTAGAGATAGGGAAAGGTCTTATGACCATAGAAACCTGAGCAAGATTGTCCCTCCCTACCAGAGTGGGGATGACATCCACAAATGGATAACTGCTCTAGAGAGGGCCTGTAAAGTACAGAAGGTCCCTCAGGAGCAGTGGGCAGCAATCTTGTGGCTCTCCTTTGCAGACAAAGGTAGAGACAAGCTCCTCACTGTAAGAGAGGAGGATGCTGATAATTACAAGGTCTTGAAGAGTGCTCTTATTGATGGGTTTGGCCTAACAACTGAACAATACAGGTTGAAGTTCAGAGATACCCAAAAAGCACAGACTCAAGACTGGGTAGACTATGTGGATTGTTCTGCTAAGGCTCTGGAAGGCTGGTTGATGGGCAGTAAGGTGTGTGACTTCACAGGATTGTACAATCTGATAATGAGGGAGCAGATTCTTAATAACTGTCAAAATCAGCTGTTGCATCAGTACCTGGTGGACTCTGATCTGACCTCTCCCCAAGAATTGGGAAAGAAGGCAGACAAATGGGTCAGAACCAGGGTGAGGCAGAAGGTACAGAACCAAGGTGGTGACCCTAAGAAGCAAGATTCTAAGAACTCTGAAAAGGGTGGGGAGAAGGGTAAAGATCAAAAGTCTTCAAAAGGCCCCCAAAAATCTTCTTCAGGTGGGGATTCACAGTCTACAAAAGGGAAAGGCCAAAGAAAACCATGGTGCAAGGTCTGTAAGCAAAAGACCCACTGGACCAGTGATTGCACCAAGTCCAAAGACTCAAGTCCAGCCCCACCAATGCCCCTAAGGCACCTGTTCCCCCTAGTACAGTTACAGTTGGTGGGAGTGCTCCAGCCAAGGGTTTAGTAGGGTTGACCCTGGGTACTGAGTTGGGCTCTGACCTAGTCAGAGAACTCACTCAGGCTGTGTTAGTCTGTGATGGAGGCATGGATGTGACCTCCTCTGTGAGTCCCAGTAATCTGGGCAAGTACAGACAACAGCCTTTAATCAATGGACGAGAGGCTTTGGCATTTAGGGACACAGGGGCAAGTGTCACCATGGTGACACAAGACCTTGTGAATCCTGGGCAAGTTATACTTGGTGAGATGTACCAAGTGACCAATGCTAGCAACGTCAGAACAGACCATACTCTGGCAGTTGTTAACTTCTCCTGGGGAGGGGTAACTGGCCTTAAGAAGGTTGTGGTGAGTGCAAACCTACCAGTCGAATGCTTGCTTGGCAATGACTTAGAAACTTCAGCTTGGGCAGAAGTGGAGCTCAGGACCCATGCAGAAATGCTGGGGATCCCTGCAGATGTGTTTGCTGTGACCAGGTCACAAGCCAAAATGTCTAGCACTGAACAGGCCTTGGATTCTGGAATAATGGACCAAGTGCCTTCCAAGAGGAGGAGTAGTAGGGTAAAGGCAGTGCCTTCCCCCTTGGCTCAGAAGGAAGATCAGTCCCTTGAGGGGGATGATCTCAGTCCTGAGGAAGGAACTGTCCCAGAGGAGCTTGAACCTGACCAGGTTGAGTTCTTGGGGACAGGGGGACCTTCCAGGGCAGATCTGAGCCAGGAGCAGCAGAGCTGCCCCTCTCTTGAACCCCTCAGACAGCAAGCTGCTGCTGAGGCTGCTGGGAAAGCTAGTGGTCCCCATACAGTGTATTGGGATGATGGACTCCTGTACTCAGAGTGTAGAGACCCCAAGCCTGGTGCTACCAGGAGGTTGGTTATACCTCTGAAGTTCAGGGGCTTCCTATTGACCCTAGCCCATGATATTCCCTTGGCAGGTCACCTGGGCCAGAACAAGACTTGGGACAGAATTGTCCCTCACTTTCACTGGCCCCACATGTCTGAAGACACCAAGGAGTTTTGTCGCTCCTGTGTAACCTGCCAGGCCAGTGGCAAGGCAGGTGGCACTACAAAGGCCCCCTGATACCACTACCTGTGGTGGGGGTGCCCTTTGAAAGGGTGGGGATTGACATTGTTGGTCCCATGGATCCCCAAACAGCATCTGGGCACAGGTTTATCCTGGTGGTAGTGGATCATGCCACCAGGTACCCAGAGGCTATTCCCCTTAGGACCACTACAGCACCTGTGGTGGCAAGGGCCCTCCTGGGAATTTTCTCAAGAGTGGGCTTTCCTAAGGAGGTAGTATCAGACAGGGGTGCAAACTTTATGTCTGGATACTTAAAAGCAATGTGGAAGGAGTGTGGAGTGACTTACAAGTTCACCACACCCTATCACCCACAATGCAATGGTTTAGTTGAGAGATTCAACAAAACCTTGAAGGGCATGATTAAAGGGCTCCCAGAAAAGCTTAGGCGAAGATGGGACATACTCTTGCCCTGCCTTTTATTTGCATATAGGGAGGTGCCTCAGAAGGGGGTTGGTTACAGCCCTTTTGAACTTTTGTTTGGCCACCCTGTCAGGGGTCCACTGTGCTTGGTGAAGGAAGGATGGGAGTTACCTCTCAAGCCCCCAAAGCAAGACATAGTGGACTATGTACTTGGTCTCCGCTCCCGGATGGCTGAGTATATGAAAAAGGCAACTAAAAACCTTGAGGCTAGCCAGGAACTTCAAAAGGCCTGGCATGACCAAAGGCTGTTCTGACTGTTTACCAGCCAGGACAGAAGGTGTGGGTGTTGGAGCCAGTGGCCCCAGCAGCTCTCCAAGACAAATGGAGTGGACCCCACACTATTGTTGAGCAGAAGGGTGAGGTTACCTACTTAGTAGACCTAGGAACACCCAGGAGTCCCCACAGGGTTCTCCATGTCAACAGGTTAAAACCATATGTGGACAGGGCAGACATGGGCTTGCTCATGGCTACTGATGAAGGGCAGGAGGAAGAGAGTGACCCACTCCCTGACCTGCTCTCACAGAACCCTGACGATGGGTCAGTAGATGGTGTAGCCTTGGCAGGCAGCCTCACTACCCAGCAGCAAACTGATTGTAGACAGGTGCTCAATCAGTTTAGACACATGTTTTCACTGACACCCAGTCAGACCACCTGGTGCACTCATGAAGTGGACACTGGGGACAGTCTGCCTATTAAAAATAAGATTTATAGGCAACCTGACCATGTCAGGGACTGTATCAGGACTGAAGTCCAGAAAATGTTGGAGTTGGGAGTTATTGAACCCTCAGATAGCCCTTGGGCTAGTCCAGTGGTCCTTGTGCCAAAACCTCACACCAGTGGTGGAAAAAGAGAGATGAGGTTTTGTGTGGACTACAGGGGTCTCAATGCAGTCACTAGGACTGATGCCCATCCAATACCAAGGGCAGATGAGCTAATAGATACTTTGGCCTCAGCCAAATATCTCAGCACATTTGACTTGACAGCTGGCTACTGGCAGATCAGACTAGCTGATACTGCAAAGCCCAAAACAGCATTCTCAACCCCTAGTGGGCATTATCAATTTGTGGTGATGCCCTTTGGTCTGAAGAATGCACCTGCCACTTTCCAGAGGTTGGTGAATACAGTTCTCACAGGTCTGGAAGCCTATAGTGCAGCATATCTAGATGATATTGCTGTCTTTAGCTCCACCTGGGAGGATCACCTGGTCCACCTCAGGAATGTTTTACAGGCCCTGCAAAAGGCAGGCCTGACTATCAAGGCCACCAAGTGCCAGATAGGGCAGAGTCAGGTTGTGTACCTGGGCCACCTTGTGGGTGGAGGCCAGGTTCAACCTTTGCAGAGCAAGATCCAGACCATCATGGACTGGACTGCTCCCACTACCCAGACTCAGGTGAGAGCCTTCTTAGGCCTGACTGGGTACTATAGGAGATTTGTCAAGGGGTATGGATCAATAGTGACACCCCTGAATGACTTAACTTCTAAGAAAATGCCCAAAAAGGTTCAGTGGACAGTTAGCTGTCAAAAGGCATTTGATGACCTGAAGCAGGCCATGTGCACTGCTCCCATTCTACAGAGTCCTGATTACTCCAAGAAGTTCATTGTTCAAACTGATGCATCTGAATTGGGGGTAGGGGCTGTACTGTCACAATTGAATGAAGAAGGTCAGGATCAGCCAGTAGCTTTCATTAGCAGAAGGCTGACCCCTAGAGAGAAACGTTGGTCAGCCATTGAGAGGGAGGCCTTTGCTGTGGTCTGGGCTCTGAAGAAGTTGAGGCCATACTTGTTTGGTACTCACTTCCTTGTTCAAACAGACCATAAGCCCCTCTTATGGCTAAAACAAATGAAGGGTGAAAACCCCAAACTGCTTAGGTGGTCCATTTCCCTACAGGGGATGGACTTCACAGTGGAACATAGACCTGGGAGTAACCATGCCAATGCAGATGGACTCTCTAGGTACTTCCACTTAGAACATGAAGACTTAACTGGGCAAGGTTAGTTTAATGTCCCTACGTTTGGGGGGGTTGTGTAGGAGAGTAGGATCTGCTTCACATGGGTACCCCCACTTTTGCTGATGCTTCACTGTTTTTCGACCTTAGTCTGGCTGGGGCCCTGCTAATCAGAACCCCAGCCTAGCTGCTTCCTCTCTAAAATGGTTTCCATGTGCCTTAGGCACATCTCTGATTGGAATCTGGAGTGCCCTTATAAGTCCCTAGTATATGGTATACTATGTACCAAGGGCATAGGTACCTCAGAGGCCTACCAGGGGCTGCAGCATGTATTATGCCACCCCTGGAAGGCCATCCAAACTGACACCACAGGTCTGCTACTGCAGCCTGGGTAAGGAGGTGCATGCACCCCTTACTGTGATATAGGTTACCTATATCACTAAATACATACACACATATAAACCTATAAGTCACTCCTATGGCAGGCCTTATCAATCCTGAAGGCAGAGTGCGTGGTTCCTATGTGAGAGGGTGCCCCTGCATGAGCAGGGCCCCTCTGCAGCGTTCGGAGACCCTTCTCTGATGCTGTTTGTAGTGCAGCCCGACCATATACTCTTAAGCGCATTATAACCTCGCGTTAAATGCTAACTTTGGAATGGCTGCACCGAAACATGTCGTGTTTGGTGTCAAACATCTTGGAATACTCCCCCTGCCAATTCTGGCGGCGGGGGTAGCATTCCACCCTTCTAGAGGGAGAGACATGTTAACCCTGGCCTGGCCGGTAACTTCTTTCTAAAGCCCTGGCATCACAAAATGGATGCTGCTGCCACAGACACAAGTCTGGCCTCCTGCTGCTGGACGAAACTCCGGCAGGGAGGCCTGGACAATAGGTTTCCTGTCCCAGGGAGGTGTGACCACCTCCCCAGACAGGATAATGTGTATTGGGGCTGGGCGGGAGCACTTTCGGGTGCTTTGAAGTCCTGCACTGGGGGCACACTTGGTGTCCCTGTGCATACCCCAGTTCAAACCGGATCAGGGGCTTGCAGCCCCTGCTTTGGCGCGAACTGGACAAAGGGAAAGGGGTGTAGCCACCCCTCTGCCCTGACCCACCCATAGGTGGGGCCACAGAGTAGTCCAACCCCTAAACTTGGTATAAGTATAGGAACCCAGTCCTTAGGACTTTAGATTATCCCTGGACGAAACTCTGACACAGAATCCTGGACCTTCGACGCTCTACTCAAGACTAGAGGACAGAAGAATCTCCCTTGGGGTCAAGGAGTGACTCCCCTGCTTGGCAGGCACCAAAGAAGCAATTGTCCGGTCTGCATTGCCTAAGCTCCCGTCGGACGCCGAAGTCTTTGCAACACCAGAGGTGGATTTCCAGACTTCCCCGAGGCTGCCCTGAGTCCCCAGCAAAGCTGAGGCCCGTAGCTGTCGTGGGTAACGTGGGTAACGTGGAACCGTGACCCCTGGACACCGCACGCATTTGCTAGTGCATCCTCTTCTGGGTATCCCACGAAGTCGTGCTTTGGGCTCCGAGTAGCCCTAGCCTCCAGCACCAACTGCACCGAAGATCACTGGCCTCCACTCCACGAGTGTCCTGTGAGCCAGCTCCACGTGCACCGTCTTGAGGCTCCTTCGCGGTCGCTAGCCTATTGGCTAGTAGCCTTTCACGAAGGCCAATCCTTTTCTTCTTGGGCTCCCTGGTTGCACCAGGCTTGCCCTCACTTACCCTTGCTGGGTGAGTTCCTCAGACCTTGCTGGTCTGCATCATCGTCAATCTTCATCTACATCGAGACTTGCCGTTGCCAAGGCTTGTTGGGTCCAATCCGGTCGCTGACACCTCAGCACTCGACAGACATCGTGTGCCAGCCCGAATCCTGCTCCTGGTCACTGACAACGCCTCCTGGACCTCGTGGCTGAAGAATCAAGACGACCGTCAACCTACCTGAAGCACTGGACATCGGTGGGCATCTGCTCTTCGCCTTCCTGGTCACTGGCTAGTGACCCAGACTCTGTCCCCTCTGCTTTCAGGTTCTTCAGATCTCCGATCCACCTTTGGATCCACCCGGACACTTTCCACTTGGTCGCCAGCAGCACTTTGCAGCAGATCGCCATTCAAATCGACGACGAAACCCGACCCCGAAAGGCACCTATGCACCCGGCTTCCCTGGGTGAGGTAACAAGAGTACTCCGGTGCTCCCGTGGGTAGAGACTCTAGAACGACCTAGTTCTCAAAGGGTTTGTTCCAAGTCCTTCTTTAAGTGTCCCTTTTCTTTAATTTCCAAACCGCGACTTTCTCCATAGAAGTTAACGGCGTTTCGCGGCTGTGTATTTACACTGCACGCGTCCCCCGTGGGTCCCCTGTGTCACTACCTTGGGTGGTTCCTTGTGGTCCAAGCACTTCTAGAGGCTCTAGGCCTAGTGTCTAGCTCAGTCGTGGTTCTTATACCGCTTTATTGGTATATGGTTTGGTACGCCCCTAGGGCCCAAACGTGTATTTGTGCTATTACTGTGTTTAAATAACTTATAACTTATGTACTTCGAACTCTAGCCTCATAAAGAGACTAGAGGGGTGTGTTTAGCAATAAATACATATATTTTGAATATATACCTGGTGTGGTGCTCTTTCATTTGATCACTCAAGAGATTATAGACTGGTAAAACAAGCTGCTTTACATTCCTTCAAGACTTAGCCTGAAGGCTGCTCTCCATAGCTACCACTAGGATAGCTTTCAATAAGGTTGTCTTTAACCTATCTCCAATAAGGGGTTGTTTGGACTGGTGCAAGGTGCCCACTATAATTAGTGGACAGCATATGCCAGGCCAACTTCTCACATTGGTGTGCAGCGTGTGGGATTCCAGCTTGCTATTGTTTTACCAGATAATCTCAATTGAATTGATCAACTGAAAACCACTAAAGGTACCTAAGGTACATATAAATTAAGCTTAGAATACAGTAAGTTCTACTGAACTTAGAGTTGTGTGTTAAGGGATAGCACACCCTTTCTACAACTCAAGAGAGTTTAGTAGGCCACACTAGAGTAGGTAGTGCATACACCACACCTCACTAGTGATGTCTTCAAAGCCAGGACCCAGTGAGTCCTTGCCAGAAGCCCCTGGGCTTCTTCCCTCCAAGTATGATACCCTCCCATTCTTGGAATTGAGAGCATTATGTAACTTGAGGAAACTGAAGACAGGACAAAGTCCCACCACCCAACATCTTAGAGAGATGTTGGAGGCTTATGATCTCAGCAGGCCCTTAGGGACTGAAGGGGTAGGAGCAGAGGGTGGGGCAGAAGATGAGGATGGGGCCAGGGGTAGCAATACCCCCATCCCCCCCTCTGGAACTGACCAGGAGGGTGACAATGACCCTGACCTGGATAACCCAATCCCTCCTGTGGAAGGTGAAGAGGAAGATCAGAATGATCCCCACTTTGTCCCCCAGGAAGGATTATGAGTGTGCCCAGAAGGTCTAGGTCTCCTTCTCAGGAGTCTAACCACTCTGGCACCTCAATAGGGACCTCTGTCTCCTCTCATAGGAGGGAATCCTCTCATGAGAGAAGAAAGAGGCTGGTTCAATATGAGGAAGCTCAGCTTGAACTCAGAAAACAGCAACTGGCTATAGACAGGGAGTCCCTAGATCTCTACAAAGAGAGAAGAAAGTTGGGACTAGAGTCCCATGGTGGCAGCCATGTCCCTAGAGATAGGGAAAGGTCTTATGACCATAGAAACCTGAGCAAGATTGTCCCTCCCTACCAGAGTGGGGATGACATCCACAAATGGATAACTGCTCTAGAGAGGGCCTGTAAAGTACAGAAGGTCCCTCAGGAGCAGTGGGCAGCAATCTTGTGGCTCTCCTTTGCAGACAAAGGTAGAGACAAGCTCCTCACTGTAAGAGAGGAGGATGCTGATAATTACAAGGTCTTGAAGAGTGCTCTTATTGATGGGTTTGGCCTAACAACTGAACAATACAGGTTGAAGTTCAGAGATACCCAAAAAGCACAGACTCAAGACTGGGTAGACTATGTGGATTGTTCTGCTAAGGCTCTGGAAGGCTGGTTGATGGGCAGTAAGGTGTGGGACTTCACAGGATTGTACAATCTGATAATGAGGGAGCAGATTCTTAATAACTGTCAAAATCAGCTGTTGCATCAGTACCTGGTGGACTCTGATCTGACCTCTCCCCAAGAATTGGGAAAAAAGTCAGACAAATGGGTCAGAACCAGGGTGAGGCAGAAGGTACAGAACCAAGGTGGTGACCCTAAGAAGCAAGATTCTAAGAACTCTGTAAAGGGTGGGGAGAAGGGTAAAGATCAAAAGTCTTCACAAGGCCCCCAAAAATCTTCTTCAGGTGGGGATTCACAGTCTACAAAAGGGAAAGGCCAAAGAAAACCATGGTGCAAGGTCTGTAAGCAAAAGACGCACTGGACCAGTGATTGCACCAAGTCCAAAGACTCAAGTCCAGCCCCCACCAATGCCCCTAAGGCACCTGTTCCCCCTAGTACAGTTACAGTTGGTGGGAGTGCTCCAGCCAAGGGTTTAGTAGGGTTGACCCTGGGTACTGAGTTGGGCTCTGACCTAGTCAGAGAACTCACTCAGGCTGTGTTAGTCTGTGATGGAGGCATGGATGTGACCTCCTCTGTGAGTCCCAGTAATCTGGGCAAGTACAGACAACAGCCTTTAATCAATGGACGAGAGGCTTTGGCATTTAGGGACACAGGGGCAAGTGTCACCATGGTGACACAAGACCTTGTGAATCCTGGGCAAGTTATACTTGGTGAGATGTACCAAGTGACCAATGCTAGCAACGTCAGAACAGACCATACTCTGGCAGTTGTTAACTTCTCCTGGGGAGGGGTAACTGGCCTTAAGAAGGTTGTGGTGAGTGCAAACCTACCAGTCGAAAGCTTGCTTGGCAATGACTTAGAAACTTCAGCTTGGGCAGAAGTGGAGCTCAGGACCCATGCAGAAATGCTGGGGATCCCTGCAGATGTGTTTGCTGTGACCAGGTCACAAGCCAAAATGTCTAGCACTGAACAGGCCTTGGATTCTGGAATAATGGACCAAGTGCCTTCCAAGAGGAGGAGTAGTAGGGTAAAGGCAGTGCCTTCCCCTTGGCTCAGAAGGAAGATCAGTCCCTTGAGGGGGATGATCTCAGTCCTGAGGAAGGAACTGTCCCAGAGGAGCATGAACCTGACCAGGTTGAGTTCTTGGGGACAGGGGGACCTTCCAGGGGAGATCTGAGCCAGGAGCAGCAGAGCTGCCCCTCTCTTGAACCCCTCAGACAGCAAGCTGCTGCTGAGGCTGCTGGGAAAGCTAGTGGTCCCCATACAGTGTATTGGGATGATGGACTCCTGTACTCAGAGTGTAGAGACCCCAAGCCTGGTGCTACCAGGAGGTTGGTTATACCTCTGAAGTTCAGGGGCTTCCTATTGACCCTAGCCCATGATATTCCCTTGGCAGGTCACCTGGGCCAGAACAAGACTTGGGACAGAATTGTCCCTCACTTTCACTGGCCCCACATGTCTGAAGACACCAAGGAGTTTTGTCACTCCTGTGTAACCTGCCAGGCCAGTGGCAAGGCAGGTGGCACTACAAAGGCCCCCTGATACCACTACCTGTGGTGGGGGTGCCCTTTGAAAGGGTGGGGATTGACATTGTTGGTCCCATGGATCCCCAAACAGCATCTGGGCACAGGTTTATCCTGGTGGTAGTGGATCATGCCACCAGGTACCCAGAGGCTATTCCCCTTAGGACCACTACAGCACCTGTGGTGGCAAGGGCCCTCCTGGGAATTTTCTCAAGAGTGGGCTTTCCTAAGGAGGTAGTATCAGACAGGGATGCAAACTTTATGTCTGGATACTTAAAAGCAATGTGGAAGGAGTGTGGAGTGACTTACAAGTTCACCACACCCTATCACCCACAATGCAATGGTTTAGTTGAGAGATTCAACAAAACCTTGAAGGGCATGATTAAAGTGCTCCCAGAAAAGCTTAGGCGAAGATGGGACATACTCTTGCCCTGCCTTTTATTTGCATATAGGGAGGTGCCTCAGAAGGGGGTTGGTTACAGCCCTTTTGAACTTTTGTTTGGCCAGCCTGTCAGGGGTCCACTGTGCTTGGTGAAGGAAGGATGGGAGTTACCTCTCAAGCCCCCAAAGCAAGACATAGTGGACTATGTACTTGGTCTCCGCTCCCGGATGGCTGAGTATATGAAAAAGGCAACTAAAAACCTTGAGGCTAGCCAGGAACTTCAAAAGGCCTGGCATGACCAAAAGGCTGTTCTGACTGTTTACCAGCCAGGACAGAAGGTGTGGGTGTTGGAGCCAGTGGCCACAGCAGCTCTCCAAGACAAATGGAGTGGACCCCACACTATTGTTGAGCAGAAGGGTGAGGTTACCTACTTAGTAGACCTAGGAACACCCAGGAGTCCCCACAGGGTTCTCCATGTCAACAGGTTAAAACCATATGTGGACAGGGCAGACATGGGCTTGCTCATGGCTACTGATGAAGGGCAGGAGGAAGAGAGTGACCCACTCCCTGACCTGCTCTCACAGAACCCTGACGATGGGTCAGTAGATGGTGTAGCCTTGGCAGGCAGCCTCACTACCCAGCAGCAAACTGATTGTAGACAGGTGCTCAATCAGTTTAGACACATGTTTTCACTGACACCCAGTCAGACCACCTGGTGCACTCATGAAGTGGACACTGGGGACAGTCTGCCTATTAAAAATAAGATTTATAGGCAACCTGACCATGTCAGGGACTGTATCAGGACTGAAGTCCAGAAAATGTTGGAGTTGGGAGTTATTGAACCGTCAGATAGCCCTTGGGCTAGTCCAGTGGTCCTTGTGCCAAAACCTCACACCAGTGGTGGAAAAAGAGAGATGAGGTTTTGTGTGGACTACAGGGGTCTCAATGCAGTCACTAGGACTGATGCCCATCCAATACCAAGGGCAGATGAGCTAATAGATACTTTGGCCTCAGCCAAATATCTCAGCACATTTGACTTGACAGCTGGCTACTGGCAGATCAGACTAGCTGATACTGCAAAGCCCAAAACAGCATTCTCAACCCCTAGTGGGCATTATCAATTTGTGGTGATGCCCTTTGGTCTGAAGAATGCACCTGCCACTTTCCAGAGGTTGGTGAATACAGTTCTCACAGGTCTGGAAGCCTATAGTGCAGCATATCTAGATGATATTGCTGTCTTTAGCTCCACCTGGGAGGATCACCTGGTCCACCTCAGGAATGTTTTACAGGCCCTGCAAAGGCAGGCCTGACTATCAAGGCCACCAAGTGCCAGATAGGGCAGAGTCAGGTTGTGTACCTGGGCCACCTTGTGGGTGGAGGCCAGGTTCAACCTTTGCAGAGCAAGATCCAGACCATCATGGACTGGACTGCTCCCACTACCCAGACTCATGTGAGAGCCTTCTTAGGCCTGACTGGGTACTATAGGAGATTTGTCAAGGGGTATGGATCAATAGTGACACCCCTGAATGATTTAACTTCTAAGAAAATGCCCAAAAGGTTCAGTGGACAGTTAGCTGTCAAAAGGCATTTGATGACCTGAAGCAGGCCATGTGCACTGCTCCCATTCTACAGAGTCCTGATTACTCCAAGAAGTTCATTGTTCAAACTGATGCATCTGAATTGGGGGTAGGGGCTGTACTGTCACAATTGAATGAAGAAGGTCAGGATCAGCCAGTAGCTTTCATTAGCAGAAGGCTGACCCCTAGAGAGAAACGTTGGTCAGCCATTGAGAGGGAGGCCTTTGCTGTGGTCTGGGCTCTAAAGAAGTTGAGGCCATACTTGTTTGGTCCTCACTTCCTTGTTCAAACAGACCATAAGCCCCTCTTATGGCTAAAACAAATGAAGGGTGAAAACCCCAAACTGCTTAGGTGGTCCATTTCCCTACAGGGGATGGACTTCACAGTGGAACATAGACCTGGGAGTAACCATGCCAATGCAGATGGACTCTCTAGGTACTTCCACTTAGAACATGAAGACTTAACTGGGCAAGGTTAGTTTAATGTCCCTACGTTTGGGGGGGTTGTGTAGGAGAGTAGGATCTGCTTCACATGGGTACCCCCACTTTTTGCTGATGCTTCACTGTTTTTCGACCTTAGTCTGGCTGGGGCCCTGCTAATCAGAACCCCAGCCTAGCTGCTTCCTCTCTAAAATGGTTTCCATGTGCCTTAGGCACATCTCTGATTGGAATCTGGAGTGCCCTTATAAGTCCCTAGTATATGGTATACTATGTACCAAGGGCATAGGTACCTCAGAGGCCTACCAGGGGCTGCAGCATGTATTATGCCACCCCTGGAAGGCCATCCAAACTGACACCACAGGTCTGCTACTGCAGCCTGGGTAAGGAGGTGCATGCACCCCTTACTGTGATATAGGTTACCTATATCACTAAATACATACACACATATAAACCTATAAGTCACTCCTATGGCAGGCCTTATCAATCCTGAAGGCAGAGTGCGTGGTTCCTATGTGAGAGGGTGCCCCTGCATGAGCAGGGCCCCTCTGCAGCGTTCGGAGACCCTTCTCTGATGCTGTTTGTAGTGCAGCCCGACCATATACTCTTAAGCGCATTATAACCTCGCGTTAAATGCTAACTTTGGAATGGCTGCACCGAAACATGTCGTGTTTGGTGTCAAACATCTTGGAATACTACCCCCGCCAATTCTGGCAGCGGGGGTAGCATTCCACCCTTCTAGAGGGAGAGACATGTTAACCCTGGCCTGGCCGGTAACTTCTTTCTAAAGCCTGGCATCACAAAATGGATGCTGCTGCCACAGACACAAGTCTGGCCTCCTGCTGCTGGACGAAACTCCGGCAGGGGAGGCCTGGACAATAGGTTTCCTGTCCCAGGGAGGTGTGACCACCTCCCCAGACTGGATAATGTGTATTGGGGCTGGGCGGGAGCACTTTCGGGTGCTTTGAAGTCCTGCACTGGGGGCACACTTGGTGTCCCTGTGCATACCCAAGTTCAAACCGGATCAGGGGCTTGCAGCCCCTGCTTTGGCACGAACTGGACAAAGGGAAAGGGGTGTAGCCACCCCTCTGCCCTGACCCACCCATAGGTGGGGCCACAGAGTAGTCCAACCCCTAAACTTGGTATAAGTATAGGAACCCAGTCCTTAGGACTTTAGATTATCCCTGGACGAAACTCTGACACAGAATCCTGGACCTTCGACGCTCTACTCAAGACTAGAGGACAGAAGAATCTCCCTTGGGGTCAAGGAGTGACTCCCCTGCTTGGCAGGCACCAAAGAAGCAATTGTCCGGTCTGCATCGCCTAAGCTCCCGTCGGACGCCGAAGTCTTTGCAACACCAGAGGTGGACTTCCAGACTTCCCCGAGGCTGCCCTGAGTCCCCAGCAAAGCTGAGGCCCGTAGCTGTCGTGGGTAACGTGGAACCATGACCCCTGGACACTGCACGCATTTGCTAGTGCATCCTCTTCTGGGTCTCCCACAAAGTCGTGCTTTGGGCTCCAAGTAGCCCTAGCCTCCCGCACCAACTGCACTGAAGATCACTGGCCTCCACTCCACGAGTGTCCTGTGAGCCAGCTCCACGTGCACCGTCTTGAGGCTCCTTCGCAGTCGCTAGCCTGTTGGCTAGTAGCCCTTCATGAAGGCCAATCCTTTTCTTCTTGGGCTCCCTGGTTGCTCCAGGCTTGCCCTCACTTACCCTTGCTGGGTGAGTTCCTCAGACCTTGCTGGTCTGCATCATCGTCAATCTTTATCTACATCGAGACTTGCCGTTGCCAAGGCTTGTTGGGTCCAATCCGATCGCCGACACCTCAGCACTCGACAGACATCATGTACCAGCCCGAATCCTGCTCCTGGTCGCCGACAACGCCTCCTGGACCTCGTGGCTGAAGAGTCAAGACGACCGTCAACCTACCTGAAGCACTCGACATCGGTGGGCATCTGCTCATCGCCTTCCTGGTCACTGGCTAGTGACCCAGACTCTGTCCCCTCTGCTTTCAGGTTCTTAAGATCTCCGATCCACCTTTGGATCCACCCGGACACTTTCCACTTGGTCGCCAGCAGCACTTTGCAGCAGATCGCCATTCAAATCGACGACGAAACCCGACCCCGAAAGGCACCTATGCACCCGGCTTCCCTGGGTGAGGTAACAAGAGTACTCCGGTGCTCCCGTGGGTAGAGACTCTAGAACGACCTAGTTCTCAAAGGGTTTGCTCCAAGTCCTTCTTTAAGTGTCCCTTTTCTTTAATTTCCAAACCGCGACTTTCTCCATAGAAGTTAACGGCGTTTCGCGGCTGTGTATTTACACTGCACGCGTCCCCCGTGGGTCCCCTGTGTCACTACCTTGGGTGGTTCCTTGTGGTCCAAGCACTTCTAGAGGCTCTAGGCCTAGTGTCTAGCTCAGTCGTGGTTCTTATACCACTTTATTGGTATATGGTTTGGTACGCCCCTAGGGCCCAAACGTGTATTTGTGCTATTACTGTGTTTAAATAACTTATAACTTATGTACTTCGAACTCTAGCCTCATAAAGAGACTAGAGGGGTGTGTTTAGCAATAAATACATATATTTTGAATATATACCTGGTGTGGTGCTCTTTCATTTGATCACTCAAGAGATTATAGACTGGTAAAACAAGCTGCTTTACATTCCTTCAAGACTTAGCCTGAAGGCTGCTCTCCATAGCTACCACTAGGATAGCTTTCAATAAGGTTGTCTTTAACCTATCTCCAATAAGGGGTTGTTTGGACTGGTGCAAGGTGCCCACTATAATTAGTGGACAGCATATGCCAGGCCAACTTCTCACAACAGTGCACTACCACACCCTCTACTCCACAGCACTCTACTCCCATCTATGCTACTCCATGCCATTCTATGCCGCTCTACTCCATTCTCCGCCACAACACTCTACTCCACTCTATGCCACTCCACTCTACGACACCCTACTCTACTCTATGACACTCTATGCTATTCTACTCCACTGTATGCCACTCTATGCCTCTCTGCTTCACTCTACGCCACTCCACTATACTCCTCTCTGTCACTCTACTCCACTCCACTGCCCTCTGTGCTCTACTCTGTGCCACGCCACTCTACACTACTTCACTCCACGACACTGTATGCCACTTTACAACACTCTATTCCACTCAACTCTATGCCACTCTATGCCTCGCCACTCCACTCTGACACTCTGTTCCACACCATGCCAGTCTACGCCACTCCACTGTACTCCACGACACTCTATGACACTCCACTCCACGACACTGTACACCCCTCCAGTCTTCTCCACTCTACACCACTCCACTCCACGACACTCTACTCCACTCTACTCTATGCCACTCTACTCCACTCTGCGCTTCTCTACTTTACTCCACTCTACACCTCTCTACGACACTCTATGAACCTCCACTTTGCAACCCTCCACTACACTCTATGCCACTCCATTCCACTCTATGATACTTTACTCTACGCCATGCCACTCTATGCCACTCCACTCTATGACACTCCACACTAGGACCCAACACTCTATGACACTTTACAACACTCCACTCTACGCCACTCTACAATACTCCACTCTGCGACACTCTACTCCACTCTAAGGCCCTCTACTCTACCCACTCCACTTTATGCCCACTACTCCATTCTATGGCACTCCACTCTACAACAGTCTTCTCCACTCAATGCCACTCCACTCTACTCCAGTCCACTCTACAACACTCTACACCCCTCCACTTTACTCCCTTCCACTCTATGCCATGACACTACCACACTCTACTCCACCTTGTAGCTACACTCTACACCTCTCCACTCTACGCCCCTCCACGCCACTCTACATCACTCCACTCCATATAACTCCACTCTACTACACTCCACGACGTTCCACTCTACGACACTCCATGATACTCTATTGCTTCATGAGACTTCACTTTACGCCACTCCACTCTATGCCACTCCACTCCACTCTATGCCACATCACGCCACACCACTCCACTCCATGCCACTCTCCTCTACACCAGTAACGTTTAGCCATGCTGAACAGCAGCCACACTGGTATACAACATGGCTAAAACACATTGGCAAAACCTATTGGCCCTGCCAATGCTTGTTTATTGGTGGATATCTTCTCTGTCCTTGTGTTGTCCCACCCATGGAGAATAGCTCTTTTATGATGGTCTTTGTATGGCTGAGATGTCTCTATCCACTGCTGACATCATGGATCTACTTTTTCTTAAGCTTTTTTTTTAGGCCTTTCACTTTGCACTGCTATTTGTTTGCTCTCCCCGAGTCTTGCTTTCTACTTTCCCTCTTCCTTCTTTTGCCATTCTTGGAAAATGCAGCAGAAGTGGGACCCCATGTTCAAACTTTCGGCTTCTTTCAAGGTGAGAGGGTAGCAAGGAGCAGTGCTACCTTCATATTAACAGTTAACTGCCTTCGAGCCATTGTGGTGATTTGCTGAATCTGCATGGACCAACAGGAGATATGGCCTAACAGTTAGAGCTGCTGTCCATGGAACTGGGGAGCAAGGCTTGAATTCTGGCCATGGCTCATTATGATCTGGCTTGAAAGCACAGCTGTCGCCAGACAATTATGTAAAAATCACCAGGAGAGGAGCTTTGGTCCGCCCACGTGTTGGGAGCCTGTGGTACATGATTTGATTGGGCAAAGGTTGTGTGCTTTTCACAAAAAAAGTGCTTTTCCTCCACACAGCTGTGATCATTTTGTTTATCTATCCAGCTGCCTAAGCTTGAACTTTCAGGGTCACATGCATGCCATTGCAATACTATTAGAGTGCCTTAGATAACTAGATAATTCATGTTGTTTTTTTCTGGCTGCAGCACAGATGGGAGGAGGGCAATCATTAAGGACATGGATTTTTAGGTCTGGCTTAACCTTTTAACCTACACCAATATTACTCTACAGTTATTTGCTTGCACACATAAACAAATCCATTCCTGGTGCTATTTATTTGTAATGCTTCAAATTACCATACAACATTCCTCTAAAGCCAGACCTATTGGCATAGCCACTGCTGATTTTTTGGGATTCTGGTGAATTTACTTAACTTCCTTGTGCTCCGAATTGTCCTCCATGACCCCTGCTGTTTCCCCCACTCTTTTGTTTCTCTTCCTGTGTCTTGCTTTCTGCTTCCCATCTCCTTCGTTTGCCATGCTCGGCAAGAGGAGCATATTAGTAAATATGGCGCATTCCTGCTCTATCCATTTGACACAGCGCATCAAGTTGTCTTTCTGCGTTGCGCCAAATCTTAGTAAATCTGGGCCCTTGTGTTTAACTCCCACTTAATCAGATTACTTGACCTTTTAGTTTTCCCCATCAAATTGAAATTTGTGGCTACTTGTGAACAAGCTTCTTGTCTTCTCATTGTTGTTTGTATATTTTCTTGTCTTTGGTCATGTACGGTACTATGTGCCTGCTGTTTTAAAACTGAAACTATTTTGACTCTGTAGTGTGCTTGGTAAGGAACCCGCTTCATGAAATCGCTAATAAATAAATAACATTTCTAATGTCAATGAGTAGCATTTTGCGCATTGAATCTGGTAGCCGGTCACCGCATGGGAAGAACAAATAGAGGAGAAAAGGCGCGAAGATTACGAGGGCGATCTTTCAAGAATGTTTTTTAAGCATTAGAAAAAAGACAGATCTGAAGAATTGAAAATTAGCGCATTAGTGGGTAGGATTGTTCCAGAGGCAGGGTGTTATTTGCAAAAGCAAACTTTATTCAGCTCTGTCGAGCAGTATCGCTGGGTCGCCAGCACATACTCTTATTTGCTAGAATCCTTATCAGTCCTGGGTACGTGAGAAAAGGGCAGTTGCTTTGTCGATAAGGTAGCGGACATTTTAGCGGTGAGAAAACAACGTTCTTTTCTTCCTTCTCGTGTTTGCGGCATCAGCCCCGGGAACTCTTCGAACCACCATGAGGGCGTCGCTGCTTTTCTTCCTCCTTTCTGCAGGTTGTTCTCTTTTTCTGGCCGAAGCTGAGATTGGGCCACAAACATCAAAGGCTAAGAAAGCTAAAGCGCCCAAAATAAAAGAGGAGGACAACGTCCTGGTGCTCACCAGCGAGAACTTTGGAAGGGCCTTGGAAGAATACAAGTATCTGCTGGTTACCTTCTGTAAGTAATTCTTTTGGGCGTCTACCACACAGCGTTAGCAAGAATGCCCTGTTATTTATTAAGCAATTTATTTACAATGATTTTTATAGCGCTGATACGCATTCTTCTGCCCACTTCACAGCGCTACAATTACGTAACTGCTTGTGAGAGAGTTTACTACTTCATAGTCGAGCAACAGGTTAAAATGTAAATTCTTGTGTGATATGGGGATGATATAGTTTCTCTCATGGATGGATTTTGGGGGTGGGGGGTAATTAACAGGGGAATCGAATACTGCTAATTCTACGGAAGGAAGCGCAAGCGAATTATGCACAAAGTAGAAATTACTCGACTGTGTCTGTCTACGGAAAAACACGTTAACCTTTTATTTTTGCTTGAATGAATTTGATATGAAAAAAATTGAAATAATGAACTAAAGGAATGTAAACTACACAGCAGCTGTGTTATATTTCATTTAGAATTCTCTATCAATTTACTTTGTCTGCGTTTCACAATATTGTGAGTAATTGCTATTGTGAGCTCAGGAGTCTGGGGCGAGGGGCAGAGGAACATGTCCTCTTTAAGTTAAATACACATTAGGATGAAGACACCAGGAGGCTGGGGGAGAGAGGGCCAGAGAGTGGTGGCCAATGAATGACTGCGGACTTGCCTTTGAAGCGGAAGTGAATGAGGGTTACACGTGCAAGAGAAAAACAATGGTTACCCTTTGGCTTCTTCTTACAGCGATTTATGGAGTTCCCATCCAGAGGGTGCATCTGTGACACGTCAGACAATCCTGCAAAGCGTAAAGGTCAAATCTGTTTTATTGGAATCAGTCAAGCCAGAATGACGTGCTTTTGAAAGTTGCCTTTTTTTGCTCGCGCCGCTCCTCGGAGAAACTGTTTGAGTGTGTGCACACACGAGGGTGAGTGGATATCTCTGTGTGTGGGGGAGTGTGCATATTTTGGGGGTCCCCGGGTTCGTGCGTATGCAGGCTTGTTTAACACATGCGTCAGAAGGACCCTTGTGGTTGTGGGCCACAGAGTGCTGGACTGCCGACTTTGGTGCTGGAAACCAGGGTTCGAGCCTCGGGGTCGCGTCCACATCCTGTGATTCTGGGCAAATCACTTAATCTCCCCGTGCCTGAATGTGTAATGTAAATACGGTGCTCATGTAAAGCGCTCCAATACTTTCGGGTCGAGTTCGCGCTATATAAATATGCAACTAAAAAAAAAAAAAAAAAAAAAAAAACGCCATGTGAGGAGCGGCCCCCAGAATGTTTAAACACTTTTATAACACTTTAAAGAGTGGGTTTATTAATTGTTTCAGTGCAGAAGCATTTGTTTCGGCTCTGTGTGTAACTTTCAAGACTAAGCAAGTGGATTTAGAGTTCAGAACATTAAATATAATCTTCTCGCTAGTTAAGGGCTGGCCCTCAGTGTGTAAGCATGCTTCTGGGGTGCTAAGTAAGCATGACTGTGGCTGTTTGTGTGTGTCAGTATGAGAATGAATATTTGTGCATGTATGTGTGCGAGAATGTGAGTGAGCATATGTGTGTGATGTGGTGCATTAATGTGTTTGTGTGTGTACAAAGTATAGTCTGGGCCACTACGGCATGTGGCTTGGCAGGACCAAATTACATGGCAGGGTTGACTAAATTATGTGGCAAGAAAATCATTATGCGGTGTGATGCAACACATTTTCTGGTAGTATTACTTCAGTATTTTTGCGTTTTTACACTTGTTAACACTGTCTGGGCATAGTTCCCACATAATTAGTACCAGTTTAATACCCACATATAGAAATAAGTAACAAAAAGATGGCTGGTCAACCTTTGTGAAGGGCTTTCCTCTGCACAGCAAAAGGTGTTGCCACGTTTTTAGTAACTTTTCCTCATTTTTAAAAATTAAATCTGCAGATTATGCAGCAGCTGATGGATTATGTGGCACGTGTGTGGCAGATCCATAATTATGCTAAAATTGCCTTGGCCGCAAAATGGCATAATTCCAGTGGCCTTGGGTATAAGTTACTCTTTGTCCTTGTACAATGATTATAACATGAGAAGACCTAATGTAGATCTTAGACACAATAACCAAAAAGCAGTAAAAACAAAGAGATTGAAGGTCACGTATGAAGATTTTTTTAAACTACAGGCAGCACCGTGTTCACCTGCCAAGGGCCAGGCCCATATCCTAAGCATGACGTGGCTCGGCTGCTTGACCCCTCTTCCCTCGCTAAGGTGACGTGGCTGAGGCGCGTGCACCCGAGTGGAAGGAACAGATGGTAGAGGCTGAGCCACGTGAACACGTGCTGGCGCCATTCCTTGGACTGTAAACATGGCATAGCCATACAAACAGAGAAGATAAGAGTTGAGTGCATTAATGAAGGCACTTAGAAACTAGATAAGCATAGGCAAAGCCAGTAGGTCTGTGTTTATTGTGCTCACACAAACAGCGTGAGCACATTCGAGCAAGACACGTGGGAAGGTTCCAGCAACAAAGGACAGCAAGGACTACCATTTAAAAGTAGTTTAATGCAGCTCCCTAGGGGAGGCAGGTGGGTGCAGTAAAACATTCAAGAGCATTAAGTGAAGGATGAACACTCCACTTGGTTGAGGCAAGACATGATTGACAGTCTCAAGCCAAAGGCTGAAAGATGATCGTTGAAGGCAATGACTGGAAGGGGCAGACCTGTGTATATTGCTAGCAATAGGCCTATTTGAAAATTGTGATGTGAAAACCTAGACCTAAAGAAAAGAGTCTCCCTTTTTAGGTCTTGCTATGCAAAGCTTTATATTTGCTGCAGACCTCATGTTACTAATACTTCAAAGAAGTACATCTAAGACTTATAACAGAGTGAGTGGGCGTTGGGTCACAATACTTCAGTCTTCAGTTTTCATCACTTTTTCATGCTTTTTCATTGTCTGGATGCGCAGTTTATCAAGGACCGGGCATTTTGTGGATGATGACCAGGGCTTTAAATGGAAAAATAGAAGTGCAGGTACTCTGTAACAGAGTACCTGCTTGTTTATGAAAAGTGCCGGTACTCTCCAATTAAAAGTATAGCATTTCTCTTGAGAAGTGCCGGTACTCTCCCTCTCTTAATAAACAAGCATTGGCATAGCCAATAGGTCTCGCCTTTGGAACATTATAAGTGTTTAGCCATGCAACATATGATGTTGCACCAAGGATATTGTGCTGCATAATTAAATACTTATAAGGTCCCAAAGGCGAGACCTATTGGCTTGCCAATGCTTGTTTTCACATGCAAGTGGTCTACCTCGCCAAACCCAAATGTAGTGAGTTTTCTACATCCCAGCTAAAGACCTGAAACCAAACCTTCGCTTTGGGGCTAGCAGTGATAAGACGCTGTTTGAAGTAGTAGGGGTACAATTTCTAGCCTATATATCGAATGCTACTAATGCATTGATACACCACCTGTGTGGAAACCCAATGGAGAATGGGAAAGCAACTCGCATTGAAACATTGTGAAAAACTAGGGAGGGACATAAGCTGATCTTCCACATCGATCTTGGGTACAGACACACATTACAAAATGTAGTATAGCTGGCATTACATCTCACTCAAACTATATTGTTTCTACCACAATGCATTTCCTAGATGTTGTAGGGGCTGAGGTGCATTCAAGAGAGGCACTGCACATATGGTGGGAATGCCGGATGGGTCCGTCCTTTCTGGGGTGGAGTGTTAAAACTGCTTACAGATAAAATGGGGTACCAGGTTCCACTCTTGCTGGAGATTATGCTTCTGGGCTTAAAACCCACAGAACTGAAGGCTATGGCAAAAAAACGAGTGTCATATGTTGCTTCAATGCTTGGGGCCTGTAAAGTTGCCTGTTGCTCATAATTGGAAGAGGTCTGACCGTCCCCCACTCAGTGGTATCACAGACTCTTGTCTGTTGTTGCTATGGAGTGGTTGATGAGCAATATGAACGGCACTCATCTACAATATGAAGCTAAATGCAAACCTGTTTATGCGAAGTTGAGTGATGTCCGCCAAACTTAGCACTCCATCCGCAATGGAGGACCCTGGGTCTATTCAATTGATGTGAATGCTTAAACTTTCTTTTCTTCCTTTCTAGTGATGTGTCGATATTTGGTGTGTGCTCTTAGCTGTTCTCGCAGTGGTTCGTACACTGAAGTTAGGGTTTGCAAAAGGGTGGTGTGGGCCAGATGAGGGTAAAGGTGGGCCAGGCTTATTCAAATCTGAAATATTCCTTGTACCACTTGATTTATGAGTATAACGTTAATTCACGATTGCCTAACGCTCTGGCAGATTGTATTGATAGCAAATGTTTTGGCTGGATGTTTGCTTTTTGGCTACTCAGTGCCTGAATATTTAATAAAAAGATTTATGCCAAAAGAAGAAAGCAGGCCTTCAATATGCCTTTCAGCTAATCTCATCCATGTGACGGGACGGTTAGTCACACAAGTGAGGGCCACTGAGGGTGCCGTATTCTTCACTGGCATTGTAACTGCTGAGGTGGGACTACATCTCCCAGCAATCATCAGAGTACCTGTGGCCAGGAGGAGGGGACTCTGCCTGAAACCGAGCTCTTAAGCTTTCTGTGTGTCCTGCTGTGTGGGTGCCGTTTTCTCCCACATTTGCTGGCGTTGTAACTGCTGGGGTGGAACTATAATCCGCCAGCAGTAAACAGAGAGCCTGTGGCGAGGAGGAGGGGACTATGCCGGAAAACCTCGCACTTAAGCGCTCTGTGTCCCCCGCGGCGTGTGCAGTTTTCTCCGGCATTAGCTGGCATTGTAACTGTTGGGGTGGGACAACATCCCCAAGAAGGCATCAGAGAGTCAATGGTCAGGAGAAGGGGACTCTACCTGACACCGCGCTCCGTCACGTAGGACGGACCCGAGCATGTGCCCAGGCCAAGAGTGGGCCGGTCTGTGCCCTTCAGTTACAGGAAGAGGCAGGGCTGGGCTGAGTGGGCTCTTCCACTTTCATTACATCAATCCAGCGTACTGTTGAATGACTCCCCAGCCAGGGTAACTCAGTTCATATGTCTTCTCTCTTTCAGTTGTATTCTTGCCAACTGCTCTCAGATTGATGTTCCCTTTTGTTGCCACACTGCGAACTGGCTTTTAAATGTGCATTGTTCTCATACAACGAGCCCTGGTGTAATAACTTTAACAATGTGGAATCGAAACGCGCCAAAGCCCAGTAAAGCCCCAATCTTAAACAAGCACTGAAACGTAAGTGCTGCCCCGGCTTAAAGAAGTGGGAGGGGTGGGGGAGTGCGATTCCCTTGCGGGAGCGAGCGGCGCCAGGAGCGATAATTGCTACCATATGGCGCCAGCTGCTCGCTCCCGCAAGTGAATCGCCAAACGTGCACGCGTTGCCATTGAAGGCAATGGAACGCGTGCACGTTTTTGGCTGAAAAGCCGAATCGATTGTAAAAGGTCTTTTTGCCTATGCAGCGCATGCGCGCTGCGTAGGCGAGACCTAAAAAGTGATGGTACTCCGTACCGGACAGTACCGGCCCATTTAAAGCACTGATGATGACATTGTCCCATTTGTGTCCCTACTGGTGTTGGTGATGGGCTCAAGTAGGACTTTTGTTAGATTGCAGAAGCAACATGACATGTAGGTTGTATTTCAGCGTCAGTGTCTGCTCTTTGATGTATTTACTTTACTGACATAATTACACCCTTATTGTTGCTTTATGGTTCTCTTTGTAAAGGAAGTGCATCATGTTTGTCTTTACAACAGGCTAAGGCTATTCACCAATCACTCTTTCACGCCAATTTATGTCTTTATAGGTCTTGGCTGAGACAGAGCATGTGCTGTCGCTCCCAAGACCTTTTTCTAGCTTAATGGGGTTTAGAGTCTGCCCATTGATTACCACTGGTTGGCTTCATTGTAACTTTTATTTCCTCGCTCCCGTTTTGGTATTTGGGCGCTGGCTTTACTTTCTCTTCGTATGTTTCCCTTATTGTCTGCTGTCCCGAATTTGAAAACCTTCACTTTGCCAGTGAGCTGCTTTTCTCCGGACATTCTTTTTTAGAGCCGCATAGGAACTACATTTTATAAATGTAGCGTAAGTTACATGTGGCAGGATTCACTAAGAGTTCGAGTGTTTCTAGCTCGTGTTCATCTTGGTTCCATTTTGTGCTTTTGCTTTCATCCGCTCCCCTTGCTTGTTGTTTGCTTTCCAGTATTTTGAAAACCTTTACTTTCCAGTAATCTGCATTTCTCTGTTCTGTTTAGAGCCACTTAACACATTTTTAAAAATCTAACTTAACCGCTTCGGTGCTCATGACGAGACCAGCTCGTCATGAGTCACAGTGGAGCTGTGCTCATGACGAGCTGGTCTCGTCATAACGGCTGCGCTCCGCCCATGCGGGATTAATTCCCCGCCTGTGCGGGAGAATTGATCAGTGGGCGGGGTCGTGACGAGACCAGCTCGTCATGAGCACAGCTCCACCGTGACTCATGACGAGCTGGTCTCGTCACGAGCACCACGGCGCCGCGCTCACCCCCCGCCCCCGCACCCGTGGGGGAATTACCCCCGCAGGGAAGGGGTTAAGTCACATGTTGCAGAAGTTACGAAGACTGCGCACGTTAGTAGCTTGTCTTCACCTTGATTCTTTTCCTTGCTTTTGCTTTCACCCTCTCCCATACCATACAGGAGGCCATACCATACCATACCAGGCCATACCGCATCATACTATACAGTGACAGGCCATACCATACCATACCATACATACCATACCATGCCATACCATACCATACCAGGCCATACCGCATCATACTATACAGTGACAGGCCATACCATACCATACCATACATACTATGCCATACCATACCATACCATGCCATACCATACCATACCATACCATACCATGCCATGCCATGCCATGCCATACCGCATCATACTATACAGTGACAGGCCATACCAGACCATACCAGACCATACCACATCATACTATACAGTGACAGGCCATACCATACCATACAATACTATACAATGACATACCGTACCATACCATACCATGCCATGCCATACCATACCATACCATACCATACCATACCATACCATACCATACCATACCTTCTTTCATATAAAACTTAAATTCTCTTTGAAAAACAATGACTTATTGTTTCAGAAAAAATTGTTGAGACTCAGAAAAGACATTAAAATGGTTCACTTTTAACTGTCTGTTTGCGTTACATCTGCCGTGGACCATACCAAAAACCTGCATACCAGACCATACCAGACCATACCACATCATACTATACAGTGACAGGCCATACCATACCATACAATACTATACAATGACATACCGTACCATACCATACCATGCCATGCCATACCATACCATACCATACCATACCATACCTTCTTTCATATAAAACTTAAATTCTCTTTGAAAAACAATGACTTATTGTTTCAGAAAAAATTGTTGAGACTCAGAAAAGACATTAATATGGTTCACTTTTAACTGTCTGTTTGCGTTACATCTGCCGTGGACCATACCAAAAACCTGCATTGGGCTTAAAGCACACCCATTGCTTACCGTTAGTTTGCTTTATTGTCACTATTAGATCTCAACGGAGACAGCATAGGAGCTGTCGTTTACGAGACATTTTGCTCGCTTAATGGGTACTTAGAGCCTGACTATTGCTTATCATTAGTTGGCTTCATTGTCACTCTTAGTTGCTGACTCCTGTTTGGTCAGGCCGTGCTGGTTTCACTTCCTCTTTGTGTTTTTCTCCCTCCCCTGGAGCATGGCTCATGTACTGCTCCCTTTCTTTGTGAGTATCCTTCAACTGCTTGAGCTTTCTTGGCTAGGTTATTTTTGTACTCCACTTGCAGTACAGCACTCACTAAGAGTGCATGTGTTTGCAGGCCATCTCCCCTCGTCCCCCCGTCCTGCGTTGTTGCTTGCCCCATCCCCCTTGCCCGTCCTGTGTTGTTGCTCTGTCATTGTTTCTTGACCCATCCTCCTCCCTCTTTTTCCATTGTAGCTTAACCTGTTCCCCACTACCCCTTCCATGGTTGTTTCTTTAACTGTCCCCACCAACCCCTCTCGTCGTCATTGCTGCGTGGTCCCCTCCTGTATTGTTGCCCCATTGTCGGTGCTTGCCCCCCCATCTTCCCCATCATTGCTTGCCTGTCCCCCCCAACCCTGCCTCTGTTGTTGCTTGCCCCTTCTCCTAGCCCCCTCCCGCCAGAAAAAGAAAGCATTGTCAAAGCCAATAGGTTTTGCCTATGCAAGATCAATTGGCTTTGTCAATGTTTTTTCAAGCCATGCTGTACAGCAGCATGGCTGGTGTGCAGCATGGTTGAAAGTAAAAAAAAAAAGAAAGCACCATGATGTGGCCAGCGATGACCATGTCCTAGCACATTTTTTTCTTTCACCCATGCTGTAGAGCAGCCACGCTGCTGTACAACATGGATAAAACAATTGATAAATCCAATGAATTTCGCATGGCAATACTCATTGACTTTGCCAATGCTTGTTTGATTATAACGTAAAGAGGTGTACTACGCACATAAATTTGATTACAAATGTACAGAAAATAGTGGTCCTTTGTCAAAAGAGGCTACTATGTAATAGTTTGCTGTTCAGGACTTTCAAGTTCACTACTCCCAACACAAACGTCAAATGTTCTTTAAGTGTATACGATAACTCTGCCAATGCTGTCGCTTCAGCAAACGGAATCTAGTCCCAGCTTCCAGACTTTTATAGCCTAACTGGTTGCTTCATTATGGTACTTTCTTTCAAGGGAAGCAAGGAACAGCACATACAGTATCTCCCACTATTTTCAAACACAGCCTGAACATAAAGCCAGACCTTTTGGCTTCTCTATTGCATGTTTGAAAGAAGCATTGGCAAAGCCATTTTTTTAAAAGTATTGTGCCCAGCTCACAGCTTTGTGTTATTATTAGGGCATTGACTGTGCCCCTTCTCATGCTCTTGGCAACACCATTATTTTGGTGGCACTGATACCCATGGATTGGAAGGGCTGGGTAGATACTAGTTCCTCCTAGTAGCAGGATGATTATCTAATATATTTCCTGGACAGCCCATGGTTGTCATTATTCATGGTGCAAGCGTGCGATTAGCCTGGAAGATGGGGCAGTGTGCCCAGAGTCTGCACTGGATGGCCACAGAAAGTCAATATAAAACCAAAGGCACTCACTGTCCCCGAGAACTTTTTTTAATAATGAGAGATGCCAGTACTCTCTCATTGAAAGTATTGGATTCTGTTGAGAAAACAGGTACTTTCTGTTTCAAAATAAATAGGCAATGACAATGCCAATAGTTGTGACTTTTGTAAGTTTAAGTACTCTATAATTCATCATTCATGCACTCTGCAGCTCATACTTGCACTCATATATCCATTCATTCACCAATTGATTAATTTCTGTATTCACCCACTTACCCATTTGCACTAAAACAGGCACACAAACTCAATCAATCAATCAATCAAACATTTGTAAAGCGCGCTACTCACCCGTGAGGGTCTCAAGGCGCTAGAGGGGGGGGAGGGAGAAGCAGCTACTGATTGAACAGCCAGGTCTTGAGAAGTTTCCTGAAGGTCAGCAGGTCCTGGGTTTGCCGCAGGTGGGTGGGGAGGGTGTTCCATGTCTTGGTGGCGAGGTGGGAGAATGATCTGCTGCCGGTGGTCGTTCGGCGGATGCGTGGGACGGTGGCAAGGGCGAGGTCCGCGGAGCGAAGCTGGCGGTTCAGGGAGTAGAAGGTGAGTCGTTCATTGAGGTATGCTGGTCCGGCGTCGTGGAGTGCTTTGTGAGCGTGGGTGAGGAGCTTGAAGGTGATCCTCTTGTTGACCGGGAGCCAGTGCAGGTCTCTCAGGTGGGCGTGATGTGGCTGTGGTGAGGGATTCCGAGGATGAGGCATGCAGAGGCGTTTTGTATGTGTTGAAGTCTTTTCTGGAGTTTGGCTGTGGTTCCTGCGTAGAGGGCGTTGCCGTAGTCCAGCTGTAGGAGAGTAGGATCTGCTTCACAGGGGTACCCCCACTTTTTGCTGATACTTCACTGGTTTTCGACATTAGTCTGGCTGGGGCCCTGCTATTCAGAACCCCAGCCTAGCTGTTTCCTCTGTAAAAGGGTCTCCATGTGCCTTAGGCACATCACTGATTGGGATCTGGAGTGCCCTTGTAAGTCCCTAGTATATGGTAGGTATAGGTACCTCAGAGGCCTGCCAGGGGCTGCAGCATGTATTATGCCACCCCTGGTAGGCCATCCAAACTGACACCACAGGTCTGCTACTGCAGCCTGGGTAAGGTGGTGCATGCACCCCTTGCTGTGGTATAGGTTACCTATATCACTAAAAGCATACACACATATAAACCTATAAGTCACTCCTAAGGCAGGCCTTATCAATCCTAAAGGCAGAGTGCGTGGTTCTTATGTGAGAGGGTGCCCCTGCATGAGCAGGGCCCCTCTGCAGCGTTCGGAGACCATCTCTGATGCTGTTTGTAGTGCAGCCTGACCATATACTCTTAAACGCATTATATCCTCGCGGTAAAATGCTAACTATGGAATGGCTGCACCAAAACATGTCGTGTTTGGTGTCAAACATCTTGGAATACTACCCCCCGCCAATCCTGGCGGCGGGGGTAGCATTCCACCCTTCTAGAGGGAAAGGCATGTTAACTCTGACGAGTCCGGTAACTTCTTTCCAGGGCCCTGGCATCACAAAATGGATGCTGCTGCCACAGACACGAGTCTGGCCTCCTGCTGCTGGACGAAACTCCGGCAGGGGAGGCCTGGACAATAGGTTTCCTGTCCCAGGGAGGTGTGACCACCTCCCCAGACAGGACAATGTGTATTGGGGCTGGGCGGGAGCACTTTCGGGTGCTTTGAAGTCCTGCACTGGGGGCACATTTGGTGTCCCTGTGCATACCCCAGTTCAAACCGGATCAGGGGCTTGCAGCCCCTGCTTTGGCGCGAACTGGACAAAGGGAAAGGGGTGTAGCCACCCCTCTGCCCTGACCCACCATAGGTGGGGCCACAGAGTAGTCCATCCCCTATTTTCGGAATAAAGGTAGGAACCCAGTCCTTAGGACTTTAGATTATACCTGGACGAAACTCTGAAACAGAATCCTGGACCTTCGACGCTCTACTCATGATTAGAGGACTGAAGAATCTCCCTTGGGGTCAAGGAGTGACTCCCTTGCTTGGCAGGCACCAAAGAAGCATCTGTCCGGTTCGCATCACTGAAGCTCCCGTCGGACGCCGAAGTCATCGCATCACCAGAGGTGGATTCTCAGACTTCCCGAGGCTACCCTGAGTCCCCAGCAAAGCTGAGGCCCGTGGCTATCGTGGGTGACTTGAGACCGTGACCCCTGGACACCGAGCACACTTGCAAGTGCACCATCTTCTGGGTCTCCCAAGAAGTCGTGCTTTGGGTTCCGAGTAGCCCTAGCCTCCAGCACCACCTGCACCAAAGATCACTGGCCCCCACTCCACGAGTGTCCTGTAAGCCAGCTCCACGTGCGGCGTCACGAGGCTCCTTCGCGGTCGCTAGCCCGTTGGCTAGTAGCCCTTACCGAAGGCCAATCTTTTCTTTACTTGGCAGTCTGGTTGCTCCAGGCCTGCCCTCACTTACCCTTGCTGGGTGAGTTCCCAGACCTTGCTGGTCTGCATCATCGACGATCTACATCTTACTCGAGACTTGCCGTTGCCAAGGCCTGTTGGGTCCAATCTGGTCGCCGACACCTCTGCACTTGACAAACATCGAGCAACAGCCCGAATCCTGCTCCTGGTCGCCGACAACGCCTCCCGGACCTCGTGGCTGAAGAGTCAAGACGACCGTCAACGAACTTGAAGCACTCGACATCGGTGGGCATCTGTCCATCGCCCTCCTGGTCACTGGCTAGTGACCCAGACTCTGTCCCCTCTGCTTTCAGGTTCTTCAGAACTCCGATCCACTCTTGGATCCACCCGGACACTTTTCTCCTGGTCGCCAGCAGCACTTTGCAGCAGATCGCCATAAGAAACGGCGACGAAACCCGACCCCGAAAGGCACCTATGCACCCGGCTTCCCTGGGTGAGGTAACACGAGTCCTCCGGTGCTCCCGTGGGTAGAGACTCTTCAAAGTCCTAGATCTCAAAGGGTTTTGTCCTAGTCCTCTTTTAAGTGTCCCTTTCCTCTATTTTCCCGATCCCGACTTTCTCCATAGAAGTTAACGGCGTATCGCGGTTGTGTATTTACACTGCACGCGTCTCCCGTGGGTCCCCTGTGTCACTACCTTGGGTGGTTCCTTGTGGTCCAAGCACTTCTAGAGGCTCTAGGCCTAGTGTCTAGTTCAGTCGTGGTTCGCATACCATTTTATTGGTATATGGTTTGGTACGCCCCTAGGGCTCAAACGTGTATTTGTGCTATTACTGTGATTTAAGATCTTATAACCTATGTACTTGAACTCTAGCCTCATAAAGAGACTAGAGGGGTGTGTTTAGTAATAAATGCATATATTTTGAATATATACCTGGTGTGGTGCTTTTTCATTTGGTCACTCAAGAGATTATAGACTGGTAAAACAAGCTGCTTTACATTCCTTCAAGACTTAGCCTGAAGGCTGCTCTCCATAGCTACCACTAGGATAGCTTTCAATAAGGTTGTCTTTAACCTACCTACCATAAGAGTCGATTTGGACTGGTGCAAGGTGCCCACTATAATTAGTGGACAGCATATGCCAGGCCAACTTCTCACATTGGTGTGCAGCGTGTGGGATTCCAGCTTGCTATTGTTTTACCAGATAATCTCAATTGAATTGATCAACTGAAAACCACTAAAGATACCTAAGGTACATATAATTTAAGCTTAGAATATCAGTAAGTTCTACTGAACTTAGAGTTGTGTGTTAAGGGATAGCACAACCCTTTCTACAACTCAAGAGAGTTTAGTAGGCCACACTAGAGTAGGTAGTGCATACACCACACCACACTAGTAATGTCTTTAAAAGCAGGATCTAGAGATGCCCTGCAGGAAGCCATTGAGCTTCCCCCTCCAAGTATGACACACTCCCATTCTTGGAACTGAGAGCTTTGTGTAACGTGAGGAAATTAAGGACAGGCCAAAGTCCCACCACCCAACACCTCCAGGAGATGTTGGTGGCTTATGATCTTAGTAAGTCCTCAGAGACTGAAGGGGTAGGAGCAGAGGGTGGGCCAGCAGATGAGGAAGGGGCCAGGGGTACTACTACCCCCAGCCCCCTCTGAAACTGACCAGGAGGGTGACAATGACCCTGACCTGGAAAACCCAATCCCTTCTGGGGAAGATGAAGATGAGGATCTGGAGAACCACACCTTTGTCCCCCAGGAAGGATTATGAGTGTGCTCAGAAAGTCTAGGTCTCCTTCTCAGGAGTCTAACCACTCTGGCACCTCAATAGGGAGCTCTGTTTCTTCTCACAGGAGGGAATCCTCTCATGAGAGAAGAAAGAGACTGGTCCAGTATGAGGAAACTCAACTGGAGATCAGGAAGAAGCAATTGGCTTTAGATAGAGAATCCCTAGATCTCCTTAGGGAGAGAAGAAAGTTGGGACTAGAGTCCCATGGTGGCAGCCATGTCCCTAGAGATAGGGAAAGGTCCTATGACCATAGGAACCTGAGCAAGATTGTCCCTCCCTACCAGAGTGGGGATGATATCCACAAATGGATAACTGCTTTAGAGAGGGCCTGTAAAGTACAGAAGGTCCCTCAGGAGCAGTGGGCAGCAATCTTGTGGCTCTCCTTTGCTGACAAAGGTAGAGACAAGCTCCTCACTGTTAGAGAGGAGGATGCTGACAATTACAAGGTCTTGAAGAGTGCTCTTATTGATGGGTTTGGCCTAACCACTGAACAGTACACGTTGAAGTTCAGAGACACCCAAAAAGCACAGACTCAAGACTGGGTAGACTATGTGGATTGTTCTGCCAAGGCTCTGGAAGGCTGGTTGATGGGCAGTAAGGTGTGTGACTTCTCAGGATTGTATAATCTGATAATGAGGGAGCAGATTCTTAATAACTGTCAAAACCAGCTGTTGCATCAGTACCTGGTTGACTCTGATCTGACCTCTCCCCAAGAATTGGGAAAGAAGGCAGACAAATGGGTCAGAACCAGGGTGAAGCAGAAGGTACAGAACCAAGGTGGGGAAACCAAGAAGCAAGATGCTAAGAACTCTGACAAGGGTGGGGAGAAGGGTAAAGATCAAAAGTCTTCATCAGGCCCCCAAAAATCTTCTTCTGGTGGGGATTCCCAGTCTACCAAGGGTAAAGGCCAAAGAAAACCATGGTGCAAGGTCTGTAAGCAAAAGACCCACTGGACCAGTGATTGCACCAAGTCCAAAGACTCCAGTCCAGCATCCACCAATGCCCCTAAGGCACCTGTTCCCCCTAGTACAGTTGGTGGAAGTGCTCCAGCAAAGGGTTTAGTAGGGTTCACCCTGGGAACTGAGTTGGGCTCTGACTTAGTCAGGGAGCTGACTCAGGCTGTGTTAGTCTGTGATGGAGGCATGGATGTGACCTCCACTGTGAGTCCCAGTAATCTGGGCAAGTACAGACAACAGCCTTTAATCAATGGACGAGAGGCTTTGGCATTTAGGGACACAGGGGCAAGTGTCACAATGGTGACACAAGACCTTGTGCTACCTGGGCAAGTTATACTTGGTGAAATGTACCTAGTGACCAATGCTAGCAATGTCAGAACAGACCATACTCTGGCAGTTGTTAACTTCTCCTGGGGAGGGGTAACTGGCCTTAAGAAGGTTGTGGTAAGTGCAAACCTACCAGTCGAATGCTTGCTTGGCAATGACTTAGAGACTTCTGCTTGGGCAGAAGTGGAGCTCAGGACCCATGCAGAAATGCTGGGGATCCCTGCAGATGTGTTTGCTGTGACCAGGTCACAAGCTAAACTGTCTAAAACTGAACAGGCCTTGGATTCTGGAAGAATGGACCAAGTGCCTTCCAAGAGGAGGAGTAGTAGGGTTAAGGCAGTGCCTTCCCCCTTGGCTCAGGAGGAAGATCAGTCCCTTGAGGGGGATGATCTCAGCCCTGAAGAAGGAACTGTCCCAGAGGAACTTGAGCCTGACCAGGTTGAGTTCTTGGGGACAGGGGGACCTTCTAGGGCAGATCTGAGCCAGGAGCAGCAGAGCTGCCCCTCCCTTGAACCCCTCAGACAGCAAGCTGCTGCTGAGGCTGCTGAGAAAGCTAGTGGTCCCCATACAGTGTATTGGGATGATGGACTCCTGTACTCAGAGAGTAGAGACCCCAAGCCTGGTGCTACCAGGAGGTTGGTAATACCTTTGAAGTTCAGGGGCTTCCTATTGACCCTAGCCCATGATATTCCCTTAGCAGGACACCTGGGCCAGAACAAGACTTGGGACAGAATTGTCCCTCACTTTCACTGGCCCCACATGTCTGAAGACAGTAAGGAGTTTTGTCGCTCCTGTGTAACCTGCCAAGCCAGTGGCAAAGCAGGTGGCACTACAAAGGCCCCCTGATACCACTACCTGTGGTGGGGGTGCCCTTTGAGAGGGTAGGGATTGACATTGTTGGTCCCATGGATCCCCAAACAGCATCTGGGCACAGATTTATACTGGTGGTAGTGGATCATGCCACCAGGTATCCAGAGGCTATACCCCTTAGGACCACTACAGCACCTGTGGTGGCAAGGGCCCTCCTGGGAATTTTCTCAAGAGTGGGCTTTCCTAAGGAGGTGGTATCAGACAGGAGTGCAAACTTCATGTCTGGGTACTTAAAGGCAATGTGGAAGGAGTGTGGAGTTACTTATAAGTTCACCACACCCTATCACCCACAATGCAATGGTTTAGTTGAGAGATTCAACAAAACCTTGAAGGGCATGATTAAAGGGCTCCCAGAAAAGCTTAGGCGTAGATGGGACATACTCTTGCCCTGCCTTTTATTCGCATATAGGGAGGTGCCTCAGAAGGGGGTTGGTTACAGCCCTTTTGAACTTCTGTTTGGCCACCCTGTGAGGGGTCCACTGTGCTTGGTGAAGGAAGGATGGGAGTTACCTCTCAAGCCCCCAAAGCAAGATATAGTGGACTATGTACTTGGTCTCCGCTCCAGGATGGCTGAGTACATGAAAAAGGCAACCAAAAACCTTGAGGCTAGCCAGGAACTTCAAAAGGCCTGGCATGACCAAAAGGCTGTCCTAACTGTTTACTAGCCAGGACAGAAGGTGTGGGTGTTGGAGCCAGTGGCCCCAGCAGCTCTCCAAGACAAATGGAGTGGACCCCACACTATTGTTGAGCAGAAGGGTGAGGTCACTTACTTAGTAGACCTGGGAACACCCAGGAGTCCCCACAGGGTTCTCCATGTCAACAGACTTAAGCCATATGTGGACAGGGCAGACATGGGCTTGCTCATGGCTACTGATGAAGGGCAGGAGGAAGAGAGTGACCCACTCCCTGACCTGCTCTCACAGAACCCTGACGATGGGTCAGTTGATGGTGTAGCCTTGGCAGGCAGCCTCACTACCCAGCAACAAACTGATTGCAGGCAAGTCCTCAATCAGTTTAGACATATGTTTTCTCTGACACCCAGTCAGACCACCTGGTGCACTCATGAAGTGGACACTGGGGACAGTCTGCCTATTAAAAACAAGATTTATAGGCAACCTGACCATGTCAGGGACTGTATCAGGACTGAAGTCCAGAAGATGTTGGAATTGGGAGTGATTGAGCCCTCAGATAGCCCTTGGGCTAGTCCAGTAGTCCTAGTACCTAAACCTCACACCAGTGGTGGGAAAAGAGAGATGAGGTTTTGTGTAGACTACAGGGGCCTCAATGCAGTCACTAGGACTGATGCCCATCCAATACCCAGGGCAGATGAGCTCATAGATACTTTGGCCTCTGCCAAATATCTCAGCACATTTGACCTAACAGCTGGCTACTGGCAGATCAGACTAGCTGATGCTGCAAAGCCCAAAACAGCATTTTCAACCCCTAGTGGGCATTATCAATTTGTGGTGATGCCCTTTGGTCTGAAAAATGCACCTGCCACTTTCCAGAGGTTGGTGAACACAGTTCTCACAGGACTGGAGGCCTATAGTGCAGCTTATCTAGATGATATTGCTGTCTTTAGCTCCACCTGGGAGGATCACCTGGTCCACCTCAGGAATGTTTTACAGGCCCTGCAAAAGGCAGGCCTGACTATCAAGGCCACTAAGTGCCAGATAGGGCAGAGTCAGGTTGTGTACCTGGGCCACCTTGTGGGTGGAGGCCAGGTTCAACCTTTGCAGAGCAAGATCCAGACCATCATGGACTGGACTGCTCCAACTACCCAGACTCAGGTGAGAGCCTTCTTAGGCCTGACTGGGTACTATAGGAGATTTGTCAAGGGGTATGGATCAATAGTGACACCCTTGAATGACTTAACTTCTAAGAAAATGCCCAAAAAGGTTCAGTGGACAGTTAGCTGTCAAAAGGCATTTGATGACAGGCCATGTGCACTGCTCCAATTCTGCAGAGTCCTGATTACTCCAAGAAGTTCATTGTTCAAACAGATGCATCTGAATTGGGGGTAGGGGCTGTACTGTCACAATTGAATGAAGAAGGTCAGGATCAGCCAGTAGCTTTTATTAGCAGAAGGCTGACCCCTAGAGAGAAACGTTGGTCAGCCATAGAGAGGGAGGCCTTTGCTGTGGTCTGGGCTCTGAAGAAGTTGAGGCCATACTTGTTTGGTACACACTTCCTGGTTCAGACAGACCATAAGCCCCTCTTATGGCTAAAACAAATGAAGGGTGAAAACCCCAAACTGCTTAGGTGGTCCATTTCCCTACAGGGGATGGACTTTACAGTGGAACATAGGCCTGGGAGTAACCATGCGAATGCAGATGGACTCTCTAAGTATTTCCACTTAGAACATGAAGACTTAACTGGGCAAGGTTAGTTTAATGTCCCTACGTTTGGGGGGTTGTGTAGGAGAGTAGGATCTGCTTCACAGGGGTACCCCCACTTTTTGCTGATACTTCACTGGTTTTCGACATTAGTCTGGCTGGGGCCCTGCTATTCAGAACCCCAGCCTAGCTGTTTCCTCTGTAAAAGGGTCTCCATGTGCCTTAGGCACATCACTGATTGGGATCTGGAGTGCCCTTGTAAGTCCCTAGTATATGGTATACTATGTACCAAGGGCATAGGTACCTCAGAGGCCTGCCAGGGGCTGCAGCATGTATTATGCCACCCCTGGTAGGCCATCCAAACTGACACCACAGGTCTGCTACTGCAGCCTGGGTAAGGTGGTGCATGCACCCCTTGCTGTGGTATAGGTTACCTATATCACTAAAAGCATACACACATATAAACCTATAAGTCACTCCTAAGGCAGGCCTTATCAATCCTAAAGGCAGAGTGCGTGGTTCTTATGTGAGAGGGTGCCCCTGCATGAGCAGGGCCCCTCTGCAGCGTTCGGAGACCATCTCTGATGCTGTTTGTAGTGCAGCCTGACCATATACTCTTAAACGCATTATATCCTCGCGGTAAAATGCTAACTATGGAATGGCTGCACCAAAACATGTCGTGTTTGGTGTCAAACATCTTGGAATACTACCCCCCGCCAATCCTGGCGGCGGGAGTAGCATTCCACCCTTCTAGAGGGAAAGGCATGTTAACTCTGACGAGTCCGGTAACTTCTTTCCAGGGCCCTGGCATCACAAAATGGATGCTGCTGCCACAGACACGAGTCTGGCCTCCTGCTGCTGGACGAAACTCCGGCAGGGAGGCCTGGACAATAGGTTTCCTGTCCCAGGGAGGTGTGACCACCTCCCCAGACAGGACAATGTGTATTGGGGCTGGGCGGGAGCACTTTCGGGTGCTTTGAAGTCCTGCACTGGGGGCACATTTGGTGTCCCTGTGCATACCCCAGTTCAAACCGGATCAGGGGCTTGCAGCCCCTGCTTTGGCGCGAACTGGACAAAGGAAAGGGGTGTAGCCACCCCTCTGCCCTGACCCACCCATAGGTGGGGCCACAGAGTAGTCCATCCCTATTTTCGGAATAAAGGTAGGAACCCAGTCCTTAGGACTTTAGATTATACCTGGACGAAACTCTGAAACAGAATCCTGGACCTTCGACGCTCTACTCACGATTAGAGGACTGAAGAATCTCCCTTGGGGTCAAGGAGTGACTCCCTGCTTGGCAGGCACCAAAGAAGCATCTGTCCGGTTCGCATCACTGAAGCTCCCGTCGGACGCCGAAGTCATCGCATCACCAGAGGTGGATTCTCAGACTTCCCGAGGCTACCCTGAGTCCCCAGCAAAGCTGAGGCCCGTGGCTATCGTGGGTGACTTGAGACCGTGACCCCTGGACACCGAGCACACTTGCAAGTGCACCATCTTCTGGGTCTCCCAAGAAGTCGTGCTTTGGGCTCCGAGTAGCCCTAGCCTCCAGCACCACCTGCACCGAAGATCACTGGCCCCCACTCCACGAGTGTCCTGTAAGCCAGCTCCACGTGCGGCGTCACGAGGCTCCTTCGCGGTCGCTAGCCCGTTGGCTAGTAGCCCTTACCGAAGGCCAATCTTTTCTTTACTTGGCAGTCTGGTTGCTCCAGGCCTGCCCTCACTTACCCTTGCTGGGTGAGTTCCCCAGACCTTGCTGGTCTGCATCATCGACGATCTACATCTTACTCGAGACTTGCCGTTGCCAAGGCCTGTTGGGTCCAATCTGGTCGCCGACACCTCTGCACTCGACAGACATCGAGCAACAGCCCGAATCCTGCTCCTGGTTGCCGACAACGCCTCCCGGATCTCGTGGCTGAAGAGTCAAGACGACTGTCAATGAACTTGAAGCACTCGACATCGGTGGGCATCTGTCCATCGCCCTCCTGGTCACTGGCTAGTGACCCAGACTCTGTCCCCTCTGCTTTCAGGTTCTTCAGAACTCCGATCCACTCTTGGATCCACCCGGACACTTTTCTCCTGGTCGCCAGCAGCACTTTGCAGCAGATCGCCATAAGAAACGACGACGAAACCCGACCCCGAAAGGCACCTATGCACCCGGCTTCCCTGGGTGAGGTAACACGAGTACTCCGGTGCTCCCGTGGGTAGAGACTCTTCAAAGTCCTAGATCTCAAAGGGTTTTGTCCTAGTCCTCTTTTAAGTGTCCCTTTCCTCTATTTTCCCGATCCCGACTTTCTCCATAGAAGTTAACGGCGTATCGCGGTTGTGTATTTACACTGCACGCGTCTCCCGTGGGTCCCCTGTGTCACTACCTTGGGTGGTTCCTTGTGGTCCAAGCACTTCTAGAGGCTCTAGGCCTAGTGTCTAGTTCAGTCGTGGTTCGCATACCATTTTATTGGTATATGGTTTGGTACGCCCCTAGGGCTCAAACGTGTATTTGTGCTATTACTGTGATTTAAGATCTTATAACCTATGTACTTCGAACTCTAGCCTCATAAAGAGACTAGAGGGGTGTGTTTAGTAATAAATACATATATTTTGAATATATACCTGGTGTGGTGCTCTTTCATTTGGTCACTCAAGAGATTATAGACTGGTAAAACAAGCTGCTTTACATTCCTTCAAGACTTAGCCTGAAGGCTGCTCTCCATAGCTACCACTAGGATAGCTTTCAATAAGGTTGTCTTTAACCTACCTACCATAAGAGTCGATTTGGACTGGTGCAAGGTGCCCACTATAATTAGTGGACAGCATATGCCAGGCCAACTTCTCACACCAGCCTGCTGCTGACGAGGGCTTGGGTGACTGTCCTTCTGGTTTCGGTGGGGATCCATCTGTAGATCTTGCGGAGCATGCGGAGGGTGTTGAAGCAGCAGTGGGAGACCGCGTTGACTTGCTGGGTCATAGAGAGCGTTGTGTCCAGGATGAATCCCAGGTTGCGAGCGTGGTTGGTGGGTGTCGTGGCAGTTCCCAGCGTGGCCGGCCACCAGGAGTCGTCCCATGCGGAGGGGGTGGAGCCAAGGATGAGGACCTCTGTCTTGTCAGAGTTCAGTTTCAGGCTGCTGGTCTTCATCCACTCTGCGACGGCCTTCATTCCCTTGTGGAGGTTGGATTTGGCGGTGGCCGGGTCCTTGGTGAGGGAGAGGATCAGCTGGGTGTCATCGGCGTACGAGATGATGTTGAGGTGGTGCGCTCGGACGATGTTGGCGAGAGGTGCCATGTAGATGTTGAAAAGGGTCGGGCTGAGGGATGATCCTTGGGGTACGCCGCAGGTGATCGTGGTGGCTTCGGATCGGAATGGGGGGAGGCGGACTCTCCGGGTTCTGCCGGTGAGGAAGGAGGTGATCCAGTTCAGGGTTTTGTCGCGGATCCCTGCGTCGTGGAGGCGTGTGCGCAGGGTGTGGTGGCAGACGGTGTCGAAGGCGGCCGAGAGGTCCAGGAGGATGAGGGCTGCGGTTTCGCCGTTGTCCAGCAGGGCCCTTATGTCGTCAGTGGCGGCGAGGAGGGCGGTTTCGGTGCTGTGATTGCTTCGGAAGCCTGATTGGGAGGAGTCCAGGATGTTGTTCTCCTCAAGGAAGTGGGTCAGTTGTCTCTTGGCGGTCTTCTCAATGACTTTCGCCGGGTACGGGAGCAGGGAGATGGGTCGAAAGTTCTTGAGGTCCTTTGGGTCCGCCTTGGGTTTCTTGAGTAGGGCGTTGATCTCGGCGTGTTTCCAGCTCTCCGGGAAGGTAGCAGTCTCGAAGGAGCTGTTGATGATCTTCTGGAGTTGGGGTGCGATGACGGAGCTTGCTTTGTTGAAGCTGTGGTGGGGGCAGGGGTCTGAAGGTGAGCCGGAGTGGATGGTGTTCATGATTTTGATGGTGTCTTCGTCGTTGACGTTGTTCCAGGAGAGCAGGAGGTTGGTGTGTATGGTGGGCGTTGAGTTGGGGGTGTCGGCGTCTGTCATCGGTGTATGGGTGTCGAAGCTGTCGTGGATGTCTGTGATCTTGCGGTGGAAGAAGGTGGCCAGGGAGTCGCAGAGTTCTTGCGACGGCGGGATGTCATTGGAGCTGGAGCTGGGGGTGGCGAGTTCTTTCACAATGTTGAAGAGCTCTTTGCTGTTGTGTGCGTTGTTGTCGATGCGCTCCTTGAAGGAGGTCCTTTTGGCGGATTGGATGAGTTGGTGGTGCTTGCGTCTGGCGTTCTTGAGGGCTGCGTGGTTGTCTGGTGTCTGGTCGTGGCGCCACTGCTTCTCGAGTCTTCGGCAGGTTTGCTTGGAAGTCTGGAGGTCGGCGTTGAACCAGATGGCTCTCGTGTCAGTGCGCCTGTTTGAGGGTTTCCTGATCGGGGCGAGGGTGTTGGCGCAGTCGTCGATCCATTGTCTGAAGTCGTGGGCCGCTGCGTTGGTGTCTGAGGGCTCGGATGGAGGGCCTCGGGCGAGGGTGGTGATAAGCTGGTCTTCGGTGACTTTGTTCCAGCTGCGGTGTGGGATTCATTGTGGTTGGTTGTGCGCGGTGTGTTTCTCGAAGGAGAAGTGGATGCAGTGGTGGTTGGTCCAGTGGAGTTCGGTGGTGTGGCTGAAGGTGACGTGGTTGCTGGCGGAGAAGATGGGGTCGAGGGTGTGTCCGGCGGAGTGGGTGGGTGTCGTGACGAGCTGTTTGAGTCCGAGGTTGGCGAGATTGTCGATCAAGGTTGTGGAGTTGCTGTCGTTTGCATTCTCGAGGTGGAAGTTCAGGTCTCCGAGGAGAATGTAGTCTGTGGAGGCGAGGGCGTGCGTGCTGATGAGGTCGGTGATGGAGTCGCTGAACTGTGGTCGGGGTCTTGGAGGTCTGTAGACGAGGGTTCCTCTGAGGGTGGTGTTGTGATTGACGTGGATCTGGAAGTGTAGGTGTTCGGCCATGCTGAGGGACTGTTCGGTGTTGGTCGAAATTCTGATGGTGTTCCTGTGGACGAAGGCGATTCCTCCTCCTGGTTTGTTGTTTCGGTCCCTGCGGGTGATCTTGTAGCCGTCCGGGATGGCTATGGCTATGTCAGGCGCCGAGGAGGCGGTCATCCAGGTCTCCGTCAGGAAGGCGACGTCCGGGGAGGATGAATCGAGCAGGTCCCAGATTTCGACGGCGTGCTTGTGGACTGAGCGGGTGTTGAGTAGTATGCATCTGAAATTGTTGCAGCCTGTTTTGGTGGGAAGGGCGGGACGTGCAGGTGTGCGCTGGCTGGTGTAGCTGCAGTTACGGCAGGTGAAGGGTCCGTGGGTGTGCTTCGGGGTGGCCTGGAAGCAGGTGGAGGTTCGGCCGGTATTGAGTGCGTGGAGGGTGTTGGTGTCGTAGCGGCGTTGGGTGTTGTGGTGCACACGGGGGCCAGGGGGTCTGGCGATGGGCGCGGTCCAGGCGCGGATGGGCGCAGACGGGCTTGCCTTAGGCGCGCCTTTGGCGCGCCCGCTGCGCGCATCGCTGCACGACCGCGCAGCGGTCGCCATATGAAGGGAAGGGGGGCGGGAGCAGAGGTAGGGGGCGGGAGCAGGCAGTATCGGGGGGCGGGGCCGCAGGGGCAGCAGCGGCGGGAAAACAAGGCACAACAACAGTAAAATGCAAAATACAAATGAAAAACAGTGAAAAGCGATGAGGAGTACAAATGAAACACAGTGAAAAGCGATGAGGAGTACAAATGAAACACAGTGAAAAGCGATGAGGAATACTAGTGAAAAACGATGAGGAGTACAAATGAAACACAGTGAAAAGCGATGAGGAATACAAATGAAAAACAGTGAAAAACGATGAGGAAAACAACAGGAGCACAATTCAAGGCACACGAGGGGCAACAAGAGGGACAGGGGGGAGCACCTGAAACGGACGATCTGCAGGGGGTTGAGCAGCAGCGCAGGGACGGGCTGCTGGCTCGAACCCTGGTACAGAGCTGGAGGCTGGAGACCGGCTGAACAGCGGGGCTGCAGGGATGAGTGCTGGCCTTGAGCTAGGTCAATGTTTCACACGCGCTCCCCGCAGCGGTCGCCATATGAAGGGGAGGGGGCGGGAGCAGAGGTAGGGGGCGGGAGCGGGCAGGATCGGGGGCGGGGCCGCAGGGGCAGCAGCGGCGGGAAAACAAGGCACAACAACAGTAAAATGCAAAATACAAATGAAAAACAGTGAAAAGCGATGAGGAGTACAAATGAAACACAGTGAAAAGCGATGAGGAGTACAAATGAAACACAGTGAAAAGCGATGAGGAATACTAGTGAAAAATGATGAGGAGTACAAATGAAACACAGTGAAAAGCAATGAGGAATACAAATGAAAAACAGTGAAAAACGATGAGGCAAACAACAGGAGTACAATTCAAGGCACACGAGGGGCAACAAGAGGGGCAGGGGGGAGCACCTGAAACAGACAATCTGCAGGGGGTTGAGCAGCGGCGCAGGGACGGGCTGCTGGCTCGAACCCTGGTACAGAGCTGGAGGCTGGAGACCGGCTGAACGGCGGGGCTGCAGGGGTGAGTGCTGGCCTTGAGCTAGGTCAAGGTTTCACACACGCTCCCCCGCAGCGGTCGCCATATGAAGGGGAGGGGGGCGGGAGCGTGCAGGATCGGGGGCGGGGCCGCAGGGGCAGCAGCGGCGGGAAAACAAGGCACAACAACAGTAAAATGAAAAATACAAATGAAAAACAGTGAAAAGCGATGAGGAGTACAAATGAAACACAGTGAAAAGCGATGAGGAGTACAAATGAAACACAGTGAAAAGCGATGAGGAATACTAGTGAAAAATGATGAGGAGTACAAATGAAACACAGTGAAAAGCGATGAGGAATACAAATGAAAAACAGTGAAAAACGATGAGGAAAACAACAGGAGCACAATTCAAGGCACACGAGGGACAGGGGGGAGCACCTGAAAGGGACGATCTGCAGGGGGTTGAGCAGCGGCGCAGGGCCGGGCTGCTGGCTCGAACCCTGGTACAGAGCTGGAGGCTGGAGACCGGCTGAACGGCGGGGCTGCAGGGGTGAGTGCTGGCCTTGAGCTAGGTCAAGGTTTCACACGCGCTCCCCCGCAGCGGTCGCCATATGAAGGGGATGGGGGCGGGAGCAGAGGTAGAAGGCGGGAGCCTGCAGGATCGGGGGCGGGGCCGCAGGGGCAGCAGCGGCGGGAAAACAAGGCACAACAACAGTAAAATGAAAAATACAAATGAAAAACAGTGAAAAGCGATGAGGAGTACAAATGAAACACAGTGAAAAGCGATGAGGAGTACAAATGAAACACAGTGAAAAGCGATGAGGAATACTAGTGAAAAATGATGAGGCGTACAAATGAAACACAGTGAAAAGCGATGAGGAATACAAAGAAAAACAGTGAAAAACGATGAGGAAAACAACAGGAGCACAATTCAAGGCACACAAGGGGCAACAAGAGGGGCAGGGGGGAGCACCTGAAAGGGACGATCTGCAGGGGGTTGAGCAGCGGCGCAGGGACGGGCTGCTGGCTCGAACCCTGGTACTCAACTATCATATAGATGATAAACTATAGGAATAAATGTAGAAAAAAGAAACCATGTCATCACCTGAATGTGGCAGGCATATACTTGCAATACAACACTAAAATTAAACATAGCAACTAATGTCTGTCTAGCCATGATATTGTGCATAGTGTATCATTGTTTTATAGTTCCAATATTGTTGCCATGTTTAGAAGCAACTTATTGGCCATCCTGGAGCAATATAACAAAGATACACTATGCACAATATCATTCCAATATGGCCGCTCAATACACTTTGCACTGGGCGGCTATCTGCTAATGCAAAAATGTATAGTGTATAACTGTTGGACTGATCCAAACTGTCCAAAATAATGCTTCTAAACGGGATAGCCATATTGGAATGGTAAAGCAATGATACACTATGAACAATACTATTCCAAGATGGCTGCCCAGTAAAAAAATTATGGTCTCATAGGATGCAGCACACTGCAGATGAAATGAGGGGCAAGTGAGCATCCTGGTTGACTGTCAGATGAGTTGAAAAAACACAAAAGGAGAAGGAAAGAAATGAATGGGGACCTGTAAAGGAAAAAAGCACTGGAAAAAAGCACTGTCACCAGTCCATACATTGAATTGAAGAACACTAATTTTCTGGCAAATGTTCCCTTGTGATCAGGAAAAATGCCATTACTCACAGGGCAATAGAGCCAATGGCAGAAATCACCTAGCGCATTGCCCCATGCACAATGCTGTCACGGGGGAAGGGGAATATGAATGACACTCGACCAGACTGATAAGGGTTGACCTTAAGACCCTTCATGTACGTATAGGTATGTAGAGGCTTTTGTGCTTTTTATTATTATGAGGACCTGGCAGACAAACACGCCTGAGGGTATAGCAAGAGGGTCTAGCAAGGATTATCACAAATCAAATGCTCTACCCACAGGTTTGTCAAAGGAAGCAACCAATACCAAACTCATTGCTGTTCGCAGTAACCTTAGAGATTCAGTGTAACAGAAAGACAGCCGACAGGCATTAATACAGCGTGATACTAATTCACCCTTAAAGACTTAACGGCTTAACATATGATTTTCATAATAAATAAGTCCAGTGTATTGCATTTGATGTACTTTTTCGATTAGAAACAGGTTAGTCGTATGGCATCTGACTTTAGATTCCCAAATGAGCCAATTAGGCCTATACGTTTCATGACTGGCTTATCACCTTAGCGAACTCAGGCCAAATATATGGAGCGTGAGCTTTCTTACAAGGTAACCATCGAGAATAGAGTGATGAAATTAGAAATACATAGGAATATGTACCAAATCTGAGTTGCCAGAACAGTATACAACCCCTCCGAAGAGGGCCTAATATGAATTCTCTTATTGCAAATGCTCTACCCCCTGACTTTGGTCAGAAAGGGAACTGACACAGACCCCTTGCCTATTACAGTAATCTATGACTATCAAAGTAATGCTATACCAGTAATTAGACTTTGACACTCTGTAATGACAATGATAATCCATCCTTGAAGGCCTAATGGCTTTAATATATGGTTTTTACAATAAACAAGTTAGGTCTACTGTTTTTGCCCTAAATTTTCATAACGAAAAGATCAGACCTATGGCATTGGGCCTAACTTTTCTCAATATACCAATCAGGTTAGTCACATAAGGTCTGTTGATTGTCAAGTTAGGTAACAAAACAAGCATTTACAATGCAATAGGTTTCGCATTTGCAAAGATTGAGCTATTGGCATTGTAAATGACAATGCCTTTTATTTATGTGTTGTGTTTCAAAACAGATAAATAAAAGGCATTATCATTACAACGCCAATAGCTTAAACTCTCGCAAATGCGAGACCTATTGCATTGCAAATGCTTGTTGCCACTTGGAGTGAAGGATGCACACTTTCATCTCCTGCGTTTAAAATATATGTTTCTCTATCTCCCTCCACAGGGTGAGGACGGTTATGTGGTTAAGAGGAGGGCCCAGTGGCAGCGTCGACTGAGGACTGCGTTACTATACACTGTAATGGAGAATATTCTGTCTGCGCAGTGAATTTAAAATGCTGCTGCTATCTTTTTCGTGGCAGATGAATAGGTGTCACCTTGGGGAGTCCCTGACAAGTGCTTCTGGTGATGTTCCACTGCCCTAGTCTGTATTTGTGCTCTAGCCGGCAGGGACATCTGCAAAGGCTATAGCTTCAAGACATAAGGCAAATAACCAGATCTGCAGCCAAACTAAAGAGAGGAATCCGTACGGTGGAAGGAAGAAAGTGCCCGATGGAAGGCAGGGGAGAAAGAAAGAAGATGGATGACACAGGTTATGGAGAAGAGGCGGAACCGCAAGTTATGCAGGGGAGAGGCTGAGGCAGGTAAAAGGGAAATTACAGTGGGGAATAGAAGTAAAGTGGAAAGCTGCAGGAAAGAGGTGCCGGCATAGCAGACATAAGAAGAAATCAACAGGGTACAGGAATGAACCAGCAGGGCACCAAAATGAACCAGCAGCTTAGAGAAAGAAACCAGGCAAGAGCAATCATCTTTACATAGCAGCACTATGTACACACCTCAAAGACACAGTGTATGTGCCGTTTCACTCTGACCCAGACCCAGTCAGGGGGTATGCTCCCAAGCCTTGATCTGCCACCCAAGCCACGATCATCACCTGTACTAAGTATGGCTAGGAAGATTCTGCACTGAAAGTTTCTTTGGCAGAACCACATTTATTAATTGCGAAGCTGAATAAACGAGGATCCGTAGGTGCAGTGCTGCATTTGGTTATTTCTTGAGCTTTCTTTCAGTATCTGATGTAGCAAGAGGGCTAAAGAGATGCCCATGCCAAGCTCTTGTCAGTCACCCGTGATAACTCAAGCTTTCAACTGCCACAACTGCACCTGTTTTCCTTCCAGAGCAGGGGGCCAAATGGGAACTGCGTAAATGGAGAAAGGGAAGTGGGTGAAGGTGAAATGGAGAAAGGTAAACTCGGGAGCAAAATGTTGAGGCATACTACATAGGCGTACACTGGGCATGCATCTAGGGGCCTTTGGGAATGGGAGAGTGTCAAGGGATCTCTGCAACTGAAGACCGAGAGATAGAGCCTGTGGGGATGGGAGAGGAGTAGGGATAGAGCCTGTGGAGATGGGAGAGGAGTAGGGATAGAGCCTGTGGGGTTGGGAGAGGAGTAGGGATATGGGCTGTGGTGATGTAGCGAGTGGGTAGAAGAGGGAGTGAGAAAGGATATGTGAGGAGGAGAGGGAGTGGAGGGGACTGTGAGCTGGGAAAGGGTGCAATTTGAGGAAAGGAGAGAGTGTCGAGACCCGTAGAGATTGGATAGGAGCTATATAACAAGGAGGTGAATTGGGTGAATTAACGTTGATAGCCAGAAGTCCTTTAAAGCCTGGTTTAGCATGGTAACTGAGCACCCAGTCTTGTAACGGAGTAAGCCTGGAGGTGATTTCATGATAGATTGATATAGAAATCATTGGTTTAACAAGTGCAGTGGCACCAGGGTCCATGAGTATGAGGGGGTTTAGTCTTACGCCCTACCACTTTAAAAGTTCACCAGCAGCCACTGGAAATACCATTAGCTCAGATTAATTCAAGCATTCAATCCATAATTTTATTGTTAAAATTTTTCTGAATGAATGACGTACTTTGGAAACAGTTCAGCATGCACTCAAAGAATGTCAGAACTGTACCCATTCAGGGTTAGCCCTGGTGTGAACTCGCACTGCACAGCTCTGGGCGCATACGCCCTCTGCCAAGGCTGAGTTCGAACTAGGCGCTGAAAGTATTTGGCAAACTCAGCACAAAAAATGACTCGGGGAGGAATGGCAGTTTGAAGGTATGTAAACAAGTGCCGATAAAAAAAATCGTGGTATGTATCGCCACTCCCTTTAGAGTTCATTCCAAGATGGTATTTAACAACCGTGCTCACGCCTCTGATTGAGTTCGCTGGCAGACTGAAACTGTAGAATCGTTCCTGTTGTGAAAATTGCGTTGTAGAGCTCCCTCTGGCGATCAGAAGTGGAATGGCAGGTGGAAGGTGTGTACTATAAACGAGCTCTGATAAAGAAAACAACGCTGCTTTTCACTTCATTACAACGAAACAGGAGGCTGCAAAGACAAGCGGCCGCGCGGCCAAGTAGCTTTTGGAAGTGGAACAAGGCGAGGAGGGAGAGGAGGGGGGCCACGCCCACAACTACGACCGGCGCTTACATTTGTCGGCAGGGTCTGACACGTCCGTCAGTGATAAAAAACACATGGCACACTGCACGCAATTAAGTGCGAGCGAAGCGGACGAAAACTGTAGTTAGGCGCCGCTGCTTCGGGACTACACGGAAGTAACCATAGGATCAACAGCCAACAGAAATCAAGAAAACAACAGCAATGCCAGACTTAAACCAATCGCAAGGGGCAGGAGAAATTACACGGAGTTGAAGCCAATATACAGATTACTTTAAGTCTCGCTGAGACAGCGCATGCACCGCATGCGCTGCCAAGGCAAGACCTAAAAATGGGGGGAGTGAGAGGAATAGGCTGAGTGCATCCTCCAAAATAGATTTATAACACAAAACAAGCACCCAGTACTTCTGAAAGGTCTAACTCTACGTTTTTCGTAAAACCCTCACCCACCAGGGTTACCCCTAGGTGGCATGCTTCCTCATTGGGTCCATCCCGTTCCGCTGCGGAACGGGGCGTCCTGCGACCTACGGATTATTCGGGAGCACTTTGAATGACTATACAATGACAGAAGAGGAGATGGATTTGGAGGGAGGAGTGGGGGGGTTGAATGGTGGAGTCTTTTTAAAAAATACCTGGCTAGTGGGTTTGGTTCTTTATTCTGACCCCTAGTCGGTACGGTTAAAAGCAGGGGGGATTCTTTAGGAGAGAGGGGTAATGTTCCTACCTCCTAAAAGGTCGACATGTTTCTGGCCAAAACCCTATTGGCTATTTTTCAGGACCTAGGGAAATCGCCACTATCGTGATTGCCTGGTTCCACTCCTAATGTCATATATGTGGTCTCCGGTGGCTCCATAGTAGGTAACCGAGCAGAGTAGATGTCTTGATGAGAGTGCGACTATAGGCTTCACTCTCCACCGGAGGAACCATGAGGCAATAGCAGAAAACTCATTAATAACTCGATAAATGATTGAGAGGCGGGTGGTATAAGTATACACACCTTCTACTAAGCATGCATTAAAAGAAATGTTTAATATATGGCAGCGGAACGGGATGGACCCAATGATGAAACATGCCACCCTGGTGGGTGAGGGTTTTACGGAAAACATTGAAATGTTTTTTCCTAAAAGTAGAGTTAAATCTTTCAGATTGTCAAGTTAGACCGACAAATTGCAGGTTATCAGTGCTGGACAGAAGATATTGCCTTTTTCAACACTAAACCCAAACTGATTAAAGTCTTGGCTTAGTGAACCAATGCATGCACTCCTTAAAACTGTGTGGAACCTGAAGGTCACTGTTTCAAGCCCTAGTGTGTCTGCTCCTCCTTTAATAACATTCAAGCTAAACAAATGTGTACTGTTGAGGAACCATACAGTACTTTAAGATTTAGGTGAAAATGGGTAATATAAGGAACCAGTTATTATTGAGTGAAAATTTTCACAATAATACTGTAATTTTTTTAATACTTTATAGGCTTGCTGAATCATGCAGTCCACTCTCTTCTTAAATACCAAAGTCCTGCTGCTGCCTGATAAGTAACTTTAAATAAACAATACATAAATGCCTCACATCAGAGCACACGGCTTGAAAACCTTCACCCTGAAAAAAACAGAGCATCCATGACGGTGCGCCTCGGTCAGTATGCGTTGTTTGGCACTACATATATATCTTTCTTTTTCATTTTTTTCTTTCTCTCCTTCTTTCTTTCTCTTTGTTGTTTTCACTTTATTTTCTTTCATTTTCTCTTTTGCTTTCTCTATATGTTTCTCTTTCTTTTATTCTGTCAATGAGATCAGATACACGAGGTATGTATTATCGCTTTGCACTGAGGACACCTTGGTATTCATTCAGAAACTCAGACACATGCTGACTTTACTGAAAGAATTCAGGAAATTCTCTGGGCTTATTACAAAATGGTTGAAATCCCTCTTGTTTCCTGTGGAAATGCCGGCTAATTGGCGGAATGACTCACTGCCGGAAATAGGATAGGTGTGGCAGCCTGGAGTATTGAAGCATCCAGGTTTGAATTTGAATGCAAAATAGGTCCGAGAACCCTAAAAAAAAGTGGCCATATTTGTAGATCGCTCCTTTTCTCAAAACACTGCTTCAGTGTTTTAAGTATAATGAGAAGATGGGGGAGGGTTGTTTAAAAGAGACATGCTTTCTTAACTTCACTGAGATGAGAAAAAATGCAAATGCTTCCAGGACTTTGTGCACGGATTAGTTCACAATGGTGAACCACACCTGAATATAAGGGCCCCTTCTGCTCAGGCCCCCTGCCCCAGCTCAATCTGCATACATTAATGGACTGGTCCAGAGAGAGACTGGGAATGACACCCACGCCCCCTTGGTAAAAGGGAGGTAATAGAGGCCCATCTGCATCCGTTAAGACTGCTCAGGCCCCCACTGGGCCACTGGCGGCATCTACACAGCACAGAAAAAGCCCAAATAGGCCACCAAGCTGGCAAAAAAGTAACCCACAGCTGCAACTCAGACACAGCCCCATCTCCCATTGCCCAAGTGCCCGCCCTCCTTACCATTCCGACCCTGGAAGTATTGCAGGATCAGGTTCAACCATAACAGAGAGGAGACTACAACTCTGAATGTGAACATGGTGATGGACTATGTGGCTCAATCGATTGTCTTCTGAAAAAACTTCCACTTTCATCAATGGGCCATGTAGCGCTGATAAAAATACAGATGGTGCCTGAATTTCTCTACACCTTTCAAGAGGTGATGCTTGTGCACCCTAGGAAAACATTTCAGTGGAGAGGATGGAGATTGATCTTCTGTTGGCGGGGCCCAGAATTAAGTTGAGCACACTCAAGCTCCCTTATGACAATGATGGACTTGCGCAAACAGACTTTGAGCACTACTACTTGGTGTTACAACTCCAGCAACCACCCCAGTATCTGGGACAGATGACTATCTGCGAGATGTTGATGCTAGTGATAACATGCTCACTCAACTATTTCTGCCCCCACATAGGATCGGACTCGGAGGTACCATATGAGGTCTCCTTGATGTCTCAGATCTGGAACTAAGTAACTAGAAGGATTATGCAACAAGTCCTCTTTTGGGTTATTTTTCCATCTGGAACCACCTGAGTTTCTATATGTTGAAACAGGAGGCTGGATAAACGAGAGATAGGGAAGGTTACAGCACTCTGGGAGATGGATACATCATACTCCAGCAACACCATCATGACCTTCAGTCTCACGAGTGAAAAATATGCTATAGCGACTGGGAAATTCTTATATTATGCTAAACTGACGAAAACCACACAAAACACTTATGAGGCCTTCCCGGGAGGACCACCTGGCTTGCTGACGTTGGCTACCACGTTTGGGTTGACATTAAGGGACCATGCCATCCTCAGCTCCATACAGGGCCTTGATAACTGAAAAACACTAGCACCATTGCCAGGGCCTGCCAGGCCTTTCATTCCACAAGGCCGCCCCTTGTGTCTCTGTTATTTTTCCCAGCTCCTCGAGGTCAATTGCAGCAGGCACCAGGAGGCTTCAAGAAAAAGAGCGAAAGAGAGGGAGGGAGGGGAAAGGTAGAGAGAAAGCAAAAGAGAGGGAGAAGAAAGGGGGGGGAGAAAGAATGGATGGATGGAAAGAGAGTGGTAACACAAGGAGATGAAGGGAGCAGGACCATTGTGCATTCGAGAACAGTCCAAGGGTGGTGTTGGGATATGATAGTGAACGGGGCAGGACATTTGGATACACAAAGAAAGTGAGGAGCAATTCCAGCTAATGACAATATAGGAAATTACAGAATCTATCTTACCCCTCTATTAAGATCAGAAGATTATACCTAAGTAAATGTGGAGATTGCCCACGGTGCCTATTTACGGCACATGTTGTGGTCATGTACAGCGGGTGAGATATTATAGAATTAGGCTGCAGATGTGCTGAGAAATCAAGAAACAGAAATGTCTTTTGTAAATTTGTAGCACTTGTGCTCCTACTAGCATAAAGTTGCATAAGGATACACTGGGTGCAACTAGCAGGTCCTTCCCTACAAAAGTGGAGAAAGGATTACAATGCATGGATGATAGCCGAAGAGATTCGCCTAAAACAAGCGAGGAGAGAGTGGAAGAGGATGAGGGAGACCGGTGTGAGATGCTAGCTGACATGGCTGGAGGTGAAGAGGGGCACACTTTGACTCAAGAAACAGCCTCCTGGCCTGGTGATCTGGGCAATGGAGTTGGCTTTCCATCCTTTTGAGACAAATTACAGTATTGAATGCTCAATGCTGTGTATAAGGACAATGCTTGTACTACATTAGGACTCATGTAAATTTACCCTATAGAATGCATACCTGCCAACTTGAAGAACAATCTCACAGTGTGAGGAGGGGGTGGGGCATTGAAGGGGACAGGGCCACGTGCCGAGAAGTACCTAGGAGGCACTTTTGAACCCCACTCTACCCGCCCTGCTCCTCCCCCTCCCAAAAAAGCTTGCTGAGGCTGGTGCCGATGTCCTGGGGGTGTTTTCACACCCCTTAATGGACGTCGGCAGTCCAAAGCCTCCCAAAAACGAGCTGGAAAACCACTATTTACAGTGGTTATTAGCTTGTTTTCCCTGCCACAGTGTGATATATGCTCCTCACCGGGTGACCATGTGAAGGGAGCCGATATCGTGTGTCACACGGTAGCACCGTGTGAGTTGGCAGGTATGAGGATAGGCCATGTTGTTGTGCACAATGCATCATGGAGATGCCATTCTTGTGTGAACAAAGTGTCTCTTGCTGTTCCAACGCACTGAAATCCACGCACTGAAATTGTGAATATTCAGTGCGTAAAATGTTTGGCAATCATCACGTTTTTTAATGTAACAAATAAAAAGGAATTTTATTGTTTTGCATTTGGAGTGCAAAGACACTAAGGCCCATACATACTAATACATTTTACCATAGACACATAATAGGAGAAACACGTTCACACATCAGGCACTAACTTTTCTAACTCAGACGTCTGTGAAAGGAAATTGATGTATGAGAAGTGTGACATTTGAAAAATTGTCATAGCGGGTTCGCATTACCGCTACTTTCACCAGCACCGCAGGTATGAGGAAAGTTAATTGACTTTGTGATGCCCAGAGAATAGGACAGTAAAATATAATTCTAAGTACAACTCCTACCTTTAGCCCCATTCCAGCCCTTTACTGCTGGGCTGCAGTCAATGAGACATTCACATGCCCCGACATACCGCATTGGTGCAGAAAACATGACTGTCGCATCCTCCCACCAAGCAGAGAAAAGCCTTCTGCTGCTCACACCAGAATATTTTCTTTTTGTAAAATGTATTTAAACTGTAAGGGAAGAAGTTCCCTCGCTCCCTGGGATTATTTATTTTTTACTCTGTGTGGTGATCAGCGCGCAAAGAGTGCTGATGTCACACAGAGTGAAAGTGAAAGTGGTCACGGTATTAGGCACCCTCTACGTTTAATTTGATTAGAGCTCAGGGAGAATATGGAGCCCCCCACAACGATCAAGACGGCAGGTAGCGTTGGTACCACTCCATAGTGGATCTCTGCATGTGAATAGCCGCAGGCCACCCACTATCCACCAGTGATGGCTTTTGGGGTGGGAGAGTGGCCTCAATGCATGGGTAAGTGCTCCCTCTGCTAAAAATGTAAAAACACTCTTTCTTACCTACTGGACAGGGTGATTGAGGGGCTTACTGTAATCTGTCCCTCCAGGGGGACAGAAAGCTCACTAGACCCAGATATCCTTAAATAAACCCTAAAGGCCCCAACTGCCCCCGAACCCCCCCCCCCAGCAGACTGGGGATCCTTACACCCAATCTGCCTGTGGAAGAAGGACGGGGTACCAGATACCAGGTTCTATGCTACCTGAAAGGAGAAAAGATAGACATAGACATGGAGAAAGAGAAAGGACTTGACAGCACAAGCATAGACAGTGAGGATTAGGCGTGCAATGCCCATATGGCTGAAATGGCTTCACCCCCCCGCCCCCCGTTGTGTGTCTCAGCCTGGGCTGCTGCAGCTCGAGCTGCTGTGGGTTCGACTGGGCAGTGTTTAGAGTCATATCTCCGGCACGGCCACGTTTTTCACAGGTCTTTAAAGACCGTTTGCATATTTACATACTTTTGTAAACTGGTTACGTGGCTATGTTTTTTTTAGTGATTCCAGTACCTCCTGGTCCCCCACTCTGCCTATTCTTTACATTTATATTTTACATAAACTGCTGTAGTGTGAGAATGCATTTCATGAAAAGGAATATAAAGTAGGGTTGCCAAAAGAAAAATGCTGGCCATGTGTTGTTTAAAGAGCCTGCAAAGACCTCCTCTTGACACTAAATAGGGTTATAAATAAAAAGTATGTATTGATTTGTAATGTGACATTTCTGTCTTTGTTCCCTTTAATTATCAGTCATGGATCATTCAGGCAGCCCTAGAACACAATAAAAAGTGCTTTCTATTTATATTTGCTGTTCGAAGTATTCACAGATAAGTGCTGCAAATACGGTTTTAGGTGACTGCTTATTTTTGTACCGTCTGGGACATCGAAATAATGAGCTAGCAACACTAATCATAAGACTGGAAGTTTGTTGCAGGATAAGCACATTATTTATTTCCTCCACCCTCGATCCCTGAATAATGCCATGATAGCAATAGTTTAACTTATATTTGGAACCCTACGCTGCCATCAATAACATGCTAAGTTACTTCAAGTGTCTGGGAATGCACCCTGCATTTAGACAACTCACTCCTCATTCTCACCCTTCACTTTCACGCTCACCCTGCACTCACAGCGATCACAATGCACTCACACTGATCACCATGCACTCACACCATTCACCCGCTCACCCTGCACTCACAGTGATCACTCTGCACTCACAATGCACTTGCACTGTTCACCCTGTACCTCACCCCGCAGTCACACGAGCACACTACTCACCCTGCACTAATGTGACACTTCACTCACCTGTCCCCCTCACTGCTCAATCTGCAATCTCACTCAAACAAGCCCATCACTAACCATGCATTCATTCGTCCCACTCTGCACTTACATCCGCATTCAAATTCATATGGTCACCTCACTCACCCTGCAGTCACTCCTCTTACCCCACTCTCACCCTGTTGCATTGCTCACCGTGCACTCACATGGGCACTCCTACCACCCAAACAGCGCAGAGGGTTAATGTGCCTGCTACAAAGAACGTGTACCATGCAGATCACAGAACTGAGTGTGAGTAAACTATGAGTAGAGCTATAAAAAATGAAATGTTTGTCAGACAGGTGCTATAGAGAGATGAGGTGCATTGTCGGTGAGTGGTAAAGAGGGAATTTATGGAGAAGGAGGAAATGGGGGAGGGGACACCAAAAAAGACTGTTGCACCGTGTGCGACCAGTGCTAGGGCCAGCCCTGGATGGGAGTGTTAGCCCCCCCCCCCGAAGTTCGGGTCTAGTTGCGCCTCTGGTGAGGATAGACTAAGAAGAGGAACAAAGCCAGAGGGAGCAATATACAAACAGATAAAAGACTAACAAATATTGAACAAGAAGAGAAGGAGCTGGATGGGTGCTGAGGGACAAACAAGGATGTCTTCCACGGAAAGGAGTCAAAAGAAAGAAGTAAATTAGCCATTGGAAACAAAAGGACCCTGGCATGGGGCAGAAGTGGAATCTTCACCCGGGACCGTCTTTGGAAGACACCGACCCAGCAGAGCAAACGAGGACCAAACAAGGTACATAAATGAATTTCCAATGAGGTATCCGGCAATCTTGAGGATCCTGGAGTAAGGAGTGGTGGTGTCCACCCTCCTGTTGGAAGAGCCTCACGTACCACCACAATCCAGGGAAATATTGTGGCTCGCCGGGTGTGTGTCTAATATGTGGACTGATACAGAGTTGGAAAGAGAGATCAAGTTAAATATTTGATTTTTTGGTTTTATAGCCCTTTATTTTTTTCCTCTGAGAAGAACTTGAGTTTGAGTTACGAAAAGCCCTGAAGGAAAATAAAGTGTTTCCTTCCTGAGACCAGTTCATTCTCCAACAGGTACAATAACAGGTCAGATACAATAATTGGTTTACTTATGGTAAACTAGTTTTTTTCAGGATGCTAAAGATGCCTGATGAAGTAAAGTTAAGAGAAAGGGATGCTTAAGGATGCATAGTTAACAGGAAGCAGATACCAGAAGAAAGAAAAAAATATGAAAAGAAAGAATAATAACAGAAAAGAAAATGAAAGACTAAAAGAAGTCTAATGATATTAAAGAAAGAAGACAATCAGGGAAGACCTGATATAACAAAGCAAGAACAACAAAAAGATTAGTTATTTATTTATTTATTTCCCCTTCACTAATACTTACCTGGTTGTTTTTTGAGCATTAATATTTCTGTTTCCAGCACGCTTCAGAATAAAAAAAATGAATGTGCTTAATTTTGCTTTCCTAACTGCTGAATGCCTACAGTTCATCTAGAGGTATTTACATTTTGTTGTGTGTTGCAAAAAAAATGACACCATACAGCCTTTCTTTTCACATTCCCTGTAATCTAGAGAGATTTTCACACAGTTCACTTTAAAATCTCCTCTCACATTGCAGAAAAGTAAACACCAATCCCCATGTTAAAACAATAACCAGCAATTTGTCAGAAGACATAGCCTGCCATTTAACCTCTGTCTTTGAAGCACCAGCAAATGTAACAAGATAAACACAGAATTTAAGGCATATTTATTTATAGCTCTGACTTTCCCGGACCACCAAAAATCAGCTCACAACCCACCAATGGGTTGCGTCCCATGGTTTGGGAAATGCTGACCCAGGTAATAAATGACCCAGGCCTGAGGTTTCAACTAAAGAAGAAACACAAGAGTATTTCTACTTCGAACAGTTTCTGAATCTTTCTTCACGCTAGTATACACAAGTGGGTCCGACAGCAGAGTGATCTAACCCTGACCTCTGCCATAGAAATCGCTTGTGCATTTTCAAGAATCCAAGATTGCAAGGGACTTTTAGAGGAGACAGTTCATTGTAATAAGATCATACTGTTACCCAAAGTAGAAAAAACCCTCTACCTCAAAAGCCAAAGACTGGTATTACAAAGACCTCGAGAAAACCATGGCCTTTAGTGTTTTGACTGAGGTGGGACCATATGTTTTAAAAAAGAATGGGCTACTCTACAGGAAGGAAATCCTTCACCAACCACTCCCACGTTTAGTTCCTCTACCCTGAGAGAAAATATATTTTTAGCATGTATTTTATGGGTGAGCACTTCCAGAGAGAAAAAACTTGGAACATAGTATTTCTGTGTTCTTTTGGCCTGGTGTTTTCTCTCATATTAAATAATATTGTAAGCAGTGTCTCCTTTGTCAAAAAAACGAATCCATAGGTTCCACCTGAAGCACCATTACCTACCATGCCCATAAGTGACATAATTTTCTGGCAAATTCAAATGGATATATTTGGACCATTAAGGTGAAGGATACACATGTATATTAGTCCTTGTAGCTTATGCTACAAGATAACCAGAAGTTGTCTCCTTAAATCAAATCACTACCTGTCAAATCACAACAGCTATGATTGAAGTATTTCCTAGGACTAGTTTGCCAAAAGAAATAATTACAGATCATGAATCCTCTTTTGTATCAAGACTAATGGCTCAAATTTGTGAGCAACTTGGTGTCAAAATGTTATCTACTTCGACTTAACATGCACAGACTGATGGGCTAGTTGAGTGCTAAAACTGACCCAAAAATAAATACTCAGTCTTAAAGGTAGGAATTCAGATAAAATGTTACCCATAGCCCTCTGCCACTAGGCATAAAAAATCACTGGGTTCTCAACTTTTTAACATTTTTATTTGCTAGAAAGCTTCACACTTTATTAGAGGCGACAAAGCCCCTATTAGAAAATGTCACCCATTTACAGTCCCTTATAGGTAAACTACAGGGATTGGTATAAGAGAACTTTGAAAAAGCCCAACGTAGATAACAGTAGGAGTACGAGTAAGGAACCAGCTTTAGAAAATTCCAATGTGGAGATTGCGTCCTGCTGTTACTTCCATCTAGAGAGAATAACATGCTTGCTAAATGGCAAAGTCTTACAAAGTACTTATAAAGATTGGTAATGTCACTTATTGGAGAGAACTCTCAGAAAGGGAGATAGAAACTCAAATTTTCCATATCAGCCTTTTTAAAAATGGGAAGGTAATTTACCCAGCCAGATGGTACAATTATCCAACATGTCTATCAGAGATACAGAAGAGTTGAAAATGTATTCTTACCTAAAATATTTTAAAAGGAAATAATTGAAAGAACTGTTAAAACCTTTTCCAAGGCTCTTTCTATAGATTTTGGGAGCACTTATTTAACACAAAATTCCCCAAAAACATACTGAGGGAGAATAGTCAAACAAAGGCCATTTAGAATACCGGAAGCCAGAACGATGGCCATAAGGGAGTAAATAAAAAGGATGTTAGATTTGGGATTCAATAGAGCCCTCTGATAGCAATTGAAACCCCCTGATTTTATTACTTCCCAAACCAGATTGTCTCATCCAGTTCTGCAAAGATTTCAGAAAGGGTAATCAGATTTTTAAATTTGATACATATCCACTGCTTTGTATAGTCAAGATGGTAGAACAGCTGGGAGATGCTAATTATATAACTTCTTTAGATCATAGTAAAGGATATTGGCAGATTACCCTAAATCATCAAAATAAAGAAGAAAAACACTTTTCCACCCCTGAGGGATCATGCAAGTTTATGGTTCTTCCTTTTGGGCTACATGGAGCCACAGCTACATTTCAAAGATTGAAGGATTTATTATTACAGTCACATCATAACTATTCTGTAGCCTATCTTGATGATATGATCCTAGACAGAAAATCTTGGGATCCACATTTAAAAGACTTAAAAGCATTTTTTTCCATGATTAAAGAAGCTGGATTACATATTAACTCAAAAAAGTAAACTAGCAGAACATTAGAGTAGATATCTAGGATACTTATTACCACAAGGTCTAATCATACCCCCAAAAGAAAAAATAACAGCTATAAAAGATATTCCTTCCCCAGAATGTAAGGGGAAAAAATAAATGGAGTAGGGTACTGGAACATCTTCTTAGCATCAGTTCACCCCCGCAAAAGACAGTTTTTGTGCTCCTGAGGGGGGCAGAATATAAGATTTATCCCCACTCTGCTGGCCCAGATGTCAAAACTAAACCCCCCAAAAATCAAAATTTCCTCTCAGTTGCCATGGCTAAAGGATGCATTGTTCGGGCTCTTGGTCAGCCGTCAACCAGGGAACCCTACCAACCCTGGGCATTTCCTGAACTCTGTAACCTATGGGAATCCATGGTGGTGTGGCTTATGTGGGCCCATTTCTTTCTCAGAATGCCCTGCCAGTGTCAAAGTATGGATCAAAAAGTCTATTTGCCTCGTGTTTGTGTGAAAAAACTTGAAGGACTCCCAGACAATGGCCAAAGTCTTACCACCCTCCATTCCCACACATCTATCAGTTGAAACACTTCCTCCAATGTGTGGGAGGACCTAATGCATTTCACATGAATGAACCAAATCTGTAACCATGTGAAGGCCTCATTGACTCCACATTGACTTTACACAGTCAAGTTTTCACTGGTTACTGTTTTGGTCAATAGGCCCAGCCACAAAAGTGGGGAAGCATTTGTCTGGTAATGATGGTGTTAGGAATTTGGTGGGTCCTCACAGATTCTGTAGCTATCCCTATCATAAATGTAAGGAAAATCCATTATTTTAACCAAAGTTTGATGTTTACATTGGTCTCTATGTAGGAAAATAGTGGGATCTACACAAGTCACACCACCTTGTGCTCCACATTTGTGACTAGTTTTCAGAAATGTCTGGATTTGGTAGTTTGCCCTGAGTGCTGGCTGAACCTGGGCCCAAATACTTCACTTGCCCACTTCTCTAAAATGGGTTAACTTGAAAGGTAAAATCTTGATGTTTCCTTGTTGTGTTTTGGAGCCTTTCATGTTGCAGTCGATAAGCACAGCCCTCAGGCCAGGCGACGTTTTGATTGGGAGGAGTTGGGTAACACCGAATAGTAGAACATTTGTTATTATCAATTGAATTTCTCTCCATCTTTGGCTTTCAAATATAAGCAAGTGTGGAAAAAAAAACACATTTTACAAAAGGCCCTATGAATCACGAGGGCATGGGTAACCCCAAATTTCAAATTGTACAAGCAACCACTAGTCTTAAACTCCTTCAAACCTATTTTTCATTTATTAGATTTTACCACATGAATTGATGCACTGTTGGTAAATATGCTGCAGCTCATTTGTTGGCCACTGATATTTTGTGTTTTTGCACAACAACCTAGCACTATATTTCCCTTCTACCAAATGAGCCTGATGGTTGTAATGGGATATTTAATTTGTTAATCAGCCCTCTAAACAAAAAATAAATGATGAACATGTCACCTATTTCAGATTTTTCCTACTTATTTTCATAATTTTTTTTATTGCAACTATTAGTTTCTTCAGTAAATCATGAGCGATCTACACAAATGACCCCTTGCTAAATTCAGAATTGAGTGGGCTTCACGCATGTTTCCACCACAAACTGCAAGTAGGTAGAACTACAACAAATAGGAAAAATTCACTACCACATAGAAAATTGCAAAAGCTGTGGAAATATTATTATTTGTTTTACAATTCTGCCTGTTCCTGAAAGCTAGGAAGAGGGTGATCTTACCACAGCAAACCATTTGTTGATGGTATTTGTCCCAAAAAACATACACCTTTTTGAACAACACTTTTTGCCCAATTTTTCCAAAAAGCCTACAGAATTTGACTTTATTTAGGCTATTTTTCAGTTCTCTCCAGGGGAATCCACAAACCCTGGGTATCGTTAGAATTCCCTACATGTGGGAAAAAGAGGATGCACATTTAGCCTGGATTCCTTCAGTGGAGGATACCTTCAGTGGAAAGAAGTTATGAAGACTTAAGTGTGAACTGACCAAAACATAAAAAGGGGCTCAGCAATGAGGGGGGAAACCTCAGCACCTCAGGGTTAAACCAGACATTCCATTACCCCTTACCACAGACCTAAACCTAACATTAACGCCAACTCTAACCATACAATAATTACATCATTAAGTTGTTTAATGCACTTTCTTCATTAATACTCAGATATTATTTTCTCATTATAACTATGAATCATAAAATTGCAATATTACATGTTTATCAATAAATGTTCAATAAACAGTATCACAAATTTAGGTTATGCCAGTAACCATCAAATAGTTAAAATCTCCAATAGCAAGTACTAGGTGATAAAACATGTTAGCAGCTTTTTATAATATGATTAAAGATTCATAGGCGGGCAGAGTACAACAGAACCATCTTATGCAAGTCTTGAATAGACAATGTGATACATCAGGAAGTGAAAATATCTATAGTGATATAACATAATGGTAGTGGTTTGCAAAATAATAGAGTAAAAACAGAAAGGAGGTCTTAACTGTGACTTATTTCCTGCAATTCACAGTGCTGAATTATTCTGCAGGATAGCTAGCTTCCCCAAAGGAATATAAATGTTGAATGGATGGTTTACACAGCATTTCATATTTCTCTTTTAGTGCTTCAGTCAAAGAATTCAGTGAACTAATCGGTACACTTGTCATGCTCATCTTTGTAAGCCCATCATTGTTGCAAGCATCAACCAGTGAATCCTCGCAATGTGTGAAAATAGACACTGTGAATGCAGAACCCTGCCAGCTAAAAGTTACACTGTCTCTCATTGCACTTTATTTTCTTTCTTTATATGTTTTGTTAAGCGCAGTCAAAAATGTAAATGTACTACATCAGAAAAGCAAATTGAAAAATGAATGTTTTTAAGTTCCTTCCAATGTGCTTTGCATTTAAATTCTAACTTTTGACACATTTTATATATTAGTACATTACCCCAACAAAAACTCAAATTACTCAAAACATTGACAGACATATCTGCAGTCTCAGGAAAACAATGAACACTAAACTGATGATGTTAAAGTGCTCCAAATCTTTCTAAACAGCACTAAAGTAAATTAATCAATCATGTAATATAAAACATACACAATTTTTTTTTTTTATAACTTTGTTTATTAAGATTATACACAAAAAACAAGAGACATTGACCTACTTCACAAGATGGTAGCTTCGTGCGACATTCAGAAGTAAACAGCGCAGTACCGTGCTGGTAATAGAGATACAGTACATCAGGCATTTGGAAAACCCAATCCTCTCAGTGCCATCGACCCCTCTACTGTCTTAACCGTTTCGTCTAAGAGCAAGGCCGGGCGGCCGACGTAGTGGGATCGCTCAGTCGTAATGCTACAAGGGGAGCTACTGGTTAGGGGGGGCAGGGCGTCGGTGGAGCGGAGGCGGCGTCCAAGTCAGTGTCCACCAAGTTCGTCCTTCCCGTCATGTACAGGGCCCAAAAGTTCTTTGGTCTATTGCGGGGCAGTAACAATTCACTCTAGTTTTCAGTCTGGGTACAGCAGTACATCATATCTTTAGTCCACTGAGCTATTGTAGGCGTCGGGCCACGAAGCTAACAGATCGCCACACATCTCTTTGCTAAAAGTAGTACCATGTCTACTAGTCGTCGCAGCGCTTTAGGGAGGGGCTTGGAGTACCCCAGCAATGCTAAGAGCGGGTCAGGGGCCAACGTCAGTTCTGTGATTCTATTTATTTCAGAAAATACCAGATCCCAGAAGTGGGCAACCCCCGGGCATGTCCAGGCTAAGTGGAAGAAGTCAGCAATTTGTTCCCCACATCTTTCACACTGAGACTCCTCCCGTAGCCCATAACGACGGAGACGTTCTGGCGTGTAGTAAACTCTGTTTAGAAATTTAAAGTGTACAAGTCTGTGCCAGCCATTTAGTGAGACACGCTTAGTGCTCATGCAGCAGTAGAGCCATTTATCATCCGTAAGATCGACCTGTAGGTCACGCTGCCAGGCTAGCCGTGATTTGGTGTATTTATTTCCCCTAGCAGACTGTGTGGTGCGGTAAATCCTAGATACCATCTTAGCAGGTGTTTGCGCTCTAATGACAGCAGTTAGAGCCACGACCTCAGGGGGCTCCGCCATATCCTCGCCCAATAAATCCTTAAGAGCATGTCTAAGTCTATGGAATTGGAAACGGGCAAGGGGCGTCGGCTGAGCTTCCTCTCCATTCATAGCATCCCATGTGCGCGCCTCGCCATCTACAAAAAGGTCCCCTATGGTATGGGCATTTAGCGTCTGCAAAGCGGCTGTGACCCCCCTATCTCTACATGGTGCAAGCCAATGGCACCATTCAAGGCAGGCCACTGGGGAATACAAGATGTTGCCCGCCTGAATAGCTAATAAATAATGCCAGGCATGAGCGACCGTGTTAAGGGAATCCAATATACCCGTTCGTCTATCAGGGGGTGCGAACAGCAAGGCAGGAAGAGGCCTAGGGGCAGCAACTATCGTCTCTATTCGTACGTGCGGAATGTCAAACGGACCATGTATCCAATAATATGCTTGAGAACTTTGAGCAGCTCTATAATCCAAATCCAAATCGGGAGCACCCAGTCCCCCCATCGAGTACAGCATTGTCAGTATGTGCCAGGCAACGCGAGCCTGCTTGCCCGCCCAGGCCAGGTGTACCATTAAGGACTGGAGACGCTGGAAGAATACACTGGGAAGTACCATGGGAATATTGGTAAAGAGGAAGAGAAAGCATGGCAGCACAATCATTTTCATAAGGGACACTCTGCCCATCAACGATAAGGGGAGGCGCACCCATCGGTTAATATCCTCTTCCAACTTGGAAATAGCGACCCCATAGTTCTCCCTGAGGACCACCTCGGGGTCAGTGTGCAGTTTGATCCCCAAGTACCGCACCGCCTCCGTAGACCACTGCAGAGGGTATTCAGGCTCAAAGGCCGCCGTGGCTGGGGTCAGGGGGAACATGATGGATTTTCTCCAGTTGACCCTTAGGCTAGACAGAGAGCCAAAGCGCACCACCTCTCGTAAAACCGGGGAGAGATTAGCCTCAGGGTCTCTGACATAAAGCAGTGTGTCGTCCGCATAGGTGGAGACAATTAGGCGGTAATTCGGAAAGCGAATGCCTCTATGGCTATGATACTCACGTAGGGCGCATGCCAAGGGCTCGGCGATCCAGGCGTAGAGAATTGGAGATAAGGGGCAGCCCTGTCTCGTACCTCTGCATATTCGTATAGGGTTAGTGACCAGGGAGCCTGTGGGAGAGGAATACACTACGGCAAGAAGTTGTATAAACACCTCCCCCACCCCCATGCGGCGGAGGACCTGCCTCATGAAGGGCCATTCGACCGAGTCGAATGCCTTTTCCATGTCTAAAAATACCGCAATAGCCGGCACCTTCGGTCTTGTATGCTGAACATCAGTGAAGACAGTGCGCAGGTTGTATGTCAGATTTCTGCTTGGCATGAATCCAGCCTGCTCCGGGGCCACCAAGGTCGTGACGAGCGGAGCCAGACGATTGGCAAGCAGTTTCGCAAAAATGTTGGTGTCCACATTCATCAAGGACAGAGCTCGATACGAGGCACACTCGTCTGGAGACTTACCCGGTTTAAGTATAGCCACCAGGATCGCCTCCCGCATAGTTGGGGGCATCCCGCCTGTGGCACACATGTCCTCAAACAGCGTGAGCAGGTGTGGCAGCAGAAGATCAATGAACGCCCTGTAAAAGGCGACAGTGAGGCCATCCCCTCCCGGCGCGCTCCCTGCCCTCATATCAGAGAGAGCTAGGATTATTTCATCCCTTTCAATCGGCCGCATCAGAAACTCTCGATGTACGTCGGACAGCCACGGCAGCTTTATATGCGTCAGGTAGTGTAGTATTTGCTCGTCCAGGCTGCAGCCTCGCGAAGCGTAGAGGTCCGCATAATATTGACGAAATTGGTCCGCCACTTGGGCCTCTGTCAACGGAGAATCTCCAGGTTGTGGTCTAATGTCTGGGATCGCCGTGGCGTCCCTACGCTGCCTGAGGAGCTGCGCAAGGACCGCGCCCGGCCGTTCGCCCTCGCCATAAGTGTGAGCAGTGGCATACTTCCCAAGATGCTTTATTTCCCCGTCAGCCTCTGCATGATATTCCTGTAGGGTCTGCGTCAATTCTAGGTTAAGCGCTGCATTCGGACCATCGATCAGGGAAACCTCTAGCGCCTTTATCTTACGTTCCAGATCCGTCAGCCTATTGCGAATCGATTTAACAATCCCCGCGTGTTTAGATATTGCCACCCCCCTAATATATACCTTAAAAGCCTCCCATATTGTTTGAAAGGAATCAACTGACCCCACATTGGTTTCAAAAAACGTCTCAATTGCCGTAGCAATGTCTTCCTTAAAAACGGCGTCCAGGAGAGAGTAGGGTGGGAAGCGCCACATAAAGGGGGGAATGCGCTTCTTGGGAGAAGCGAGAACCAAGAGCAGGGGTGAATGATCAGAATATGTGCGCGGTAGAATCGTACAAGACTGGATGTGAGGCAATAGATGTCTGGAGGCAAACCAGTAGTCAATTCTGGTATGTACATTATAATACGCAGAGTAATGTGTGTACCCGCCCTGGCCCGTGTGCCTGTGGCGGCAAACATCGCACATGTCCAACCTGATCAATGATGTCTCCACGACTCTAGCCGAAGCGGAGACACGTCTGTCCGGGCCGTCCGACCTATCCAAAGCAGGGTCCCTAACAAAATTGAAATCCCCTCCCCATAGGATCTGTCCATGAGCCAGGAGGTGAGACAGGTCAGTCAACTTATTGTAAAAGTCTGGGTAATCATAATTAGGTCCATAAATGTTTAGGAAAAGCAACTCCATTCCCCTACCGTAGCATTTGGTGAGAACAAACCGACCCTCCCTATCCGTCTCCAAAGGCAACAGAGGGAACGCCGTCTTCGGATTGACCCACGTCAGGACCCCCCTAGCATGCGTGGTGAAACCAGCCGCATGCACATTGCCTAGGAGCCCTTTAGTGCGTCAGATGGGACTATCTAGAGGAAGGTGTGTCTCCTGTAGGAGGGCGATATCTATATTATGCCTATATAAGTAGCTCAAAATTTTCCGGACTTTCCTATAATCATTAAGGCCACGTATGTTCCACGTAAGCACTGCCACCGAGTCCGGGGCATTGTCAGAACGCGTCTTAGCCCTATCCATCATGATGAGGTATCCAGCCTAGGTTCCATAGCGTCAGTCTCGTCAGGCCTACACAGCCATGATGTCGCACTACCCGAGTTGTCACAGCAAAAAGTATGTCAGAGGTCAGTCTCAATACATTCCCACCCCCACCCACCCCCCACCCACGTCAGGCCCACCCCAACAGGACCCGCACAATACAACCCCCCACCCCGCAACCCTGCAGTTAGCCAAAATAGGTCACTCTCAACAATCCCAAAAAGAATCAAGACAAATCCCAAAAACCCCCCACCCTCCACCCACGCCTGCCCCACCCCAACTTGGCTGCGGATTATACCCCCCCCCATAATACATTCCCACTCCCCCCAACGGAAATTGCACTCCCCAGTGTGATTCAAGCGAGGGCGGATGTTGCTCTCCCCACAAAGAAACGGTTGGAAAAAGCGTTCGGCTTTCATAAGGCCGCGCTCCGAAAACCATCAAGACTAGTATATGCAACTACGTACATCTTGTAGTACTGAAACCCAACTGCAATCCCAAATGCCTCTCCGGGAAGTTGATCAAAATCAAGAAGGTGAAGAAACTAAAGGGCGAGCTAAGGCATGGTGTATGAACCCCCTGCACTCAAGCCGTAGGCGAGGATGGTATCTAATTTACGCCTGAGAACTAGACACCTCAGATCCCTCAGGTTGTCACAGCCCCCAACTAAAACCGCACCTCATCCTAAACAGCAGGGGAGGAGAACGGTGAGCCCAAATATCAACTGAAGTATTACCGTCCCCCGGTGCAGCTCCTCATAACAGACCCCCTCCTCTCATTCAGACATAACCTGTTCACGCTTGTCTGCGAGAGTAACTTTAGTAAGCCCCCCACGCTTCTTAAATGTTTCACACATTGTCACCAGCAAATATCTAATCCTGGTCGGCCAGCAAGCCACCCGCCGCCTCATCAAGGAGTTGCTTCTCCGGGCTATGTCGCTGCTCCTTTGCCCAGTCTTTCATTGCCTTCTGGAGCGCCTTTGGGTCAGTGAAAATGTGGGAGCGGCCCTGACGGTTGACCCGGAGCTTTGCCGGGTATAGCATGGCGTAGTCCACCCCCAGGTCACGGAGTTGTTTCTTCATGGGGGCAAACTGGCGCCGTGCCTCCTGGACCCGAACCGTAAAGTCCGGAAAAAGAGAGATAGTGGACCCTTCAAATTGCAGCTGTTGCTTCTCTCTAGCTTTCCTCAGTGCTACATCCCGATCGCGGTAGTTCAGCAGCTTCGCTATGATCGGTCTAGGGGCAGCACCCGGTGGCGGTCGTGGGCCCAGTGATCGATGCGCCCTCTCCACCACGAACATAGTGGAGAACGTGTCCTCGCCGAGCAGGGTCTTCAGGAGTCGTTCCGTGAACTGTTCCATATTCCCCGTCTGGGTTGTCTCAGGGAGTCCCGTGATGCGGAGGTTACCGCGCCGGGAGCGCGCTTCCAAGTCCTCCGTCTTGTCCTGGAGAACCTTCAGGATCCGCCCAGTTGTTTATGCTCCATGTCTAGGACCGTCTGGGCCTCCTCAGCTTCCGTGAGCCTGCGCTCCGACATGTCAAGGCGCTCGGCGTGCTTGTCCAGTCTTTCGGCCATATGATCCATCCGGTAGGACAGTGCGTCCATCTTGGTGCCGAACGCCGCTATGCCCCCTTGCAAATTCTTTTCCATGGACTGCAGCAGGCCTCTGATATCTTGCCCTGGATCCTCAGCCGGGTGGTCCTGTTCTCCAGTCGCACCGTCGCGCGAAGCCTCGCTAGATTTTGACCTCTTCTGGCCAAACAACGGTTTCTGTTGTGTTCTGTCCACACGGCCCATCCTGTCTTAGCAGTGATGACTGACCAGGCACTCCTCTGGGCCCGCTCCCGGAAGGTGCCTCCGCCTTCAGAATACAAGGGCAACTCCCTGGTGTCCCTCCTGCCGCTCACCGGGCCAGCCACCAGTACCAGTGTGTCCAGCAAGACTGGCCAGCCCCGCGCACCTATCAGATGGGCAGCTACTGTCCGGACCGCTCTCCAGGGGGCTCAAGCGTGCAGCCGACGTAGGAGGCACAGGCGCCACCAGCGGCAACCCTCCAGCCACACGTGTACCGGTACCGGGATCCAGACAAAACTGCTGGAAGGCCAAGTGTCTATAACGGAGATCGCCGTGAGGGAGGGGGGGGCACCACGCACCAGGACTCAATGGCGTTGCGGGACACTGCACTCCGGGGTCGTCCCCTACCTCAACTCACTCTGCAGTGCAGCAACGATCATCCCGGGGCATCCACGGATCCAGAGGCTCGCCCGCCTCTTCCAACACTTGATCGAGCCTCCCGGCATGTCACGGCCCCGACCGGGGATCTGGTTGCATCTCGGGCAACCCACCACAGGAAGCGCTCACCCTGTAGGCACAGGCTCTCCTCCAGTGAGCGGTGGCTGCCGTCCAAACGGTCTCCGGGTCGGCTGCACAGGCGTCGTAAGTGCCGTCCCACCAGCAAGGCCCAAGCCAGGGCAGCAGGGAGGCCAGGCACTAATTGACTTAGGCCGCAGTATGGGGATGAAGGGGGCACCTCGCGCGCCTGGACGCTGCTCCGGTGAATGTCTCACCGCTGTCTGGATCTCCGCAGTTTAGCCAGGCACCGGAGTTCTCCACCTCCCGGCGGTAGCTGGGAGCAGCCGCAGGTCGCGTGGCTCTTTCCGTCCCCGCTCCCGATCTCGCGCCGTCTTCCGGCCCGCCCCTGGTTACCTCAGGTGGGGGTCGCGCCGCAGTCGTCCATCATCCGGTAGTGAGCTCCCGGTCACTCAGTCTCGGCAGGGGCCAGGGTTCTGCACGTTGCACCCTTCACCGTACTTATCCTCTCAATGCGGGTGGAGCGGTGAATCAGTAGCTCTCCCGTGGAGTAACAGACCTGCCCGGCGCCGCGACGGCAGGTCACGTGCGCGCGCTCCAGAAGATCGGAGCTTCTCAGTTTTTCGCCCAAACCGGGCAGCCAGATATCAGAAGTCGAGGGGTCGTCTTCACTCGACCCTCATGTAACGTAGTTGCAGGATTCGTGTAGGATCGGCTGACCGTTTATCGGAGCTCTCGGCTCAAGCGGCCATCTTGGTCACGAGCAAGCTCCGCCCCCTCATAAAACATACACAATTAGTAAAATATGTTATATGATTCTATATTACCATCTTGGGGTTCAGGTGACGTGTGTGTGCGCATAACAGAATACTTCCTCAGAATGATTGTTTAAGGGCTTATTCTTCTTTAAAAAAATTGTTTCCAGGGGGAAGCGACATTTACTCCGACAGAGACCCTGACATCAAGATCAGTTTATGTGCAAGTGGTTCCTTCAAACATTGCATTATACATATAAGTGATTTATTTGAATACTTATCTATTTATTTAGTTGAAGTTTTTTTTATAGCGCTGACCAGCCCCCAGGATGTAAGCGTGCTATACATAAAAATTAGTAAATAAACATAATATGTTTGTAACAATGGAGAGACGGGTAAGCCTGAGGGATAGATCAAACATATACAGATTCTCTTATAAGGGATACAAAAAATTACAGGATAATACCATGACTGAGTTTGTTTAGAGGAGGTAAGGATAAGCATGGGAGTCCAAGACTCTAGAGAAGAGGGCTCCTGTGACAGAAGAATGATCGCCTGTTGACCACGGTGTTGGGATGTAGTTAATCCTCAGTTTAGGGGTGCTATTACAGATCCGACCTCTCACCTAGTTGGAAAATCTGTTTTCTTCATAGGAGGAGGTGGCGTTCAAACAGTAGAATTTTCCAGTTTTGAATTCTATAGAATGTAGGAGGTTATTGTCCTGATCTCTGGGGAATTGAATTTCAAATTCTTGAATGTTGCCGTCTCTGATTTTTTAAATTCCAGAAATTTGAGGAGCTCAAAGTTGCTCTGCACTTCATTTGGGAGCCACTCCAGCGAACTCAGGACAGGTGAGAGGTGATTGAACGTTTGCGTACTTCTGGCTAGCCTGGCACAGGAATGAAGGGTATATTGTGGGAGCGGATGTGGCCTAACGGCCAGTGCTGCCAACTTTAGAGCTGGGGAACCAGGTTCGAGTCTCGGCGTTGGCTCAACATTCTGTGATTCTGGGCAAATCACTTAATCTCCCCGTGCCTCCAGGAACATGAATTTGTCCTTGTGTAATGTAACTGATGCTCATGTGAAGTGCTCCAATACCTTCGGTTAGAGTTCGGGCTATATAAAAACGCAAAAAAGGGTTGTTTTAAAGGGGTGTACCTGTAAGTATGGAGTTGTCATATTCCTGTCACGACAGAACAGGGTTGGATACCAAGCTTAATGTGTGGCTCTGAGATAGAATGTTTGATTCCATTCAAGAATTTGTGTTGAAAATCAAGACATTCTCTAATTGCCTTTATATCATATTGTAACAAAGCATAACATCTATAAGTTAATGTACATATTTCCCAGGGAAGTGGAGATGCAATAGCAAAAGCCTGTTTATTCTCCATCTGTGAAATCTGTAGAATTCAATAGTATAGCTGCATAAGCCAGCTTGCTTATTGGCAGTGCTTAATTTGTAACATAACGATTTCTGGTGATTAAAAATCAGCGCCCCAAACACCAAGGCTGGCTATTGCTGTATTCACCTCAGGCCTGCTTAATCCACTACCAGATAATGATACCCCTTTTTCTCACTCTTGTTGATCTCTGCTTCTCTCTTGTGCCTGTTTTTTTGTCTTTCTCTTCCTCCTTCTTTCCCGTTTGTGTGTTTTTAACTCTGTTGCTCTCAGTCAGTACCTGATGAGCAAAAATAAGAACCTGTCCCCAAAAATGAGCGCAAGTGGGCCCCACCAGCAACCACTAGCTCAAATTAAGCCCAAGACGATGGCTCTGTTGGCCCCTTGCTGCGCCCCTGAGATTTTACAAATTTACAACTGCTCGATACAAACGGGATGTTTTCCCAGGGCCTGGAAGGAAGCATTTGTACGGCCGATATTGAAGAAACCGACGGCAGATCCTCAGGTCCTTAAACTATCGCCCCATCTCCTTGCTTCCCCTGTTGGGTAAGCAATTGGAAAGCCAAATAAATAAGCAGTTGGGGTCTTATCTAGAATCAAACAATATCTTGGATCCCCTCACAATCAGGTTTTCGACCTGGATTCAGTACAGAGACTGCCCTTCTGGCCGTGACTGACTCCCTAAGAAAGGAAATGGATTCTGGAGGATCAATAGTTCTGATCCTATTAGATTTGTCTGCGGCGTTTGATACCATCTCGCATTCAAAGCTCGTGGACAGACTTTTGGCCTGTGGAATCCAAGGTACAGCCTTAAAATGGCTGCGACAGTTCTTATCTGATAGATATCAAACCATCACTTTGGGTTCCTACCGGTCAGAAAAAATGCATTTGGATAAGGGGTTCCACTAGAGGTCCTGTTTGAGTCCCACACTGTTCAACGTCTATATGGCCCCATTGGCAAAAATAGTTGAACAGTTTGGGTTTGAGATAATATCATATGCTGATGATACTCAGCTTATGTTTAAAATTGGTCCTAACCTTGAGACAGAGAAAATCCGCTTTGCTACAGGAATGCTTGCAATATCTAGTTGGATGACGGATAATTGCCTCCAACTGAACCCCGGTAAGACTGAGATTATGTTAATGGGGAAAGCCTCATCCATCTGGGTAGGTGATTGGTGGCCCCCCTAATTGGGAGAGGTCACCGTACCCAGAAAAATTGTGAAAAACCTTGGGATAAAATTGGACCAATCATTAACAATGAAGGATCACATAAATGCCACCACTAGCTCCTGCTACCATGCCCTGCGCCTTTTACGTAGGATCTTTCCTTATTTACCTATAAATTCCCGTAAAACCCTTGTTCAAGCTATGGTGATTAGCAAAATGGATTACGGAAATTCCCTACTGGCAGAGGCGGATGAGTCCTCGCTTGCCAAACTACAAGTGATCCAGAACACGACCGCAAGGCTAATTTTAAACCGCCCTACAGGCTCCTCGTCCGGCCCTCTGCTGAGAGAACTACATTGGTTACCGGTAAAGAAGCGATCCTTTTTTAAAATCTGTTGCCTCACGTACACCGCTCTCAGAGGCAAAGGGCCCCGGTACTTGCAGAGGAAACTTTTAAAATATGTTCCATGCCGAACTCTTAGATCTAGCTCACTTGGCCTCTTACAGGTGCCCCGAATACGCCTTAAGCGTACTGGGGGGAAAGCCTTTTCCCACCTTGCTCCTAAATATTGGAACAAGTTGCCCCTGGCTCTCCGTGAGACCCCTTCCTACAGCACCTTCAGAAAAAAACTGAAAGCCTTTCTGTTCTAGGACATTAGGCAGTCCCTCTGGTATGTCTCAACACAAGCGCCGAGATGCCCCCGTGCGCTATAGAAGTGGTTTTAACATAACATAACTGCTGGTTTGTTTTTTGGCAGTTTTTTTATATTGCGCGAACTCGACCCAAAGGAATTGGAGCGCTTTACATGAGCACCAGTTACGTTACACAAGGACACATTCATTTTTTTGGTAGGCACAAGAGATTAAGTGATTTGCCCAGAATCACAGGACGTTGAGCCAACGCCAGACTCGAACCTGGTTCCCCAGCGCCAAAGTTGCTAGCTCTGGCCGGTCTTCCCAATGACCTTGTTGAAATATTAATCATTAACCCTGCTGATATTGCGGTCTCATATGAACTGCCGGAATCCATGTGTACTTTCAAGTCTTGCTTTGTTTGCAAGGTTTTGTGATAATACTAAAATACATTTGTCATTTGATGAAGGTAAACTATATTCATTCGCCCCATGTTTTGTCTTAAGCAAGTTTGACTGTAAAGTAAACTAAGTAACCGTAGGAGATAAGCACATTATTTAAAGGTATTTATTGATAGTATTAGATGTTGAGTTTTGCAAGTAAATCTAAAGAAGCCAGAACAGAGATTGTTTTTAATCAGGCTGGAGTGGACAACAGGACTAGGTTTTATGGTGCAGGATCCTTGAGGAATCTGTTTTGGCTAAGCCAGTGCAGTGAAGAAGGCAAGGTCTTGCAGGATCATGAAAAATAGAATTTTTTTTCAAAAACACTTTTCGCAGAAACTAAGAGCCCGATTCACAAAATGTCAAGTGAATTTGCTCAAGACAAAATTGGCACAAAGAATGTGTGCACATGCATAATGTGCTGCGTACAAGCACAGTGAATTTGTACAAGCGCATCTCCGCCATACGCAAAATGTGTGCTTTCGGTCAGGGCAAGGGCTGAGTCAGGACACGAGGGGAGCATAGTTCAAATCCGGACGAATATATCCCTGGCAGGGTTGCAGCCTTGTGCACATGCTTGCACAGCATGAGTATTGTGTGCAAAAATTAATTTCCAACCCTTAATTGTGCAAGACATCAGATCCTATACCTTCCCCTCAACATGTCTTTATAGGTACCCTCCTATGTGAAAAAAATGATGTGAAATGTGATGTAGGATGCACAGCCATGGTAGCGGAGAGACTAATGACAAGGGGTGGGTGGAAGGAAGTGTGGATGGAATCTGTGGCAGCTGGCATCTACAAGAAGAGGGGGCGGGCGAACATGCGAAAAAAAATATTTAAAAAAAAAGTAAAACACTTTACCAGGCACGGGCGTAGCTAGCCCTGTGGGTGCCCGTGGCGGTCTCTGCGTTTGCCGCCCCGGGCGGCCGCAGGGAAGAGCGGGGGGGGGGGCTGACGAGCATTTTCTCTGTTGCCCCAAAAACTTGTGCCGCCCGGGGCGGACCGCCCCCCCCCTAGCTGCTACCAGGAACTGGATGCTGCAACTCCCTTGCCCAATCCTGGCGGTGCTCTAACCAGCTTGAGAGCAGTGCCCTGACTGGGGGGAGCATCACTCTGCACTCCACAGCACTCTGTAGGCCTGCACTTGCTCTAACCCAGCTGCCTCAGAACAGCTGGGTTAGAGATGTTTCAAGTGTGCATGTGTGGCTGGCCATTGCAAGACGGCCGGCCAGAAAGACATGCGTACTTTAAACAGTGCATAGACAGCCCATCCTCCTCCCTGCTGATGTCACTCAGCAGCCCCCGCCCCATCCTGGCTCTCTGTTCAGGACGGGGGATGAAAAATAAAATGGTAATAAATTTCCATTTTATTTTTCATCTCTGCGGCTTTGGGGGTAATGTAAGTGGGGCGACGCGCCTCCGCTCCAACGGAGGAGCCGCCCAGAGTGGCATAGCTAAAAAAGGCTAGGGATTCACCGACTTAAAGATGTAAAGTTACAAAATAAAAACTACAAGCAACAGATCGCAAAGCTCTATTAACAGTAAATCCTAAAATGGATTAACATGTCACACAAGACATAAGGTCTTCTGCCTGGGCGTAATGTACAGTCTTGTGGCTGCTTACCTTGATTTTTCAAGTGAAAGAAATAGTCACAGTTTTCGAAATTGGAGGCAATCCAATGTGATTCAGAGTGGTGAGGGAGATGGCAGAGATTGCCTTTCAAGTACAGATGCATGTATCAAAATGCTCATAGTTAAGTATTTACACATATCAAGAACAAAAGGGCTTGTTTTCAAGCTGTATTGCTTCGCACAAAAGAGACCCAAAGATTTTGGAACTAAGGAGTGTGCAAAATGTGCATAATTTACTTTCCTTTAATTATACAAAATTTCTGCAAAATTATGCAAAATGACATGCAAATCCATTATTTAGTGCTATATTTTAGTATGAAATGTGTCCTCGCGTGAATTTGTGATGAAAGAAGGAATTTCGTGCAAAAAAATAAGGAAGAGCCAAAAGTACTGGGAGCAACAGCCATTCGCATTCTGTTGTTCTTGTGCTTGTGCGTATGTGGTAAATTTTTATCTCGAATGGCAGATTTGTATTACTGAAAATATCACATCATTGTGGAAAGTTCTGTCATGGCTTAATTTGGGGACTTTCGCATAGCAAGCACAATGCAAAATGCCAAATATTTACTCCAAGTATGCTGGATTAATTTACATTTTGACCAGGCCAACTTGGAACCTTCTGCAGCAACACCCCTCCTTCAGTAATGTCTGCAGCTGAAGCAGATGTTGTCTGAAAAGTATCCAGTGTGCTGTAGCCTGTTTTCCTGGTTGAGCATAGGCTTTGCATGGATTTAATGAGTTGCACCTGCTGAAGTCTGCTGCCATATTTCTTCCTTATTTAAAATTAATGTCACTAATGGAGAAGCATAGGGGCAGCAATTCCAGTAGTTCCCACCTACTTCGACTTCTGCTTTTAATTCAGCGACGTGTTCTATCACCCAGGGTCGTGGAAGAGTGATGTAATTTGAGAAGTCATCAGTGATGTCACTGACCATGTCATGAGTGATGTAATATGTGAGGTCATAAGCAGTGCATTGCGGGGGCGCACGTTATAGTTAACTTAGGTAACTGTAACAACTGAATTTATCTGGTTTTGTACGAGTGAAATGTCATCCTAACTATAACGTCCCTGTAACCTTTGTTTTTTTAAAGTGAATTTCTAAGGTTTTTTAAATTCTATTTGCTTACTATAACGTCCCTTTAACCTTTGTTTTTTTTAGTGAATTTCTAAGGTTTTTTAAATTCTATTTGCTAACTATAACATCCCTGTAACCTTTGTTTTTTTGTGTGAATTTCTAAGGTTTTTTAAATTCTATTTGCTAACTATAATGCCCCTGTAACCTTTGTTTTTTTAGTGAATTTCTAAGGTTTTTTAACTAGCAGTCTCGTTTGCAGAGTGGTGGAGAAAGGGGGCTAGGCCTCCAACCAGCTCTCAGGAATTCCGCTGTGTAGGACTTACAGGAGGTGCCAGGAGGGCTTTCCTGGCCCCAAAGGTCCCTCAGGAGTTAAGTGGACTTCATTCCCCAACCACTAGTGCACCGGGAGACGTGTTTGCAGAGTGGTGGAGAAAGGGGGGCTTGGCCTTTGAAGTCTTCTTAGCAACCCCAAGGTGTGGGACTTACTGGAGGTAACAGGAGGGGTAGTTGAATGAATATAGGACTTGTAGAGCGCGAACTTAGCCCAAGGGCATCAAGGTGCTGTATGCGGAACATGAGGGTGCAGACAGAGAGACATGCTCATACCGAGGTCTGTGAGAAAAGCCAGGTCTTTAAGGCTTTACAAAAAAGAGAATGGTACGCCTGACTCGAGAGCTTTTCCAGGAGGGAGTTCCACAGTTTAGCAGCAGCAGTGGAAAAAGCTCTACCTCCCCATTTAACCTTCTTAAATCTCGGTACTGTTAGCAGATTCTTATCTGCGGACCGGAGCCGCCTGCTAGGAACATAGCGATGGACAATAGCCTTAATCGCCTCAGGACCTGAACCGTAGTAGGCATCGTGAGTCAAGCACAAAGTCTTAAAGAGGATCCTACGGTCCATAGGCAGCCAGTGCAGCAACTTGATGGAGGCTGTGACTGAATGGTATTTTGGTAAATTCATCACCAACCTGGCTGCAGCATTCTGCACCATCTGCAGACGTCGCACTAGGCCTTTGTTGATGCCCAAATAGAGGGCATTACAATAGACCAATCTGGACGTTACCAGGGCAATGACGGCCTGCTTACGTGCATCTAAGGAGAAGAAATGGGAGATTTTTCTTAGGATCCTAATGATCCCGAAACACTGGAGACTGTCCTGCTAACCTGCAAGCTTAGGGACAGTGAATTGTCCACGATAACCCCAAGGTTTTTCCCATGGGAAACCGGGCAGGGACAGACGCCAAGCGCGTCCGGCCACCAGTCACTGGACTAGATCTCCTGTTTACTCCCAAAGATCAGGACCTCTGTCTTCTCTCCATTTAATTTCAGAAAGTTTTCCACCATCCAGGAGGAGACTGCCTGCATACAGTTCCTAAAGTTAAGGGCCGAATCCTTTATACTATGCGAAATAGACACCATTATTTGGGTGTCGTCCGCATAGGACAGCACCTGTAACCCATAGGATCTCACAACCTTAGCAAGAGGAGCGACATAGATACTAAAAAGAGTTGGTCTCAGTTAGGAGCCCTGAGGAACACCGCACAACAAGGGTTTGGGGGCTGAGTAGAACTGACCAAGCTTTACCGTCTGTGCCCGCTCACTAAGAAAGGAAGCAAGAAGCCCCGAGGCCGAGCCCCCGATACCTATCTCTCTGAGACGATCAATCAGCCTGCGAGGAGACAGGGTATCAAAGGCTCCGGTGAGGTGAAGTAGAACAAGCAGGGTGGTGTGCCCTGCGTCCACTTGAGTCCGGATATTGTTAAATACAGCCATCAGTGCTGTTTCCGTACTATGGTGGCTTCTGAATCCATGTTGAGAACCATCAAGTAGGTGGTAATCATTTAGGTAGGTGCTAAGATGAGAGTTGAGGTAGGTTTCCAGAATCTTAGCTGGAACAGGAAGTAAGGAGATCGGCCGATAATTCTTCAGTTCACCAGGATCCAGAGAAGGTTTCTTCAAAAGTGGCTTCACCACAGCCGTCTTCCACAGGGTGAGATATTGCCCCTCTGATATGGCAAGGACGTCCTGGGGGGCAAATACCCTTCCTATTACCTCCAGTATGTCCCACACAGCATGGTTGCTGAGTTCTGATAGCAGGCCATGCCCCCTTTCTCCACCACTCTGCAAAAGCACCTCCTGGTGCGCTCTTGGTTGGGGGATGAAGTCCCCTTCACTGCTGAGGGTCCTTAGGGGCCAACTAGCCCACCTGTTACCTCCAGTAAGCCCCACACAGTGGGATTGCTGACAGGTGGTCACAGGCCATGCTCCTTTCTACACCACTCTGCAAACGCGGCTCCTGGTGCACTACTATTTGGGTGATGAAGTCCCCTTGCTTCTTGGGGGTCCCTGGGGGCCAACTAGCCCTCCTGTTACCTCCAGTAAGCCCCACACAGCTGGATTGCTGAGAGGTGGTCGGAGGCCACGCGCCCTCTTTCTCCACCACTCTGCAAACGTGCCTCCTGGCACACTGCTGCTTGGGGGATGAAGTCCACTTCAGTCCTGCGGCTCTCAGGATGCAAGGGGACCTCATCGCCCCACCAGCAGTGCGCCGAGAGGCGCGTTTGCAGAGTTGTGGAAGAAGGGGCTTGGCCTCCGACTACCTCTCAGCAATCCCACTGTGTGGGGCTTACTGGAGGTAACAGGTGGGCTAGTTGGCCCCTAAAGACCCTCAGGAGCGAAGGGGACTTCACCCCCAACCAAGAGCGTGCCAGGAGGTGCATTTGCAGAGTTGTGGAGAAAGGGAGCAGGGCCTCTGGCGAGTTGCCTGCTTTGTTTTTTTTAATTTGCGGAAGGGGGGGCTGTGTGGCCCCCCCTTCCCTTGACCCTTTTGGGCCCCGGGGATCCCATCCCCTGGGGCCTGACCCATTTAAAACATTTTTTAAAAATAAAACGGGAGGGGGCCCACGTGGCCCCCCTCCCCAGGCCTGTTTTGGCCCCGGGGACCCCATCCCCAGGGCAAGGCCTTTATCTTTTTTGTAAAATGTTTTTTGAAATAAAGGAATCCCTCGGGCCTGCGCTGTATTTTATATATTTTTTTATTTTGGAAGGGGGCCGCGCGGCCCCCCTCCTGAGGCCAAATTCGGCCCGGGGACCCCATCCCCTGGGGCATGGCCAGGCCGTTGGGGACTGCAGGGGAACCTCATAGCCCCTGCGGTCCTTGCCAGCTCCCCGCATCCTGCAGGAGCCGGCATTGCTTTTGGGCAGAGGGAGCTGCAAACATGCAGCTCCCACCGGGACCTGGCCCAACAGGGGGCCTAAAGTAAATGAAGCGCAGGAGCCTGCACTTTGTTTTTTTTACTGCCTGATTTGCGGATCCACCACAAATCCTGCCGAATTTTTTTAAAAAAATCCTTTTTTGGGCCCTGGGGGTCCCTGCGGGACTCCTTAAACAGGCCTAGGGGTCATGGTGTTTCTACCCTGCCCCTTTTCTTGTTTTTCCACATTTTTTCTTGTGACTCAGTTCAACAGAGTCACAAGATGGCTGCCCACACATCCTGGTTTGAAGTGTTGGCAGCCAATCAGATCTCAGGCACCAGATCGGAAGGGTTTGCGGATCCACCGCGGCCACATTTGTATATCTGAGAAATCTTTACATTTCTCAGGAACTACTGAACGCATTTACACCATTTAACAAACAGAGTGCTTTCTGAACCAAGACCTACCTTTCTGCCAAATTTGGTGTCTTTCCATTCAGCAGTTCGGACTGTAGTCGTGTCTAAAGTTTCCTATAGAAATTAACATGGAGAAAAAGCATTTGGGACCCCCCTTTTCTTGGCCTTCGCTTGACGGATCACACCAAAACTTTCAACACAGCAGCTGAAGTGAGTGGCCCATTAGTTTTGAACATTTCGAGAGGAATCATCAAACGGCGCTAAAGTAATTGGCAAATGAAAAAAATGCTCTTCCTATGGAAACTAGGTCCTAACTATGACTACCTTATATATATATGTGTGTGTGTTTGTATATATATATGTGGGTGGATATATATGTAGGTGTATATATATGTGTTTTATATATATGCATATATATATATTCATATATATATGTGTATATATATATAAGTCTCCCTTTGGCGTCCTCCTCACGGATACCGGATTCAGCGGCACACGGTTCACAGATGGCAACACTTTGTAGTGAGTAAAATACTTCTTTTTATTGAATGATTCTTATTTTTCAAAGCATATTTCTACACAGTCTTCATTTCCTTTGTCAGTATGGACCGACGCGTTTCGGCGAATTATATATATATATATATATATATATATATATATATATATATATATATATATATATATATGAGATCTACGTTTGTTCAGATAGATCAGTGTGTCAATGTCCTTGATGCAGACGTCTTTGTATAGTAAGTAAAACATTCTGACGCATTTAAAGCTCTTTCATTGTTCTACAGAAGATAAAAGAAATGCAGCAACCTGAACAATAGTTACCACTGTTGCTGCATTTGAGATGTTTAAAGGCATGGGTAAAGTGGGCAATTGCTTAGAGCCCCCACCTTCCAAGGGCCCCCCGGGAAGAGAACTTTCTCTCTATTCGATCCTGTCTGTTCTACTTCTCTCACTGCCCCTAAAACATGTTTTGCCTGGAGACCCTGAAAGACATTAAGTCAGCGATTAATTTGTAAAACAAAGAGTTCTGGTGCCCGAAGCTCTGTTCGGAGTCCCGCGGCCAGTACCGATGCTTATAGTTCTGAATCCACATCACCTCTCTTTAATCCACTACAGACACTCTATGCCCCTTTATCTCACTATTGCCGGTCCCTGGTGTCTCCCTTTGTGAAGGTTTTCCCTTATTTCTCTTTCTCCACCTTTCCGGTCTGTGTGTTTTTACCTCTTTTTCTCTCGTTAAAGGTAAATGAGGAAAAATAAGTGCAGGTTCCCAAAAATAAGTGCCGGAGGCCCCTACAGACAGCCACTGACTCAAATTAAGCACTGCTTTAGGATGACACTGATTGTTAGAGGCAAGAGGCAGGCATTTTGCAGTACGTACTGTGAAAATGTTAATTGTCATTAATTTCACAGCGGGGTTCTTGGGCTACTTCTTGCGCACACAGTTCCTTTGCAGCAGCTAGGTTCATTGATATGTCACTATATTAAAAATACCGAGAATTGACATTAAGGTAAAGAGATTAAACTAGCCACCCAGATCCGTACAGTTTTGCTTAGGGATTAAAATGGATGATGCATAGAGTTTGCAGTATGTTTGCGGCCTAATTTTTCGAATCATCTCAGCGCTAATTGATTATATCCACTGGAGAGGAACTGGAAATCGGCAACTGGTTAACATTGAGGGATGATTTACCAAGAGTTGCGTTGGTGATCGTGCACTGTTTTCAGTGCTTAATTTGCAAAAGAATAAGTGCCGGGGACCAAAGTTTTACTCAGAAGTCCATGGCTGGTGCTCTCAATGGTCGTGGTTCCAAGGCTGCGTAGTGTTAATTACACCTCATATCTTTTTCTTCTTCCACCAAACACTCACTGCCTGTTTATCACATTTCTGCAGGTTCTTTTCCATCCCTGCTTTCTTCCATTCTTACCGTTTTTCCAATTTTCTCTCCCACTTTGTTTCCCCTTTTGTGTTTTTCTCTCTCATGCTCTGGTTCAAAATCTGCTGAGGAAAAATAAGTGCTGGTGCCCAAAATTGAGTGCCGATGGGTCCCAACTGCAATCACCATCTCAAATTAAGCACCAGGGGGCATATTTATCAAGCATTTGTGTAACTCTTGCACCATACAATGGGGTGCAAGGGTGATGCAACTACTCAAGCCACGCAAGGCCACCTTGCGCAAAGCAGCGCAAATTGCTGCGTTGCATTACTCTTCCCCAGGAAGGTGTTCCATGGGTGGAGCATGGGTGTTCCCACGCATCCACTCATGGATTTTGGCACATTCCCAGATTTACCATCACTGGTAGACCTGGGATTCCCCCAAAATGATACGCCTCCCCAGGTGATGCGTAACTAGGAGAAATATCTTTATTTCTTCTCGTAGTTTCCTCTTTCTATGTGTGCTGCATTCTGCAGCGCACATCTCAGGATAGTTTTTGTGCAGGAAGGTACCCCTTCCTGCACAAAAGCAATCCTGCTTACAATGCAGGCACCCTTGCACCATGATGCAAGGGTGCCTGTGTTGGCGCTAGGCAGCACATTGTGCGCCAGTGCAAGGAGAAGACAGGAATGGCTGATATAGCTGTTCTCCTCCAACATTCTATTTGCTTTCTGTTTCTCCCTGTTTAAATTGGAACATTCTACCCTAAGTGGGTGGAATGTTCTAATATTCTTATATGCCTTCTATCATGGGCTATACTGGTTGTTACAGGCCCTCTTCCTCACTATTGGCCCTTGAGTGCAGCTTGGTCCTACAACTAGGGTTCATGGCCTTTAACAACTGGTTTAGCCCTCTGCAGCGGGCTGTAATTTAATAGTGAATCGATGTGATCCTTCCCATTACTTAGCGTCATGCAAGCACCTATGCGAAGTCTTAGTAAATACCCACCAACACCCCTCATAATACTAGTAAGCACTTTTTCAGCATTGAAGATAACATTAGAAAGTGACGTCTGAAATGTACTCTCCCACATTCTCTGCTTAAAACCAAGGTATGGAAGGACTGCACTTCAAGGAAATAGGTCTATCAGCCCTATTCTTCCCTTACCTCTTGAAGGCACAACAACATTTTTGTGTGCGTCAAATTGATGGGGTGTTTTTAGTGAGCGAGGAGATTACCCACCTGTAGCCTGAAGCACAGTCTTTGCATAAAGTCAGGATTCATTCGGTGCATCTAAAGGTGAAGGACTAATGCCGTGGAACAATGGTTTTTCTGTTGCTTTGTTAATGGTGAACCCAACCAATACTCTTTCTGCCTCATTTGCACTGGATGATAATGAAATTTCTGCAGATTTTTGGAGGGAGTGCTCGATTTGGAGAAGGATCCACCATTGGAATTTTATCCACCATAGGGTAGATTGGTGGAGGAAAGTCCAGTAGTAGAATTGTGCCTTGATTTAGCACTTACTTCACAAATCAGACGATTTTCCATTGCAACTCAACTTTTAATCAATGCCTATGTCTGACGCTATGCCCCATCTGTATCTTACTTTGTTCAAAATCAATTTGGTTAATTTTTCGTCCCTTTAAACACCTGATTTAATGGGGACCTGAGTACTGTTTCTCAATAAACAGTACACACTGGTGTTTTCAGAGATCCAGAGAAAACCAGGCCACTCCCAGCTGTTGAAGCCGCTCTAGCTTTATCAAATATCAAAAAATAAAGAAATATCTATAACCGAAACTTCCTTGAAATGTGAGATCCCTAGCCAGCCTGGCACACCCTATGGGTGTCAGGTGCCAAGGAGGCCCAGACTATTGAACAGATTACTCTCATAGACTAGAAGTGTCCTGAGGGTGGTAAATGATATTTCTGAAATTCCTGGAATATACCGCTTTGTTTCATATTATTTTCATATCCGCACGAAAGGGTTGATCTTACTGGTTAAAGATTTCTCTAAAAAAGTGACTCCAATAGCCACCACCTGATAAAGTCATTGAATTGTTCTCCCTATTCGTGTTATCGCATAGATGCATAAGAATGATATAGCATTATAACCAATCGCTGAAGTGTTTAAGAGTCATTAAAGGCCCTCTATTTGAGTTATAGGTCATAGGGGCTTATAACAAGGGAGAAAGGTTTTAACAACCGGTATGGCCTATGGCAGAAGGGTTATAATGCTCCTAGACCAGTTCTCTCACTGAGGGTAGAATATTCTAAATTTAAAAGGGAGAAACAAAACAACAAAAATGTAAATGTTGATGCAGAAGGTGTATGTATCCAATATTGGCCCTCCAACACTCTATTGTCCTCTATGGGGCTTTCAACTCTGCAGTCTTCTAATTAACAATAAATAAAAGTGTAACTTAAAAAGTTTCTACTTCTTGTGTTTCAGACATCGCTTTATCGGGACCATCCCAAACAGTAGGTGAAGAATTTTCCAAGGCAGCGGGGCTGCTTAAGAAATCATCTCCCGAAGTCAGGTTTGGTAAGGTAGACATCACAGCCGAAAAGGCACTCGGGAAAGAATTTGAAATTAAGGAGTTTCCAACCTTAAAACTCTTTGCCAGCGGGGACAGGAAAACGCCCACAGATTGTAAAGGTTCGTCCTTTTATTTTTTTCAATTAGATGTGATTATGCACGGATGCTTCATTTTTTAAACAAGATGCGTTTCTCTGGGTACTTGTTTTAAAATGTGTTGTAGTTTGATAGAAATTGGAAGTCTTTACTGATTGTTGAATTAACTGAATCCACATTAAAATTATGGTGTGAGAAACTAGTTTTCTAAAGGCGGCAAACTTTGCAACTTCACAAAGTTACAACGTTTGACACCTTTGCAGAAGTTTGCCAATGGTGGAAATTTCCCACCCAAAAAGATTTGTTTCATGCAGAAATATTTTGCAAAAGATTTCTTCTACAAAAAGTACAGTTTCCAAGTTTTTCCTGGCTTTTCGTCTTCTATTTCTTTTGAAATGCTTTTGTCTAATTCCTCAAGTTTCATATATTGTCAACATTTTAAAAAACATACCTCACATAGTTGGTAGCCACAAACATTGCAAATTTCGCATACACTTGTCACTGCTCGGTATACAACAATTGAGACTTGTAAGATGTTTTTTTTCTGAAATAATAGTTTGCTTCTGGTGGAGATCAGTCTAGGCCCTCTCTCAAGAACTTTTTATTTCCTGCAACTCAAAGCACAAAGATCTGAGACCAAAAATGATAAAATGATGCAGATTTTCAACTCTGAGAATTCTGTTGCGAGAGTTCTGCAGCAAGAAATCATTGGAGGAGAAAAACAACTGTGGAACTCCATGCATTCCTATGGAGAGCTACTTTGTAGAAATGAACAACACTCTAGCCAGCCTGCTCCTCTGTAATATGCAAAGGAGGGAATGTTATTGGGAGTGATTTGAATAATTAATTTCTGATAGAAATGTTTGTCTCCAAAGCCAAATTCCAAGCGCACCTGTGATCTACCTACAACAAACCATGCATGTAAATACAAAGAACAGACATTTAACACCATTAAATTACAATTATGAGAAACATACCTAAAAATAAGACCCACCCCCATCACAGTTCTTTCTCCTTCTCCTGGCAGAGAAAGTCACATTAGGTTCAGGGTGGCTCTTTTAGTAGGTTAGCATAGGGTGATGCAGCAAAATGGGATAGATTCCAACTGCCCATTCTCCAGTTTTTAAATGGAGAGATAAATTGATCTTAGTTTGTAGTTAAAAAGAAACATAAGCAGTTAAAAATAAATATCACCTCTGTTATGTATCGTGTTCACTGGGGCCGGACTGTGCCTTATGGCTAAAGCTACTTCAAAATAGGACAGGGATGCCACATGAGGCGATATATTAAAAACGTTCCAACTAGGGAAATTAGGAAAATGTATCAATTCATGCACATTTTTATGGTGGGCACCAATTAAAATATCCTTTATTTCCAGTTAACTTGAAAATGTCCTTATCAATTGACATTGCCATATTTGTCAGCTTCAGCGGTCCTTTCTATGCATGACAGTTGGGTAACTTTTGTAAATCAATGCTACTCACCATGCTTGTCACTCCTTAAATTTGTATTCATTATTTTCTGCCTGGGATATATTTGACGTGGCCATAGCTGTGGCATTCCCCATCATGTGGACATTGTGGGATGGTTTGGAATGTAGGATTGTAGGGTCACCAATTCTACACAATGTACCAAAATGTGACATCCTTGCCTTTTTGCCGTCTCGCTGCAGACATCTTTTTCTGTCTACTGCAACAGCACTGTAACCAATGCTTCCATAATTCTTTATGTTTGCCCAGTGGTTGCTCATGATTGTCTATTTCATTATGCTCCTCCTTATTTAGTGGCTGGTATAATTTTGACACCGCTGGAGCATTTAGGTGTCAGCTTTGTTTTTGATTCATTGAGTGTATCCTTCCACTGCTGATGTCCGTATTTTTTGGGATATCATTTGTAATTTTGTGCTTCATAAGAGTGCATCTCCTACTCTTTTCTCTCTGTTTCTCTCTCACTTTCTCTCTTCACTTCTCTCCACGATCAAGCATGCGCTAGTGCTCTCTTACCTCTCTCCCCACCTCCTCTTCTCTCTCTTTTACTTCCAACTACCAACTCATCTTTTTTCCCTGTCCTTCAAACACTGGGCAACAGTGTGGTAAAGTTTTGTACTCTTTCTTCCTTCCACACCTCTTTCTCCATACCATGGGCTTCCATTAACTTCCCTACCGCCTCTAAACCACAAAATTGGTTTTGTCAGTGGGTGATGATTTTAAAACGGCCGTCATTGGCAATGTCAATACTGGTTTTGGCCATTACAGAAGTTTGTTTTATACTGCCAATGTGGCCATCATGTTCCGTTATGCAACGGGCATAGTGCGGCAGCCATCTTAGAAGTGTATTTTTCATACTTCCAAGATGATCACATTGCATGACGCAACGTGGTCTGATGCAACATGATGATTATCTTGGTAGACGTTCAAAAATGGCTGAATGTTATGTTCTAGACTTTCAAGATGGCTGCCACATTACGTCTACATGTAATGTGACATCCCTTTTCTAAGTATTGAAAATACACTTCTAAGGTGGTCTGACACTGGTACTAACTTTGCCACAATTAGCTCAATTTACCAAGTATTGGCAAAGCCAAGAGCAGCAAACAACATGCAATGGCAAAGTAAGACAGGGTGGATTTATCAATGCCAGTTTTGCTTTTCTGGCTCGCAGTGCTTTTTTTCCACTAGTGGATAAGCCTTCTGTCATCCCACTGTAGGAGTTCTGCTATGTTTTTATTCTTCCCCAGCAGAAACCCATGCTTTACTGGATTGGGTGTGCACCCAAAGTGCCACCAATAATTGTAAACAGTGGGTACTGTGCCCTCAACAGTGAGACGTATAATTAGCGGTAGCTCATCTGGGAAACAGTATCACAGCTCTACTGTTTTCACCTGTTTCTCTGCAAGAGTTTCTGCTGCCCCAGAGCTTACTTTGTAGGAAAACGTGCCAGGGCCCCGCTTTTCTGATAGAAAACTATCATTCCTGCCACAACAGTGCTGTTTCATTCAGCCACCACTGGGCAGAGTCACCATTTCTAGCACTTTTCAGAGTACAGATGGGTCAAACATCTGGCGATCTTGCTGCTTCTGTGCACTCTTAGCTGGTAATGCCCAGAGCCGCCAGTGGAACATCTGGCTCTTCATCTGACACTAGGGATCAAAGGTACTCCATCTCTTGCTGGGCCTGACTACACAGCCCCAGTCCAGGTTTCGACAGCAGGCAACAATCCATTGTCATTTAAATTGGCCAGAAATTGTCAGCAGGCAGGAGCGTCTGCCTATCTTCAGATGTATTCAGATGCAAATAAAGTGGGCTTGAACCCAGCAAAAATTTCACAAATGCTGTATTGTATTTAACAAAATGACAAATTATTCAGAATCAGAATAAACTTTATTCGGATGAGTAAGCAACCATAAAAGTGCAAAAATCAACAATAAAAACATACAATATATAAATATAAGCTTTAGAGCAATTTCAAGCAGCATAGCAGGAAATCTCATGAAAAATACATTTCAATATTATAAAATTCATCCATATACAGATATATCCGGACCAGAAGATAAAACATTATTCAAAGTGCATTGTGCTAAAAGACCCCACAGCGGTTCTCAGAAAGAAGCCGACATAAAAACAAGAATCATCATCAGTCAATTGTTACAAGACATAGAAGGCAGGCCTACACTGCCTGAAATTCCGAAACTTCATAAAAGGGATTAAAACTTGCTTAGTTTATTTTTTATAATAACCACAAAAAAGGTAAAATGCAACACTGTTTGCCCAGAGCTACCATTACAGGGGCAAGTGCTGGTTACCAGATTCTTTTCAAATCCCAGCAGAAAACCAAGTAAATATTTGATTTATCTGCCCTAAAACGAAATAGTAAACTTCACATCCTCCCTTTTGGGGGGCTTGGTCTAGTCTAGTATGTTCCGATATTTCCCACCAGGAGAAAACAGAGTTCAAGCAAGAATATTGATCGACAACCTTCATCTGAAGGAAGTGTCCAAGAAGGACAGATTATTTCAGTGAATCAGGCATTCTTATTCAGAACTACAAAAAAGTGGAGCTCAGGCTGCCAGGTTGGGATGCTGCGGGTGACTCAAGATTGTCAGTGGAGTCACGGAGCCAGTGCTGAAAGTGCATTAATACTTGTGAGCAATTCACAAATAAAATTGTAAATTAGCACCCATGAATGTACTCCCATTAATGGCTGCAGATTTACTGCCTTTAAAATTCCCAGTCTTACCCTGTCCACCAAACTCTAAATCGGACCCATAGTGTAAAAGAGCCTAAGATGTAACAATAATAAAGAGAAAGATATGTTTAAAATAATGGTTGTATTTGAGACCGACTTTCACGGTTCATGTCAGCAACACCTGTAGGGAGTAAGTGATTATAAGGCGGGAGAGCCCCCTTGTGGCAAGTTGGAGTATTCGCATTGGAAACTGTTTTGAACACGATTTATTTATGCAGCATGCCAGGAGTTAGGCGTTATCTTTAGCAGAGGTATGATGGATGGGTTTAACAAACAAATACTGTTTCGTATGCCATTCTGATAATTTACTTTCTAAAATTATTTTCGTGAAGGAATTAGCAAACGGTGCCCCTAGGCGCCTACTTTTGTGACTATACGCTTGCCTGCACTTCTCCATGTGTGCGTGCTTATGTCTGTTTAAGCCCGCCTTTGATGCAAACTTCTGTTTTGTGGTGCTATGTTGGCTATTCTGTGTGTGTGCAAACTCATAATGTGTGTTTTCCTGAAGAACTGTGGAAACTGGGCAAGAAAGTGCACACATTAATGAAAACTGGGTATACGTGCGTTCTACCATATTATGCAAAATTAACAAATGTATGAATTACTCTTTTATTACGCCTGCCGGAGAATGTGCACCATTTCGGCGTTGTGAAAACTACACAAAATAAACGATGATTAATATGTCTTCAAAGCTGAACAAAACCATGGATTACTACAGCATTTTGCAACCTTTTGGGGTGGAATCTGCTGGCAAAGTGATAAACCAATCACTTTAATATGGGACACGTCATTATTAATAAATGTGCTGAATAAATGTGTTGGGAAGAGGTCTGCAAATCCCTAGCAGGAGTCTCACGGCCACCCCGACGTTTGTCATGGGACTAGTTAACACAGCACAATGATGGACACAATTAACAAAAACAAACCTTGCCAAAGCAATCAAATCTGTTCTTAATGCTGCATAAACAGACCAACAACTCTATAGGCAGTATGGGTGCAGAGGACGTACACACAGGCAGCATTTGCGTGTACAGTTAATATCGACAGCTTATGGATATGTAACACACAGTCATACACATACCTATGCTTGCTTGCCTATGCGTACATGGGCACCTGCGCGCTCTGCATATGCATGGCACTGCCAGAGGTTTTAACAAGAACAATGAATAAAAAATATACAGCCAGGGGCATATAGACCTGTTTATTGCATTATATAATACGAACTATAGGTGTCAGAATGCAAACAAAGCTGGACTTGACCTAGGGGCAGCTTTACTTATCTGCCTGCTTTTTTTGTAATAACAAAAAAATAAGCACTGGTAAAGCCAAGGGCTAACGCATCCAAACATAGGCCACACCAATTTGTGCTAGCATGATTTAACACACTCCAGCCATACACATTGGCTTCCACAATGCTTGTTTAATGTTAAATTGCATTTTGCAATTTTACAGAGGGCCACCGTCCTCTCAAACGGTAGCAGGATGTTGTACAGATTACACAAGAGTCAAAGTCGACGACACTGACCTCAGGTATTTAAAATCTGTTTTTTACATGTCTAAGGAGTCAGAAGTGCATCGGCTTTCGTCACGTGGCTAAACAGAAGAACTGGACCCAGCACCGTCCACATCAACAGCACGGAGCAGGCTGTAGCTTTCATCGAATCTGAAGAGGTCGCGATCATTGGCTTTTTTAAGGTGAATATTTTGAGAGATTTTGCTTTTGTCACTGGTTATCAGAAGGCTCAGATTTCTAACGTTCACGTGTGAATAGCTATTCTGCTCCGGGATTTTCCCTAGCCTGCTGGTCCCTGTGGTTCTACATTTATATGGCTAACTAGGACTACAAGTACCAAAATGCTGACATAAGTCCTGGCCTGGGAGACATTCACAGGCAGGGACTTTGGAAACATTAGATCTCTGGATGAAAAGGGCACCATTCAATGGTGCATGTTGGTACGTACAGTGTGTCTTCAAGAAAACAAAATATTGGGCTTGCCGTTTGATCTGTGAATTTGAAAAATCTGTGGGCCAGATGAGATTACATAAACTTTCAACTAGTGCAAATTGGACGAAATATATTTTGTACCATTTTCTACTTGTGTGATGGGGAATGGAGCAAACAGGTTATATTCATGTCCATGAAAACGTTTACACCATGGCAAAAATGAGGAATACAGACTAAAAATAGACGCTGGAAGTAGGGGTGTTGGGGGTAGGGGTCACCCTGCTGGAGTTCAGAAGGTGAATGAGCAATAAAGATGCCTTTACATTTTGTGCTTATTTTGTCACATTTGCTGAGTGTTCAAAGACAGAGGTGAGATGTCAGGCTATGTCTTCTGACAAATTGCTGCTTACTCTTTTAACATGGGGATTGGTGTTTACAATTCTTTCTCTGACTGCAAATTGAGAAGCTGTTGTAAAGTGAACTATGTGACAATCTTGAGGGAGCCTGAAAGGAAAGACTGTAGGATGTTATTTTTTTTAACACACAACATTTAAATACCTGTAAAAGAACTGTAACAATATTTTAGAATATATGAGCAGTTCAGAAAGCACACATTAAACACATTGTTTTGTAATTCTGAAGCCGGTTGGAAACAAACTAAAAACATTTGTATTTAAACTTGCAGGTGTATTATGGTTAGTTGGGTTTTTCTGCTCTAAATCAACTGGGAGAAACTGAAAGCGGAATTTTAGAAATTGACTTCTTACAGAAGGTATTATGGGCCAGATGTACGAAGATTAGAAATAGTGATTTCCTAATTGCAATATCCTGCAAATCACAATTAGGAAATTACTATTCCTAATGTATGAAACTCTTTTGAGTTTCATTAGCAATTCCTAATGGGTCACAAATAGACCTACCTCATGCATATTAATGAGGTATGTTGCAATTTGCGACCCACTAGGATTTGGTGCCATCACAGGGATTGGTGGCCCTCTGGGGTCAGCAGACCACCAAGTCTGTGACTGCTTTTAAATTTAAAAAAAATGGTCCCAGTATGCTTGTTTCCGGTCCAGGGAGAACCTGTCTTGGCAGTTCGGGCTGGACTGTTTCCATGAGGAGCAGGGTCAAGACTGATTTGCATATGGCTGGGTCTGAGCTGGGGTGGCATAGTGAGCAATAGAACGATGGATTAAACCCAGATCTCTTGACTGGGGGTGAGTGGTTGAAAAGTTTCAGCACTCTGGCCATCATTTTGTTGTGTTTGCTATGCTTTTAATTAAAGCAATCTTTTTTTAAAATGCTGCCCGTTTCCTGAAAGGAAAATGTGATGTGTTTAAAATGAAAAAATGAAACTTTTAAGTTTCATTTTTTTAAGAGTAGGCAGTGGTCCGAATGACCACTGCCTGCTCTTAAAAAATATTTTTTCAACATTCTCAAAGGGGAACTTCCCATTTGCGAATGGGTTACCAACAATTTTTAAATGGTGGTAAAGTATTACTGTTTTGAGACTGGAATTCGGTTGCAAAACAGTAATACATACCATACTGATTCGATATTTGAAAGGGACGGCCAAAACACGCACCTTCCAAGTACCCAATAACAAATGCAAATTGCGATTCAGTCACAAGTGACCGAATCGCATTTTCCACATCAGAATTTTTTTTTTCCGGTCACAAACATCTGGCCCTAAGTGATTTACTAGATAAGGCTGTGGAGTTAAGCTGGAGAAAGTGCAAAGCGTTGTCGTTCCCACTTTTAGCCTTAGCAACTGTTGTCTCCAAATGACAATAATTTTGCTGCCTCAGTAGTCTCTTTTTTTAAATTCTTTTATTCGAAGTTAGCGTTCCAATCTTTTGCCATTCCTACTCTCTGGAGAGATCGATGAAGGGTATTGATTATGTTTGAACTTGCACGCTGGAATTGTTGCCATTTCTTTCAAGGTGGTAGCTTTCAGGAATCCAACTTCAGAGAAACGCAGGAAATGACAGTAACTTATGAATTGAAAATTCAAAATATGACCCAAATTTAGGAGCACAAATTTGAGTCTAGTTAACTAACGGGGCAGGAATTTGAACGGCTGAATATGAAACGTTGGGGGACACTGAAGCCCTCATTACAAGTTTGTCAGAATAGGTTGGGGTATTTACCAGATGTGGGAAATCCCATTACCACAGTGTGAGGCACTTGCCACCTATGGTAAATACCGCATATTCCAAGTTTTCAATAGGAAAGCAAGGTAAAACATGCAGAATCGATATTTTACACTCCAAAGGGCTCATTATGATGGCGGGCGGACAGTCCGCCCGCCATCATAGCGGTGATGGAATCGCCCGCCAGACGTGCGGCGGTCCCACCAGCCCAATTAGGATGCGCCCGCCAGTATGGCAGGCGCATCCTGGCCTTTTAACATTGCGGGCGGTGCTGCTGGCTGCAGCACCGTTCGCAATGCCAAAATGCCACGATGTGCATTCCCATGCACAACGTGGCAGGCACCACGCGGTGCCTGCCACCTTGTGCATGGGAATGCAGTGCATCTACACCCTCCCCCCACACTGAGGGAGCCCGCAACGGGACCCCAAACCAATCCCCGCCAGCCTTTCAATGGCGGCAGCGCCGCCATGAAAAGGCCTCTTCCAGGGCACATCATAATATGGCGGACGGTGCCTGCTAGGCACCGCCACCATATTAGTGGCCCTTTTCCGTCTACATCTATCTAGGAGGAGTCGGGAGTATATTAAGAGTGATTTAAATAATGTTTGTTGACATAATAAGAGCGATAGGAAAATAACCTTCCCCTCTTTGCCTTGCATGTCAACTTAGACTACCTCTGAGTGGATCACCTAGAGTAAACGGTGGACACAAAGAATAATTGTTTTGGGTATTGGCAACGTCAGTTGTGCGTAGTTTATAACATATTTTTGGGTATTTTTGTTTCACAGGTTTTTTTATGTTTTTATGTTTTGAATCATTTATTGTTTTTTGACTAGGTGCCATTGTATATACATGTGTGTTTGTATTTATGAAATCAGATGTGTTTAAAAAAACTGTGAGAGGGTAATTAAAGGTGCTCTACTCAAAAATAAAAATATGATATTAATCCCTCCCTAACAATCTCTGTTTATATAGATATTGTTTGATACCCAGGTAAGAGGAGGGTCATTTGGGTATACCCCGTTTATATATACTTTTCCGTCTGCCAGGCAATCGGTTCGATTGCCTCCGGCGGAAAAGCGGCGGACGGATGCTGCCGTGATACCCACCGCCTTCCTAATTTGGCGGTGGGTAAAATGCTCAGTGATGGCGGAAGGACCGCCGGCCCGGCGATGGCGGTCCTTCCGCCATCATAATGAGCCCCCATATTCCACATGTTTTGACTTTTTTTAAGCCTTTCCCCCCATAAATCTTGGCAGTTTTGACCGATTCCTCAAAATTTAGCCCTTAACTCGTGATCAGGGCCTCCGTATTGTTTCTAGGCCAACGTGCAGTTTATCCCCGAAAGTGAGCGTGCCACATGTCAGTGCTGGAATTAATTTGGTCTTGAAAATATGTTAAATAGTAGATGCTATTGGGCTATATAGTTTAAGATACTGAGGCCCTAATTGAAACTGGAAGTGGGGCGCTCACCCTATTTGTGAGTGTTTTAACAAAAATACAAAACATTTTCTCTGTGCCTTACTATAGAAGGTTAAGGCCATCCTTTATGTATAGCGTGAAAATGATTCCACGAAAACTGTACATATTAATTTTTTTCAATAATTTCATAATTCAATAAGTGTAGTAAAAATAAAAAATAAATCACTGCACACATTTTTTAACCTCTGAGATGTGAATCAAATATGTAACTAAACTATGTATCCTTAGTGTGATCATTTTGGTAAATATGATAGAAATGTGGTTGGACTGAACATGTCTGCTCTTTTGGACAGGAACTTAATGGCGGGATGGTAGACATTTTCTATGAAGCTGCAAAGGATGTCCCTGAGCTTGCTTTTGGAGTGGTGAACAGTGAGGACATATCTGCCTACTTCGGCGTTACCAAAAATGCAGTCACCATATTCCAAAAGGTATGTACAACTTTTGTCAGCATTGCATTTGGGTTTCATCGTCTTACCGCCAGATGGCGCTGTTTGGGGACACTCTGAAACCCTTTTTTTCTTGCTTCCTGAATGTTCTCAAACCTACAGCATGCTTCTCTATTCTTGCACATGCTTTCAGTCATGTTGTATTACCAAGCACACTGCATGTTTCATGCCGCTGTTAAGAAACATCTTTTTGGTGCCACTATGCTTTGCTTGAAACTATGAGCTAAATGAACTAGAGGAGGGTTCTTCACTAGGCTCTGTTGCACTGGGTTTGATTGTGTGTTGCCAATGCTTCTTAGGCTTGCCTTGCATCTTCAGGCACTGTTCTATCAACTGTATTCGTTGGGAGCTTTCACCAAAGGTTGTCCACCATGCCAACTCAGTTCTAGCAGCAGGTGCTATGCTAGCATTTCACTTTGGTTCCCCCAGCACTCATCTTGCTACCCGTAGCCTCAAGGGTCATGAAGACACAACAGGAACACAAAGTACACAGGTTTTTGAAGCACCCTTAGAACCAGATTTATTTTCTGTAGATCCTGGGCAGCAGATAGAAAACTCTTGAGGAACCAGTGGTGGGACAAGTAGTCAACCTTATGATGTCCGCGGGGAAGTGAGGTGTCACACCTGATATCCCTCAATTTTGGGTTAACCGTATTGTGAGATTGCTACTTGTTGAGGTTGGGGAAGCCCTGCTCAACTTGCTTCTTTCTAGCCTTGTTCCCCAACCTGCACCTTCCCCTAGCGTTCTGTTTGCTTTGCTTATCTCCCTGGTTTCACTGCAGCCCTTGCATCCAATCTCCTAGTATTCCAGGTAACCCTATTGCCTTTGCCCCTATCTTTCTATTCTAGTGCTGCAGTAATCTGCTTCCCTGTTGAGTGCATGCCTTACATTTAGTATTCTATACTGATTCCAGTAAGCTTGCCCCTAACCTTCCCGTGTTAGCATTCCCTTGCTCCCCTTACCTCTTTTTCTTCGATGTTGCTATGTATTGTAATTTTCAGGTGCCACCATGTATGCATGTACTTTATGTGGCAGCGCCTTCTTTCCTCCGTAGATGATGAGGGGCATATTTACAAGCCCCTTGCGCCACTTTTGCGCCGCCGTTGCGTCACGCATGTGGCACGCAGCGGCGGCATAAACTCATGCGCCGCGTTGCGCTATATTTACAACGTGACGCATCTAGGGAGATGCGTCACGTAGTAAACCCCTGCGCCACATGAAACCTGCATCAGGTTTCATGTGTGCTGTACCGGCGCAGGGGGCGTTCCGGCGCAGGAACGCCTCGGAAAAGTGACGTAGTGAAATCTACAAGATTTTACGCAGTCACTTTTCCGGCGCTGGTGCGTCAAATCCTTACGCCTGCTTCAAGCAGGCGTAAGGATTGACGCACCATATTAGGGATAGGAAGGTTGGAACAGTGCTGGAGTTGCGTCGCACTTGCGACACAACTTCAGCACTGCGCCAACCTTCCGCCCGGCAGATGCGTCACGCATCTGCTTATCCTTGCGCCACGATGCGCCGCATTGTAAATGCGGCGCATCGGACGCGGCGCAAGGGTAAACTTGCGTGACGCATTTTCCCTGGCGCATCCCTGCTGATATGCAGGGATGCGCCAGGGAACGTAAATATGCCCCTGAGTTCCTCTAGTGGTCTCGAGCATGGTGTGTTTTCATGTGCCCATAGTTGCCTGCATCTCAGCCAGTTTCCCTCAGTATAACAGTCCATGGTTTCTTTAAGACCTCCTGAGGGATAGCTTTTTGAGGGCCTTTGAGATTCAATGTGCACTTGCACTTTTTATGCTTCTCTGTTCCAAAACTGTCTGCCTGGATTCTACTTTAATAATTATTACTTTGGCTTTCTGTTCTAGAGATGACTGAGTGCACTTTTTGGACACTTAGTAATATTTGATTCCTGAGTGTAGCCTCTCAAGTCTGGCCAAGAAGGCACATTGCCATTGTTAGAGTTGTGCAAACAACTGTAAAATAATGTGTCTGCTATCATGTTATTTACATAATGTGTTTTTCAAACTCTTACCCACTAAACTACAGCTGCACCCTGTCAGTTGCGAGGGTTGGGTTCAATCTCCCATGTGAAAGATACCATGTTCATAGGACCACTCACTGCCATTTCAAGGGGGCAGTTAACATAAAGCCATCTACTCCAAACCTGTCCTGAGAAGAAGCTTTGGTTCCTTAATCCTCTATTGAACTGTATTGTTTCTTCTAGTTTCAGTAATCTGGTGGATCCATGTAGTATGTGAGACATTAATTTGCCTCATTGAAGAATCCATTAATAGGTTAAGGGTTTAGAGTGCCATTATCCAGCTAGTGTGCCTAGCAGATTTGTATATAAACCAAGAACAAGTTCAGGCTTAACATTAGCCCATAAGTGCCTGACAAAATATCGACGGACAGAAAATCGACCTACAAAAATATCGACACAGAAATATCGAAATCAAAAATATCGAAGTCCTATCTACATAAAGGTAAGTACAAAAATATCGAAAAAAAAATATCGTTGTCAAAAATATCGATGTTAAAAATATCGTTTTTTAAAATGTTTGAATAATAATGTAAAATTAAGTAAATAATACATATAATTAAAAGAAATATAGTTAAAAATATTAAAACATATTTAAAAATAATAACTAATACATATTGTTAAAATTAATTAAACATATACATATAAATTAATATATATACTTACTCCACATATTGCAACATTAGGGAAAGCGTTGGATAACGTCAGAGTAAAAATTACTATTCCCACTCCAGAGAGTGCAACAGTAGGGAAAGCGCAGGATAGCGTAGGGGTAAAAATTACTATTCCCACTCCAGTGAGTGCAACAGTAGGGAAAGCGTTGGATAGCGTAAAGGTAAAAATTACTATTCCCACTCCAGTGAGTGCAACAGTAGGGAAAGCGTTGGATAGCGTAGGGGTAAAAATTACTATTCCCACTCCAGTGAGTGCAACAGTAGGGAAAGCGTTGGATAGCGTAGGGGTAAAAATTTCTATTCCCACTCCAGTGAGTGCAACAGTAGGGAAAGCGTTGGATAGCGTAGGGGTAAAAATTACTATTCCCACTCCAGTGAGTGCAACAGTAGGGAAAGCGTTGGATAGCATAGGGGTTAAATTAACATACTTATCAATGAAAACATTTCTAAAAATAAATAACATATTAATAATTAATTTAAAAAAATATTAATAAATACCAATAAATGTAATTTAATATTTACTTAAATAACATTAAATTACTTCCCACACTATTCCCCCTTTAACACACAACACACTACACATAAAAAAACAATTAATTTAATTATCAATTAATCAATTAATAACAATTAATAATAAATTAATTATAATTAATATAATCATAAATTAACCAATTAATAAAAATTAATTACCAATTAATAATTAATTAACAATTAATTAATAATCAATAACAATACATAAAAACATATTAATTAATTAATTTAATTTAATTACTTCCCACCCTATTCCCCTATAAACCCACAACCCGCTCTACTAAAACGCAAAATTTACTTTAACAAAATTACTAATTTCTAAACATTTATTTAAAAGTGTATGAAAGTACATTAAAAAAAATGTTGAACATACATATAAAATACATACTAAAATACATAACACAAAAAAATTTATCGATATTATTGACAACGATATTTTTGCTAACGATATTACTTACTTCGATATTACTTACTTCGATATTAAAAAAACCGATATTACTTACCTTGGGGTCGATATTCTGGTCAACGATATTCTTGCCTTCGATATTCTGTCCCTACGATATTAAAAACTCGATATTAAGGTAGGTCGATATTTAAAGATCGATATTTTGACTGTGCACCAAGTGCCAGATGATCACTCACAGAACCAATGTATCAGTTGGGGGGTGTGATGTCTCAGAGGCTCTAAAGGCAGCTTTATAATACATTTGGTCTTCATTCAGGGTATGAGATGCATAGTGTCTCTGGGCTACAGCACCAAGGCCAGTCACAAGGAGAGAGAAGGCTGTCCTAAGCCTGGTGTAGGAAACCACAGTTCAATGTTGCAGGCAATGTTATTTTGCAGAGAACTCCATTGACACTGCAAATTGTCTCCATACACACCACACACCATACACTCATGGGTAATGAAGGGAGCACAGTTTCCATCAAGAAGATCAGTTGACAGATGTACAGGGGACAATACCTATGCCCATTGACTCTTTTTTGCAGACACCAGTCACTGTCAGTCTCCCCACAGCCTGTTGACGACACAGTAATCACCCTTGACTACAAGCGGGGTGCACTCTGCGGTTATCTCCAGTGCTGCAGAGGCTAGGACTCTACTGGGATAAGCATCTAAAGCATTACAGAGCATTCCTAGTGGTCTTGTGATATCATACCAGTGGCCAGAAAAGACTCAAGGGTGGGTCTCAATGCAACTTTTAACCCAACAGTGGAAAAGGGAGGCAGCTTCAGTTGCCTTGAGTTGATTCATGTTGACTTGAGCGTGTTTGATGTTCTGGTAACTTGAGCCAAGGTACATGGTCTATAAAGTAACTTCAGGTTTGTGAAACTGTTTATTTAGGTGCTAAGTATGCGAATGAAAATCTGTTTGTTTTTGCGTTTCCAGGGAAAACCCGTTCACTATGAAATATCTGAACTTGACATTGAAAGCAAATTGGATCTAATTCGATTAATCAGGACATATAACATGGATTTGGTCACAGAGTATAATCTTGAGGTATGTCTAGTTTGTGGTTCAATTAAATGGACATGTAAAGTAATGTGTTTTATTACAGGTGAATGCTTGCCTCCCCAACTGTATATAAAAGTAGTTTCCAAAGCATGGTTAGGTGGGATCAAGGTCATTTTCTATGTATTAGATCAATGTGGTGTATGTCAATACCTTGACATCCATAGCAGTGTTAGATCAATACCTCAACTGTCCCTACTTTCAGTTGCGTAGATGTCATATTCTAACTCTAGTTCAAGTCAATTTTGGTGCTAGGTACATGTCAAGAAAATAATAAGCCAAGGAAATGGTTAATGTTGCTACACTATTCAGGTTGGGATTATGAGCATCAAAGTAAATTGGTTGAGCCAGTCATCTACTGACTTACCTGAAATATGGTTATTTTCACTAGGAACAGAAGGCTTCATTGTTTTGATTCACATTTTAGGGTTTACTAAACTTCAGGACCAACTTGTTGTGAGCAAGTCTAAAAAACATGGCTGCAGGAGGTACAAAAATGAATGCACCGCTGCAGGTAGTCTTCTAGCGGGGCAGCTTGATCAGATCTCATGGAGGTACCTGTTTTTCTAGTTTGTAAGACTTGTCCTGCCAGCTGCACCGCTCTTATGGCAGCAGCATACTCCACGAGCATGGACTTTGTCGTTCAATATTGTTGGCAATGAATGACTTGCTATTTTTAAAGTTCTGGGGAAATCAAGAATACTGAAAGGAGATTGCCAAACAGGATCCAATATCTATAATTGAAAGGGAGCTTTAAATTCCTAACCTGCCAGGTCATTACTTCCATACCCAATATGGTGGGTGCCAAGTCTATTCATTGGTATTGCTTTCCGACAAGTAGGAGTAGCAACCTTCTCAGAAAGGTGTATATTTTGTTTATGTCTCACCTAGGCCACAGTTGTGGTTTTACGGTCTTACAAGAAGCCAGCTCATATTGCAGAGAAAATTGCAATTTCATTTCTTCTTGTTCATGACAAATCATGATTGATTGAAAGTATTGCCTGTTATCCTGTCACTCTGGCGTTCCCCTGGTGGGCTGCAAGTTAAGGGGCTGCTTTCAGAGCAGGGTGGGCTGCTGTGACACAGCCATTCCCACAGAGCTCCGTTCCAGTTGTGGCTCCCTGCAGTATGGGGGCAGGATTGAACATTTCGATTTTGATTTTTGTTGGTAGTCCGCCTGTTATGCACAGTGCTGAAGGGAAAATACTATTAAATGCTCCAGATAATCGGCTGTCCTGACAATACAACCCAGGTATGCCAATGGATTTTCTTGTGAAACAGGGAGTCTCAGAGTGCTGTTCTTCAGAGTCAGGTGTTAGGTTGGTGGTGTATTTGGTGTATTTTCAATATTTAGACCAGAGAGTTGGCTGCTGGAAAAGAGTTCTGAAAAGTGGTCGACTTGAGCTTGAGTAATTCTGAATCTAAGTACTTCTGAGCATAGAGTTATGTTTCTTAATACTAATTATGCACCATATATATATATATGTGGCTCGGAAAACAACTAGAACATCCCATTTATCACTGATATTGCAGGCTTTTAATCAAGTTTTGTATCTATCCATTTTAACTGTATAATCTATGGTCTGCAATATAGTTGCTGATATCTGCATTGGACAAGTTATGGGGTCCTCTCTAGATACACTTTATTAGCGATTCAACTAGTTTTTTTTTTATCAGACATCATTTCAGCCAGCTGCAACCAATGCATTTATTATGAGTACCAGCGCTTTCGAGCCGGCCGACGTCTAAGCGTTTGCACTTTATTAATGGTTGTTCATTACTATGAGCAGTCTTTTCGAGAGTGTAGATGGTTTTTAGTTTCCCTAGAAATAATTTTAAACCTGCAAATCATTGGGAATTGTTATTGAACGTGTAATATCGTTGATTTTGTATTGTATATTGTATGGCCTGTCTTTGACCCAATAAAGTTTTCTCTCTCTCATTTGTGAAATGTTGAGCAGATGAATGAGATTTTGTCAAGTGCAGGGCCTTGTAAGTTAGGCACCTCTCTTTTTTTAAATTGGACTGTTGCTTCAATCAGCAACCAACGCAGGCTAGAAACGATTGACTGATATAGCCGAACCTTCTAGTTATAGCTACATGGCTTGAAGTGGATTGAGTGAGGCTTGTGGTACCCGAGCAAGGATGCTGTGGACAATGTCAGGCATGAAATAACCAGAGTGTGGACAGCGTTTTTTTAGAAGGGTCGATGACAGAAGATGTTTAGTTTGTTTAGAGAATGGAGGTGGCAATGAATGTCTTCTGCAATCTCTTTAAGCGAGGCAGGAGTCCAGAGTATATATTTTAAAATGTTTGTATCAAGTTTTCGTGCAGAACTAAGGACAAAAGCCTAAACAGTTACAACAAGACAGACTCACATCACAGGCATTACTAGGTGGTGCAGCCCACCTTAGGACCAATCTATGGAAGTCATAAAATGATAACATGACACTCCATACATTATCATTGCTGTATAGCCGGAACCCTGGGCTCAAACCAACATTGTAATATCGTCTAGATAACATTCTCTAGGAAATAGCTAGATAAAGCATCTACAATTTATTCAGCTATTACAGTTGACCCACGTAGCCGGTGACAGGTCCAGGGCAGGCATCAGGTTATTTTTTCCCAGCCATATATAATCTCTACAAGGAGTTCAAAGATCTTTCGCCTGGGGGGCGTGGCTTACTTGCATGGCTGCGTAGACGTGCTTGAGAAGAGCTCCGTGAGGCGGCCTATGCTGAACTAATATCCTGTACAATCCTGGCCCCCGCGGGCTGAAAAATAACTCTCCGGCATCCTGTGATACCTTTGGCCAAAGGAGGGAAGAGAAGAGGAAGCTCAAGACACAGTGTATCGGAGCCTGGAGCCCCGTTCCTGCGGAGGTGCGGCCACCATCTTGGAGCCGGGCCGGCGCGACCGTGCTGTGCAGTCGGTGTCACGGACTCCCTGGACCCCCGCGGTGGGGGTAAAACATCACTGAGGCCCGTGTACGTGGCGGGGTACCTGGACGGGGCAGAATCACTACTGGGGGCACCCCCAAGTCGGCTGGAGCGGGACCGGTACTCCTGGAAGACCAGGCGTGGGCCTGGTGCCGCGCGAGGGGTCGGCGTCCTACCCGTCGGCTGGATCCTCCGGAGGGTCGGACAGGTCAGACTGTGGGGATGCGTGCAACGGCGTGCTCTGCGGGGCCTGGGAGGCGGCCGTGTCTCTATGGCCCAGATAGCTGCGGGGCGATTGCTGGATTGGAACTGCCTTGCATGGCCCCCAGGTGCTCCGCTGTTCCTGAAGTCCCCTGCTGTCAGAGAGCGGGCTAAAGCTTTGACCCCGGCCCATGGTGGAAAAAGGCATGAATTGGGCGTAGGGGGCCCCCGGGCGTAAAAGAATACGGCAGTACAAGTCGGGGGACACTTATATTCAGCTGGGACTCGTTCCTGTTGAGAATGAAGCAATAGTGGTGAAAGGTGACGACCTGGGGTCCCGGACACGACCAGAAGCTCAACTGGGATTGCAGGGAGCCTCTCCTTGGGACAAGTTCTGAAGGCCTGAAGGGAGGTGAGATTTACTAAGTGCACTGAGTGGCGGCGAGTGCCCCTGACTCGGGAAACCAGGTTCCCTGCAGACTGGCGAAAGGCTTCATTGCTGCGGGATCACTTGTGGCACCTCACATATACTGGGGTCTGAATACGATTATTAAGTGCATACGTGCATCGAACCCTGACTGGGGTTGCACCCACTGAGAAGAGGCACAGCCCGCGCCTTCCCTGCCAGGAAGGATCATATAAGATACTGTCTGTTAGACCAGCCGGCCATTACGGGAAAAGACAAGGCTGTTAAATCGCAATCCAACAAAATACTGAATTACGCCCAGCCTAGATCGCACGGCCCGGAGGATAGAAATGAGGATCGACAACCGGAAAGGGACGCATCGGAGGGGGCTGGTGAGGACCCTCCCACACTGATGGATGTTATCCGTGCCGTGCAGTCGACACGAGACAATATGATCCGGAAGATTGACGCCGTGGCTATTGACGTCAACCTGCTGCGATGTGACCTCAGAAAGGTTTCAGACAGAGTGACGGTCACGGAGAAAGATACTGAGGTCCTGCAGAATGAGGTCAAGAATCTTAGCGCCACGGTAGTGGAATTGAAACGTCAAGTGATTAAGCTCGAAGATTGGGCTGAAGATTCAGAAGGTCGGTCAAGGAGGGGGAATCTCAGATTTGTGGGATTCCCCGAAAAGGAGGAAGGCCCGGCGGTGGATCTGTTTCTGGAGGAGTGGATTACCCGGGGTGTGGCTCCTAAACAGCTGTCGAAATTCTTCAGCGTCGAGCGTGCACACGGAGCGCTGGTGGCCCCCCCTAGGCCTGGAGCACCTCCTCATGCTATTATTGCAAAATTGTTTAATTTCAGAGACAGGGACTTTCTGCGCCAGCTCTCTCGTAGCGGACGGCGATTCTTTTTTGAGGGTCATTCCATAGCAATATTTCCCAATTATACCCAAAGAGTCCAGGAACAGTGGAAGACATTTATTGCAATCAAGCGGCGGCTCAGAGACCTGTACCTCAAGTATAGCCTCATGTTCCCTGCAAAATTACGAGTGGAGAGTGAAGGGCGTGCTTTGTTTTTCTCTTCGGCAGAGGAGGCAAGAGACTGGTTGGATGCTAGGGCCCCGGAGGGAAGACGCCTTGTCCCCTCCATGAGCTCTGATGGGTCACATACCTCACAGTCCCCCTTGAAGAGTCATAGACAGCCTACATGGCAGGCACCCAACGATGAGCTTGGGCCGAATCACAGTCCTCCGCGTTGGCACGCTACAGGCCTCAGATTCGGAGGTTGTCCCAGACTCAATGGAGGCGACGCCGGAACTTGGTCATAGTGCAGGTGGCCCAGACAGTGGGCATGACTGAGTCCTACGAACTGCGCACCATTTGTTGATCAGTACAGATAAGTTGAAGCTGTGTTTGAGATTAGCTGAGGCTTAGACAGCCTGGTCTGTATAATCAGTCTGGGGTTCTTGGGGGTTGGACTTTCTGTGCATTTAATTATACCATACAATTGGTCGAAGGTCATACCACGTGTTGAATAAAGTCATAGAGGTGGGCTGCTGCCGGAGTAGCGATGTCCCCACTAGAGACAAGGTCCACCAGGGAAGCTTGAGAGCAATCTCGCACCCCAGTGTAACCAACTCTCTTGCACAGCGTTTGAGCGTTATTTGTTGGGTAAGGGAGGGAGGTATGGGGCGGTATGTATGGTTGTTTATATGGCAATGTATGTTCACACTTACACAACTGCCCATGGGGGGATAGGGAGCGTGAACGTTTAGTTCTTGGAAGTTTATTTGTTTGTTGGGGAACTGCTGGGGTAACAAGGGATTGCACCATGACACAAGGGCACAAGGGAAGACGGGATGAACTCCCTAGGCAGGGAAGGCTGCAAGTCTGGTATCTTTTAACACAATGTCATGACAGTACCAACACTGAAATTCCTTAATTGGAATGTCCGAGGGATGGCTGCCTTAGATAAACACCGTAGAGTGCATGCATTCTTGAAGAGATATGGTGTAGCGATTGCAGGACTACAAGAGACGCATATCTGGGGAAACACTATAAAATTCATACGTAAGAGATGGAGGGGACAGATTTATGCCACGTCTTATTCTGGCTTTGCACGGGGGGCAATGGTATGGGTGGCACCGGGGTCCCGTTTCAACATCTTCACCATGTTTTAGACCCTGAAGGGAGATATGTTATTCTGTTCGGGAGGTGGGAGGGGAGGGAACTGTGCATTATTAATGTGTATGCGCCCAACTTGGATTGCCCCGATTTCTATCCGGCAGTACTGAAGGCTGCGACACCGTACATGGGTGCTGAAATCCTTCTCTTTAGAGATTTTAATTGTGTACTTGACGGGACACTAGATAGGGAACCTCCCAGAGACAATACTAAACCTCGCATGCTGAGATCCCTCATAGGTATTCTACAGGGGATGCAGTTACGTGATGAGTGGAGGGCGTGTAACCCTGACAAGCGGGAGTTTCCCTGTTTTACTCCCGCAGCCAACAACTTTTCCCGGATCGATTATTGTTGTCTTACTGTGGGCCTCTCAGCCACTACAGCGGCCATCTCCTACCTACCACGATATTTATCGGACCATGCACCACTGATGCTAAGTCTGACCACAGGACCGGGACGACCTCCCATTCCTTTATGGCGGCTCCGAGCGGAGGCCCTTACAGATCCTCCATACGTACAGACCGTGACAGATGCCCTCCGACATTATTTTGGGGAAAACTGGGGGTCCACTGCTGCTAGATCCATGGAATGGGAGGCCATGAAAGTTGTTATCAGAGGGGTCTGCATGAAGACTACATATGGTGTTTACCATCAGCTTATAGCTGACATTGATTCCCTGGAAAAGCGCTTACAGATCCTGGACACTATATTATATCAGTCCCCCACCGATAGAACTGAGTGGACGCGGGTTATGGGGGAGTTGCTAGAGGCTTGATCGCGTTTGGAGAAACATAAATACACCACTTATAGGCAGAGGCTTTATATGGAGGGCGATAGGTCCGGAGCATTGTTGGCTTGCCTTATTAAGACGGAGACAGAACACATACCGGTGTTGCAGCTTCGTAATAGCAAGGGGCATATAATATATACACATGATGCGATTATAAACGAATTTGCGACCCACCTGCGTCAGACCTGCTCGACTGCCACCCAGATTAGACCTCTCGCATCGGGGATTTTTTTTGAAGATATGGTGCTCCCCACCCTGGGGGACGACGAGGCTGAGACCCTTGGAGCGCCACTCACTAGGGAGGAAATATTGCTTTCCATTAAACGGTTGAAGACTGGTAGGTGCCCCGGGAGTGACGGTCTCCCAGCTGAGTTTTATAAGACGTTTGCCCCACAGCTGGTGGATCACCTACTTGAGGTGTATACAGAGGCGCTAGACATGGGGTCCCTCCCTGACACTATGATGGAGACACTTGTCTCCATGATTCCTAAGCCTGATAGAATCCTCTCTCCCCGAGCTCTTACAGGCCTATTTCTCTCCTGAATATCGATGAGAAAATACTAAGTGGTGTGTTAGCTGCACGTCTTTTGCCATTTATGACTCGACTGGTCCACCCTGACCAGTCTGGGTTCATCCCCGGACGGAACACCACACATAATTTGCACAGACTCGCACACCTATGGTACGCGCCAGATCTTCAGGAAATGGAATGGGCCCTATGTCTCCTAGACATTGGACAGGCTTTTGATTCTGTTGAATGGGATTACTTGTGGACGGTACTCGCCCGGATGGGACTGGGGGACAACTTTTTAAGATGGTTGAAATTACTTCACTGTAAACCAACGGCTTGGATCCGCCTTCGGAATCAGGTATCAGATGCTCTGGAGCTTCAGCGGGGTACTCGTCAGGGCTGCCCCCTGTCACCACTCCTTTTTGCCCTTGCGATGGAGCCTCTGGCGATTGCTCTCAGGCGTCGGATTGAATGGTGGGGTATCCGGTTGGGGACAATGATTCACGTGGTGTCAACGTATGCAGATGACACCATGGTATACCTCCGACACCCTGGGGCGGTGGTTCCAGAACTCCTTAGGGAGCTGACCGTTTTCGGGGAGATTTCGGGACTCTGTCTCAACCCCGGGAAATCTAAACTTTTCCCCATGGGAAGCCTGCGGGATACCGTAGAGAGAGAACTACCTATGGTGGGGATGAGTTGGGTCGCGGATACGGTCCGCTACCTGGGGGTTCGGCTGGCACACACATCGGAAGACTACCTAGAACGCAATGTGGAGAGGTGTCTGGTGGGGGTACAAAAATCCATTGAGTTCTGGTGAGACCTCCCCTTATCTTTGATGGGACGGGTTGCCTTAATCAAAATGGTGGTTCTTCCACGCTGTTTATATATTTTACAAAATTCTCTCTATCACATCCCTTGGCAGTATTTCCATAGACTGGAGCGTTTGATGGTCGACCTCTTATGGGGATCCAAAAGGAAGAGGGTGAAACTGGATACATTACAGAGGACGTGGGAGCAAGGGGGGCTGGAGGTTCCTAGGTTGAGCCTTTATTATATGGTGAAACAGCTTCAGCATGCAGTACAGTGGCTAGACGAGAATGACAATTGGGAGAAACGGCTGCTGGGTGGCACCCATCGAGGGGCCCCTCTGTCGGATCTCCTCATGATGGGATCGAAGGTGCCCACGCATTTTCCCTATATTATTAGACACGTGGCTGCTATCAGGGAAACCGCAATAAAAACTGTAGTGAAATGAGCGCCATATGCTCCGGAGGCCCCGATATGGGCAGTGGTACCGTTCAAACGAATAAGTCAAAACATGACCATTTCTAGATGGACGGAGGGAGGTTGCTGTAAGATGGGAGACTTATATTTGGGGCAGCGGTTCCTTACAAGGGAGGAAGTGCAATCAACGTTTGAGCTGGGCAGGGGGCAGTACCTTCAATACGCGAAGATTTCTGCGGTGGCGCGTGAACTCTGGCCAATGTTTCCGGAGGAGCCGCCCGTGACTGCCACTCTTCGGGTCCTTACATCACTGGCTGGGGGCCGCAGACTGGTGTCTCATATATATAACACGTTAAGAGAGGATTTAGTTGCAGATCCACTCCCGGTTCAGACCAAATGGGACAGATTACTAGAGGAGCCCTTGACGGAATTAGAATGGAAACGGGTACAGGAAGGGGTTACACAAATTAGTTCCAATGTGAGATTCAAGCTTACCCCATTTAATATTGTTCATCAAACATATCTGACTCCACACCTATTACATAGAATATACCCAGACCGCCCTGCTCATTGTCCCAAATGTGGCCAAGCTTACACCCAGTTCTTACACATGATATGGAATGTACGAAATTGAAATCATCCTGGGGGTCGATACTAGAATGTTTGAGGTTGGTGACGGGGTGGACGCTGCCTTACTCTATTAAGGAGGTACTCCTGGGACTTCTTCCCAGACCTAAAGGGAGAAAAAAAAAAAAAGACCTTTCGCCTGGGATCTCGGAGCCTAAAAGACAGCATATATCTTTCAGTATGTGCCTGACGAAATACAGCTTCATGAAGACATTGATGTGGGTCCTCTCATCCAGGTTCTAGCCACTCTACCTCGAGCCAGTACCAACAGCAGTGGAACCAAGCGTCCTCTGCTCTGCAGGATACCCATAACCAGTGGCGGCCTCTGCAGGTAAGTGTGGTGGGGCGGGGGTAGACGGAGTGAAAGTGACAAACAACAGAATAGGTAAGATAAAATAAATAAATAAATAAAACCACTTACCTTGCGCTCGCAGCATCGCCGAGTCGGTGATGCGGTGAGCGCAAGGTAAGTGTTTTTTACATTTATTTATTTAATTTTAACCATCCCGTAGTTTGACACTTTCACCCCCCCCCAACCCGTGCCTCACCGCGCTTACCAGCACGGGCCACCACTGCCTATAGCAAACCCCAATAGCAGAGTACGTGATGTGCAGGGTAAACAGGTGTCTGCAATCTTGTTAGGGACCAGAAGTATCTCAGTCCAAAATGCCTGAATCGGGGGCAAATGCCAAGCTCGGTGCACAAAAACTGTGGGGTCAGTAGAAGAGCAAGCGTATTCTGAGGTGCCAGCGCTATCCATGAGGTGCAGTTGTTTGGGAGTGTAATAGACTCCTTTAAGAAAAGTGAAGTGTATGAGCCTATGTCTCTGGTTGATTGGAACTGACCTGGTAGGCTCACAGCAATATCGCCGAGCTTTTAAAGGGTGCCTATACCCAAATCCCTTTCCCATCTTCCCCTAAGCTAGAAGCCCATAGTAAAGCACGTAGATTTCACTGTTGTTGGGAGGGAACGGAGCAAGTCTGTAACTTTAATTTTGTCAAGCAGATTTGGGTCGAATGTACTCTTATGTTTCGGGGTAAAGAGAAGGAATTTTGAGGCGGTTGAGCAACAAGTTTGGTGGGGACGCCAAATAGAAGAGAATATCTTTAACGGAGAAACTTAGAAGATACATTTCGAAGTCATCCACATACTGGTGTATGGAGTCACAGATCCCTTGAACAGCAAGCTTAGTGCCTCAAGGTACGTATTGAACAAAGTGGGAGCTAAGAAGGAGCAGCAGGGGATGCCAGAAGGCATGTCAGCACTACCTGAGGAATGGATTACATTCTTCACCAACAGAGATTGATTCGTTAGAAAAGAGGAGAACCATCTCTGTCCATATTTATAAAAGCCCATGAAGTGTTCCAAGATTGAAATTAGCCAGCCGTAATCCACTATATCAAAAGAATCTCTCCCATACAACATGCAGTGCACATCCTCAAAGATTTTCTGGTGTCTAGACGTTACATTCGGAACAGAAGATAAAGTGATGGTCAGCCAGGAGCTGCTGTTTGCTGATGTAGCTTCAGAATTGATAGGATGCTCATTCCTCAACGACTTTGCAAAGACAAAGGAAATTGAATACAGGCCTTTAGATTGCCAGGAAATTGGGGTTGTTGTTTTCTGGATGGGCTGATTTGGCCTGACTTTAACATGACTGTGAATATACAATGTGACTGAGAAGCATTGATAAAAGTACACCATGCTAAAGCAAACAGATTGAATAATAGAAGGTTTGAGATGTTTGATGGTAGGGATAAGTTCCTCCTTGGAAATAGTGGTAAAGACTTCAAGAATGTTTTTGGTTTTGGTAGGAGGTGTTGTGACTGAGGTCAAGGTGGGATGGAATTATTCTCTGATAGATGAGATTCCTTGAGTGAAGAAGAACGAATATTTGTTGGATTTGTCGGGTGAAAGACAAGGCAGAAATCTGGTGAGAGGAGTGATAGTAGAGTGGATATAATGAAAAGGAGATTTAGCTAGGTTGGCGGACAAGTCAAGGTGTTATTAGAGAAACTTTGCTTTAGCAACAGTGATGGACTGTGTTGTAGTCTGTGGTAGAAAGTAGACGCTGGTAGCCATGTAGATTTAACATGTACCTTTAATCTGTAGTCAGTTCAAGTACATCCAGATGGTTGGTAAGTACAACAGACAGGTAGTCCAGGTAACAGGTGAAGTATAAGTAGATTAGCCAGAAGTCAAGCCCTTAGTCCTATGCCACAGCAGAACCCCACCAGGAGCAGCTTGCCTGCTGCTCAGCCCCTCTCTAACTGTCGTTCCTCACTCACCAGACACCCAACATTCCGTGCATCACTGCATTCCCAACATTCTACAGTAAACATGCACTCTGGCTGAGCAGCAGGAAGAATAGGTGAAATGTATAACAGAATAACTATGCAGGGCATAACAGACTGCTTGTACCTTCTCAATGCCTTCAGTTTCTTGTGAAGCACCGGCTGTTTGTAGACGCATAATCAGTGTTGATTGCTGTGGCTAGACCATTAGTCATTAGATGTAGGGTCAGAGAATCAATATCGATTAGTGTTTCTCCCCCAAAAATTATTGGAGGTAGAATCACAGAACCATTCTTGATCTGTGTTTGTTAATCTGTAGTCATTGTCCAATTACATGTGCTTAGTTTAAACCAGAGGCAGCCCGTGCAGGTAAGAGCGGTGGGGCCGGGTGGGAGGGGATTTCGACAGATGATGACGATGGCAAATTATTCATTTATTTAATTTTACCTCGTGGTCGTCTGTTGAATCACCCCCAACCCGGCCCCACCGCCCCACCTCTCTTACCTGCACAGGCCACATCTGGTTTAAACAATTGCATCCTGGAACCTACCCAAAATAATATAGTGCCAAGCAAATAACTTTTATCTCCCTCCCGAGACACCTAAGGGTATTTGCGCGCTTTATAAGTTGCATAAATAAATAAATATGGTTTTCTGTTTATCATATTTTAGGTATAAGGAATGGCACAAGCCTAGCTGTGAGGAGTGGCTTAGCATTTGCTCAAGAACAGTTTTATTGCAGCAGGTGCATCTCAAACATGGGTTCCTGTACAAAGAACAGGAACGTGTTGGCGATATGGATTACCAATTACCAGAGAGTGATTGTAGCGGCAGTGCAAGATAGCAAACTCTACAGTTTTATTTATAGATTACACATATTTACATTTCAAGTCGCTGATCCATAAACTGATTTCCAACGAACCTCGATTTCATTCACAACAGACTGAATTGCTTTACCAGAAACCTCAGGAACAGTCGATGAGCAATCAATAAAATGAAGGGCTTCTCACACTGTGCGACCATGCAAGCCATTCCCCTCAGTCATACTGGCAGTCATCCCAAGTCCCTTCCAAGGGGTATTTTTGTGACTGTATTCGGAATCAGTTTAGCATGATGCACAAAGTGTGATTCAAGTCTTCTTTAAGTGCCTCGGAAGTGTAGTGTTTCTGCTGTCCTTCAGCACTTGTGCCACAAAACAAGTGTTTGAAAACACACTTGGGGGCGTTCCTTTGGTGACTGTATGACAACTAGGTTTTGTCACAATAGAGACACTGTGAGCATTGATAACATTCCACAAAAAGCTTGGACATTGCTTATGACAAGTTCGTGCATGGTCCAACTGGTGACATGATGGTTGGTCCACCTAATTCGTAGGGAACTGTAAAAAAAAATATTTAATTTGCTCTAGGTACCAGTTTGAAATTGAAGGGCATCATTTATTTTCATGCAAGAAAATGTGTGATCTGTGACATTACCCTGTCCATGTCAACCTTTGGTTTGTTGATAATGGCATGGAACCTTGCGCAGGCTCCTTCCAATCAATCAAAGGTTCAATTCCTATGTATTAGCGTTTCTGTGTATCCCCATTTCACATCACTACAAGAAACACATTTCTCCTGAATCTTGGGTTATGCTGTTTTTATAGTGCAAGGTCCGCCATTTTGATTGGCCTTCAGAGCTGTTACAGAGCCTTGTAGCTTGTGGCCCAAAACCAGAGTGTGTTCCAAGGGGACATTTGTTTTCAAGACACTCCCCTCAACGCATGAGCTTTTTTTCGTCTAACTCATTTTATTGTACGGTCAAACTCTCAGAGCGTTTGAATCGTAGCCATTGTTTTATTATCTAGCTCTCATTCCCCATAGGTTCCCTGTAGTCCTGACTGATAACTTCCAGTTGTGGGTTATCTCATGGAAGTCATCGTGATGAAGAAAGTTGTCTTACAGCAAACAGTGTGGCATGTAGAGATGTGACTGTTAAGACTGTTTTCCACTTCTTATGTGTAAACAGTAAATTCTTTAATCGAAAAGCGAAATTCTGTATTCTCATTCTTATTGAAATGAATAGGATCATAGATTTAAATTCTTGATGTCTAGATGATCATAGATATCCAATAAGATAAACACAAGAGATCACATAACATCTATACAAATGAAAGAAGTGTTCACTTTCTCAAACTCCTTACTAAACAAGCACTGGCAAAGCCAATCGGTCTCAGCAATCCGAGAGCTATTGGCATTGTCAATGTCTTTTAGCCATGTTGAATAGCAGCTCAGCTGCTGTTCAGCATGGCTGAAAGTCTTGTAAAAAAGCGTTATAACCAAGCCTGCGCTGTATAACGCAAATAGAATGTGATGGGATATTGTGTGGGATGTGCTGTTTTCAGATGCTAGAGAGACCCATCACACTGTAAAACAAAACTCAAATTGAAATCACTGAGCGGCATAATGCCAGTTCATGCACGTATTGCAAAACACAGAACGATATTGATAAAATAGTGATGATCCCTTTACTTTTGTTGGATGTAGTGAATTCCAGCCTTTGTTTAAGAAATCCTGAGGCAGGCTTGATGACTGCAATCTATTTTGTTCCATAGTTTGCTAGTTAAAATCGATATCTACATGGCAAGTTCCAGTGTTTTGTTTTTTAAAGCACAAAAAGCTAATTGTCAATTTGGATCAATGTGTGTGCTTTAGAAACGTACATTAGCAGCAGCTTTCGGAACGCATACTGATTTTTGAAAGACTTGTTCTGATACAAGCACTTGTGTGGAGTGCTCAAACACAAAGAAAAAAGTAGCTCTCAAAATGGGATCAGTGGATGGACACATGTACTTAGTTCATGCTCTGCGGGAGGGCTAAACACAAGAAGAGTCATGACGCATGCATGCCGTGGACAAATGAGGACAAAGGATGTGAGAGCAACGATGGAGCAAGCAAATGGTAATCCTATGGGCAGGCTGAAGCCCACAGATTGAACACAACATGTCTCTTTGAGACAGCGAATGTGCTTTCTAGCCGAGGCGTTAAAAGAAGAGTAGATCTGCCAAGTGCGCATACCAGTGTTTTTTTAGGAAAGAATGTTAGCAGTCCCTTCAAAAACATCAAAAAGGGACTTTGAGGTCTTTGATCGCTTAAATAAATTGCCCAGTGTAATGATTAGGACCAGAATATTAACATTTTCCATTTGTGGCTCAGGGATGAAGAAAAGAGGGCTTATGTAGGCAATGTTAGGAAATGAGGGGAAATGTATTTCTGAGTGCGAAATATTCTCTGCAACATATGTAGCTGGACTGCTCTGTTCTCTTTCTAAGCACTTATTTATTAATGAAGATTGTTAATAAAGGATAGTTCTGTATGTTGAGGTGAAAGATTTGATCTTTTGATTAATATGGAAGTTATTGCTGTGGTTGATATAGTAGGTTATGCTCTTATCATCTTTTAAAACATAATGTATAAAACGATCATAATTTAAAAATGTGTCATTTTAATGTGCACGTTTAAGGGTATTTGTCTAAATAAACTACTTTGAAAATAAGCAAAAATAGTTTCACCTTAAACTACAAATAAGTCAAAAATAAATAAATGTCAAATTTGTAGGTATACAGTGGTATTCCCTATATGGATTACCACAGTGTCTTCATATATCTTTAGATATACTGACACCGGTAATATTCTTTGTTTTACAGACTTCTGTGACCATTTTTGATGTTCCTGTTGGATGTCACATTTTGCTGTTTACATCGAAGACGTCAGACACCTTTAGTAAAATCTATGAAAATTATGAATCTGCTGCCGTGGAGTTTAGAGGAAAGGTGTGTGAGCAATGTTAATATGAATGGTGTTTTATACATTTCTGTGCAAAATGGTCATATTATAATATTTGGATATCTAACATAATTCTATTACCACAAAACAGTCTATATACTGTACATTATATGAATATTGAGAGGTTATTTGCTGGTTTTCTTGGAGAGCCTAACATGTCAGTTTTTCAGTATCACCAGTTCGAACGAAAATGACCACTATTCATAGTCATTATATGTCAATTATCTTTCGACTATTTATTGTTGAAATTCTGAATGGCGAAAGGGTTTGGTCACTGAGATGTCCCAAAATGCCCAAGTTTTCAATTAAAGTTTCCTTGCAGATACACAGCTTATGAGGCGTGTATTAGAGAATCTGTGATTGTGACTATTTTATGGCTACGTAGGTGTGTCTGGCCTTTGAGACAGCTTTCGCTGCAGTGGCGGCTGGCATGTACCGAGAGTGGTGCACAAAAAAAATAGACTTACCTTCTTGGCTTGCTGCGCGACATCCTCCTCGCTCGGGTCTTCTCCGTGAGGCAGGCTCCAATGCAGGACCCAGCCAGCTCCCCTAATCCATCCTGGCGCTGCTCTCATGCTGTAAACCAGCATGAGGGAAACACCAGGATTGGAGCGAGCGGCCTCACTCAGCACTCTCAAGAGCACCGGAGGCCTGCGCTTTCTCTAAACCAGCTGCCTGAGACAGCTAGGTTAGAGAGGTTTAAAACGCGAATGTCTGGGTGGCCGTCGAAAGACAGCCGGCCAAAGTGACATGTTAGTTTCTAAGTTTAGCGCTCAGCTCCCTGCTGCCACTCGGAAGCAATGGCCCCGCACCGTCCTGACACTCAGTTCGGGACGGGTTGCTGAAGAAATAAATGGTAATAAATAAACGTTATTACTTACCATTTTATTTTTCAGCTCTGGGGCTTGAGGGGCAAGGCTCCTCTGCTCAAATGGAGGAGCCGCCCCTGTTTAGCTGTCTCCGCAGACTATTGTTTTTTTAAATACACATTTAATATACAAATATAGAGTAGCTTTTGGTCCGTAGTCTTTTGCTTCTGTCCAAAATTTATAGCACAGGGCAATGGGTAAGTCCACGCCAGCCTTTTGCACCTCTCTCTGTGAGTGATGGCATTTGCATGTGCAAAATGTGCACTTTCTCCTAAGACACAGTATCTTTCAGTGCAAGAAATGGTGGGGAGAGGAGTTGGCCTAACGACTAGGGCGGTCAACCTCGAATCTGGGGAACTGGGTTCGAGTCTCGGCAATGACGCAGAACATCCTGTGATTCTGGGCAAATCACTTAATCTCCCCGTGCCTTACAAAAAATGAATGCGTCCTCATGTAACGCAACTGGTGCTATGTAAAGCGCTCTGATACCAGGTCAACTTTTTTTCTCTGTTTATATATTTTTGTTTACTACTGTGAGGGTTCTGCAGCTCCTCACACATTACTACCAGGCTACTTGTTGCCGCTGTCAGTAGTACACATGCCACTTGGGCACTGCTGTGGGCAGCCACCATTGACTGGTGATTCCTATCTTATTATTATTTTATTATTAAAAAAGTATTTGAAAGCCATTTAAATATTCCACGCCTAGATGGCCATCTGTAAAAGATGTTTACCATAAAGTGTAACAAAAAGCATTCAAACAGGATCACCCTTGCATCCCCATCTGTGTGCACATACATCTTAGAACTGTTTTTGCAAAAATTAAAGTAAAACATACATAATTCTGAGATGGCCACCTGTGCATCTCCTTGTGTGCACACTATCAGGTGGCCATCTTCGATTTTTATTTGTTCTACTTAATTACTAGTTTACCATCCTCGAATTGCTAATGTGAAGCTTTCTTTAAATGGTAAACTAAGAATAAGAATAAGCTACAGCAAAGGAAACAAGCATTGGTAACCAAGCATTGATGACCAAAGCCAGACCTTTTGGCTTTGCCAATGCTTGTTGTTTTTGCTAATACCTATGGGACTTCCCAGGGTTTCTATTACACATTTAGACAGATTGGTGGAGGTGGGGGGTAAATGTTTTGGTGGCAATAGCAATGCAGAGTCATTTTATGTCCTGCTTGAAATCTTCTCATAATATATTATATTTTAGGTTTTGTGTACATTTATTCAGTAGATTTTGAGATATAAACAATACGAAAATGTGTCAGTGGACTTCGTAAGATTGTTATATGTATATGAGAGTATTCCAGAAATAACAAGGGCGCTATTCGACTGATCCATATGAAATTTGGCAGAAGCTTTGTCCTTTCATCTCAGGTTATAAGTTTAAACATTCGTGCAGATAAGTAAGGCGGGAGGGAAGTAATATAATTTAAAAGTAACATTTCCCATATGAAGTCCTGCAAAAAGAGCTGAAAGGAGTTACACCAACCTTGGCATGTATTTGAACCAATCTGTTTTGTTGTTCATTTGAATTTGCTGTTCTTGAACCAGTTTCAACCCGTTTGCAAATGTAATGATCAAGACACAATAAACATTAACCTTTTATAGCCCCCAGTAACTTTGCAACCAATCTGCAACATCCCATTACAACACAATAACACACTACAGCAAAATAACAAAACAACACAACTCCGCAACACCAACACAACACAGCAAAACAGCACAACAACACCTCAGCACAATAAAACACAACACGGTAATCAGAATTCCACACAACAAACCAGCACAGCATAACATAACATCCTCATAAAACTACATCAGCCAATAATTCAATAACACAACAACACAAAAATAATACAATACACTTTATTTACCACTCATCCACTTCCGCTACCTATTAACATGAATGAGGTGGGTATTTTCAACTCTAAGCGCCATTGCACCATATAAAGTATCAGCATTTTGAGGTGCAACTTAGTAAACGTGAGGGTTTTAGAGAAGAAATGTGGGCAATCCATAATAGGTGCAGTTTGCACATCAGTGGACACCCCTAGAAAGGCCACAGACAAGTGTTCATAGCCCCATCAGTGTGAAGCATCGCAACATATAAACCCTTTGACCCCCCGAACCCCCCCTCCCCCTTGAGGTCTATGGATGCATACTGTATACCTCACTTAGGCCCTGATTATAAGCTGCACAGTACTGTGGCATTTGTAATATTGCATGCATTTAAAGGGGGGAGGGGATTTTTCCTGTTGTAAAATCATATGAATTTGCCATTCTATGTGGTTCTACCAAATACATTTACCATTGTCGTATAGTTCCTAAAGATACATAGGATCTGAGCGTTTAGACAACATAAACTGAGGTTTTGGTGTCTAGACTGATTCCGGACACCCCCAAAGGATATGTTAGCCTTTGGACCAGCTAGCTCACAGTGCCGTCATAAGCCCCCTAACCTTACCAGGAGCGAATAGTTTTTGGCAACTATCGAACATGACAACCCTGACCCCTAAGGGATCGTGGAAACATTTTCACTCAGTCACTAGTGCTCACTCGTTCTTAGAGAGATATACAGAATAAACGATGGGGACATTTTCAATAAGCATTTATTGAACCAGCGCCATTCTAGTATAAAACATGTTTGCTGCGACAATCATTAGACAGAAGCAAATGTAAAAGATTACAAGCACCAACAGAGTAAATAAAAGGTAGAATTCTACCATGGTGATAAAACAGTTAATATATGCAGGCATTTAAACATGACAGTAATCAAGCATACTCCTAGGATGCGGCCCCTACCTAAGTGTACCTAGCATATAAATAGGTGTAAAGCCAAGAATCCCCTAGAAAAGAGCCAACCCCATTACCTGATGGGGAGAGAATGAAGGACCCCGTCTTGGTCACGAGCTGGACACCCCGCAAGGGATGTCACACCACTGCGTGCTGGAGCTTCTGCGTGCAGGGACCTCAGTGTCAGCGTAGAAGCGTCTCCTCTGTCTATCTAGGGATGGTATGGTTCTTTTATACCATAAAGATAGCCTTGGTGTTCCTAACACAATCGATATGTTGTGAGTACGATTATGTAAATGAGCCTAAATCAATACCTGCAATTATGCAAAGTAGTTCTTTCGCCTTATGATGAAGATGACCCTGACTTTTATACAGAGTATGTTAATCCTGTTATGTACGTCATGTGCAGGGGACTTTTCTAAGAATCCTCATGCATAATAAATGAGGCTAGTTTCAAGGAAACCCATGGACATTTATTCAGCATATAACTGGATAAAAGGTCAGTGCTAGAACCGTTATGCAGAGCAAGGTAGGGCAAATGTAGGTGAAAGGTTGTTTGCTACTTAGGCCTAGTTTTGGGGTACATAACAAGCTCTGAGCAGGTGCTAAATGTATGCAGGGGCATGTGGGTGGGGTGCAGGGGGAGGGTGGGGGAGGGCAGGGGAGGAGTGATAGCACAGGAAAGAGGAAATTATTTCTGGTGGGAATATAATACGCCCCTGTTAGAACAAAATAATACTAAGATAGGGTGTTGTTTTGGGCCAGAAAAATCGAGTCAGGCTCTTCTACACCCATAAAAAATGGATGTGGAAAAATCTAACTACTCAGAATCAAGTAGAGCAGAATTCCATGAGGTAATTCTGCTCCGCCTGACTTATATTCAGGCCCTTAGAGTCCACATTTTCCATATATGTGTCATGTAATTCTCTTGTATCTTCAATAACTTAGGCGCTGTTTGACGAAACTTCATGAAATTCTCCTAAAGTCTGATCCATCAACATTGTCTCAAGCCTTAAGAGTTTTGTCAAGAGCCGTCAAGGTGGCAACACTTACAGGGGGATCTCAAAGTGCTGAATTCCATGTCAACTTCCATTAGGAAGATTCTATCACTCCTACAGCAAAACCTGCAGGACAGACTTTAACTGAACTTGGATGAGGTGAAGCAGCGAGGTTCAACTTGTGAACCTAAGGGCAGCAGGGGGGGAATCCATAACATTAAGGAGGTACTGGACAGGCTCAGAGGGTAAACTTTACTCAAACAATTATGAAAGCACCTATTTTGCTGTAAGGTGCACAGACCCAGACATGGACTTTTGTCCAACATGCCATTGTTTTGCCATTAATCATGTAGAAAAGAAAAATCCACAGTGCAATTGCACATGGCCAAAGGATGTGCACAGTGACCACACTGGACATGTGATCTGGCTGCAGGGCATAGTTGAAGTGGGTAAGAGGGGCCCGGGGTTCGGCAGTATGCACTCCAGCCAGAGGTCACTGCATACGGCTGTGGGACCTATGCAGCTGAGGTGGACGAGGCTAGGGCGCAGGACCTTGCAATGGGCCATGTCCAGAGATGGTAAAAAGCCCTGGGTAGTTAGTTTGGGCAGGCTGTGGGCTGGGGCATGATCTGCCTGGCCCTTTGCTCAAAGGTTGCTGCACAAAGCTGAAGGCCATGCCCATATGGCTGATTGGAGCAGGACATGGGTGCAGGTCTTTGGTCAGAGCCCACTGATCTCAACTGAAGGCCATTCACAACTGATATGATGGTTTGGGCCCGGGTGCAGAGGCTGGCCACAAGTGAGGTCGTGCACCCTGAGCCTTCTGCACTTGCCCAAAGGCCGTGCCCAAGGGTTTGGTGGGTGGCCATTGAAGGGTTTGGTGCGATGGGGTATTGGTGCTTTTAAGAAGTAAGGTTTTTTCCTTGCACAGTTTCGTTTAAATTTAGTACCTCTTCTTTGGAATTGGTTGTCACTCTTTTGTTGTTTTTCTAGTATTGGTGCTATAAGCACTGCTGAGCATAACCAAACTACTGTATTTCCTGTCTTTTAGGGTTTGTGTTGCAGCATTATTCACTTCCCATCATCCTTAGCTAACCCTAACTACAGATTTTCCTTGTGAGTTTCATTGGTTTTTGGTAGCTTCAAACTCAGTTCCATGGTGTTAATGGACTCTGTACTCTATGAGGATGAACGTTCTCCACTAGGAAATTGCGTTAATGTCCCCTGATATCAAAAGCATTAATGGATCCAGGCTTTAATGGTCAATAACAGAACTTTGCTCTGTGAAGTGGCACTGGCTGTAGGAAGTTTGCATGAGTCTTAACAAGTATTTGCATTAATGCCCACTGCAAAGGACTGTAAGGAGTTTTAATGGGAGAACGCATTAAAGAACCATAATGAGCAAAAGAGATTCCCAGCAATAATATCTCTTTGAAGTAATATAAATGAATGACCCACAGAAATGCATTTCTTATTAGCTTGTAATCTTGCGTACATTTTTTGAGATGATGTGTGAGCTGGATGTAGGTAAAGAGTTCAAGTAGTATTGCTGTAGAAGGTAGGTTGGAGGTAGGATTGGGAGATGGTTTTTAAGAAGTGGCTTGATGTGGAATGAATTTTTTCTGGGACTGTCACAGTGCACAGTGAGGTTTTGAATAGGTGAAGAAGAGGTCATGTGTGGTAGGCTCAGCATAGATATGTGTGAAGACGTGTGAGGTATGTGTCTGGAGAATATACTGCCATTATGGTTGTTGGGCATTACAGATCGTGTCAAAGATGCAAGCCAACATTTTTCTTTAAAAAAACTACATGCACATATAGGGCCCTATTTACAAAATGTTGCCGTAGGGCAGCGCTGCAAGCCTTCTTCCTGCGTTGCCCTCCGGCGAAAGAAAATAGGAGGAATGCGAAGTATCTATCAGATACGGTGCATTCCTGTCCTTTTCTCCTGTGCTGGCGCACAATGGGCTGTCATGCACCAACACAGGCATACTGGCACCACGGTACAAGGGTACCTGCGTTGCAGGGATGAGTGCTTTTGTGCAGGCAGGCGTCCCTTGTGCAGGAAGGGACACCTTCGTGCACAAAAACAATCATGAGAGGCGATTTCCTCTTTCTATGTGTGCTGCTAAATGCAGCACACATAGAAAGAGGAAAAATCGAGGAGAAATAAAGATATTTCTCCTCGTTGTGCCTCCCCTACGCCATCCCTGGGGAAGCATAGGCTTTTGACGCATTCCCAGATTTACGAATCTTGTAAATCCGGGAATGTGTCTAATGCCATGGCTGTTACATGGTCACACCCACCATATCGCCCATGGCACTTTTCCCTAATGCAGGGTGAGGCAACACAGAAACTTGTGCTGCGTTGCCTCAGTCCATATCTACAAGGCCATGAAAAGTCATGGAGGGTGGCTTTACATGGCCTTGTAGATATGACCCTGCAGTGTGCGCCGCCGGACCGTCGCTAAAAGTGACGCTACTGCGGCACACAGGGGCTCGTAAATGAGGCCCATAGTGTGCTTTGACCCAGCCTCTTTCAGCCTTTGGCTTTTCTAGCTCAGGACATTTCCGCAATTCACTGCTTGCAATTACCGGCACAAATGAAGCACTGCTAGCTAATTGTTCTTTGGCTGTACTCACTATTTACAATGTTTTTTCACCTTCTTTGTTATTTGTTTGTTTGGTGGAACATATATAGCTCCTCTGCTTTCTAATTGTGCGTGTCTTTAGTTGATCTTTGGATTACACATCGCTTTATGGTTGTTTCTGACTTGGTGAGTTTGGTAAAGTGCTTTTAGTGTAGTGAAGTGCAGCTTAATCCTTAAAGAGTGTTTCCTGCTTTAAGAATGCCTCACAGCATTGTATAGTTTATCCCTCCATGTATATCCAGAGTCATCAGTTCGTAAATCCAACTATGTTACTTTACATCCTGTGCTCAAAATTCATTACTTTGGGCTTTTGCATCCAAAGCTTTCCGTGGGAATTGCTTTTCTCTAGGGGGCATATATTATACATTTATGTCCCTATAGATACCAAACAAAAACTTGAAACATAAAGGAACGTCATCCCAAGGTGTGCTATGTCCAATTGTCATGTTAACAAGTAACATATCATAAAGCAAATCCTTAGCAACTCGGTTATGAGCGACATCCACGTGAATCTGATGATGACTATGGAACTCAAGATGGGATCATTTAAATAATGCTGTGAGCAGTGCATAAAGCTATGCAACGGCAGACACATTTTAAGATTTGATTCAGTAAAATTCATAACTTGTCCTAACATACTCCTAGTTTGAAGGGATGTGGCCGGCCCTAAGGACCGGGCTGGGGAACCATAAGCAACCCTGGCAAAAATGCTCAAACCAGCCCCTATCCATCCATCCATCTCCCCACCCACCCACCCATCCATCCATCCACCTCCCCACCCACCCACCCATCCATCCATCCACCTATCGATTCACCCATCCATCCACCTATCGATTCACCCATCCATCCATCTATCCAATCATCCATCCATCCATCCATCCCTCCCAGCTTCTCTCATTTCTCTCTTCTCCCTGTCTGATCACTTTCTCTCTACCTGACCCCTCTCTCTCACTTGAATATCCTGTGCCTGCTGCAATACCCCTTAGGGAGAAGGAGTAAGTGACAGGGGCACCAGCACCAGCCCTGGATTTTCAAACCTGGCCTCCAACTAAGCCCATAGGAGAAATGCCTGGTGGAATAAAAGGCCTGTCCAGCCCTTGTGATCCTGTTAGCATGTTAAGCACGGAGCACCATTTGTTACACAAGATTTAAAAAAGGGAGTGTTCAGATATTTGGCTTTCCAACAAACTTGTTATTAGCACAATTTCATTTTTTTCCTTCATGTAGACGTTGTTCTAAGCCACTTCCTGGTTTAATCCTCCACTGCAGATTGCGGTTTTCCCTCAGTTTCTCCACACCATTGTAAGCTTTGAAGGTCGGAATGAGGGATCAGAGTTACTGCACCCAAATTCTCCACAATTTCACTCTTCCCTTAGGATCACTGACAGAATATCAGAAACAAAAATATTGTGCGGACACAATATCGTGTCAAAAATATCAGGGACCAAAATGTTGAGAAGGTAAGTGCAAATAGGTAAGTAAAGATTTACTATTCCAAATTCCATATCTACGTACCATGACAATATATATATTGTCAAGGTACATGTGTGTGGAGTTATATATAGTAAAACTTTGCTTACCTGTAGAAGCTACTTTCACAATATTTTTGTCTTCGATATTTTGACATGATATTTTGTCCCACGATAATTTTGTTTCCAATATTCTGTCTAACCACCCTTCCCCTATGCAAATTCTGCCAGGTATTATATGGTGGATCATGCACGGGGAAAATCCCTGGGATGCGGTTTTACCACACAACTGGGAAATCAGGATCGTGGGCACTAAATGTTTGCCCCTTAGGATGCTATTTTTGTGGCACACACAATAAGGCTATATGTGTGTGAATGAGATTCAGATGTGCTAAATGATCATTTGTTTTGCTCAATTGGACTTTTCAGCTGCACCGGCAAACGTTTTGTGTTTGCCACCACCATCCATATTTATTGATGCACCTTCTCTTTCCAGTTGCTTTTCGTCAGGTTCTTACTATATGTCCCGCACAGCAATTTATTAATTCCAACACTGATTATGGCTTTGCTGGATGGGATTCAAGTATGTGAATCAATAAAAGTAATTGTAATAAACTTTTTTAATTTGTGTTGACAAATGCAAATATACAATTTATTATAAGCCTACATTTTGGAATAAAAATCCTTAAATAATAAATGTTTATCCATTGATGTGTCACCACCTCTTTTAGTGGTGGCCATATTGGAAATACCCTGATGCCATAATGGACCAATCTTCTCACATAGACTATCTGTCCAATCTGCAGATCATGTTTATCTTGGTCGATACAAACGAAACTAGAAATGGACGCCTTTTCGAATATTTTCGCATCACCGAGGTGGATGTTCCTGCTGTTCGAATTCTAAACCTGACGAGTGACGCGAAGTATCAAATGCCAGCCGATGACGTGACCTTTGAAAACTTGAGGAGCTTCTGTCAGAGCTACCTGGACGGAAAGGCCAAGGTATGTTATTTCAACTTTACATTAAAAGGAACCCAGTGCAGAGTATGTACTGCTGTCTTCAACAATTGGAAAATGGATCAGGGAAAAACCCTTACAGCAGTGTTTCTTAAGCTGTGAGTCGTGACCCACTGGTGGGTCTCGAGCTGACTTTGGAGCGAAAGTCAGAGCAATAAATAAAGATGCCTTTAAATTTTTTAATTCTATGTTTAATTTGTCACATTTAGTGATTCAAAGACAGAGGTGAAATGGCAGGCTGCTTTATTCTTTTAATTTGGGGATTGGTGTTTTCTTTTCTTTCTCTGACTGCAAAGTGAGATGAGTTTTTAAAGTGAATTATGTGACAATGTAGGATGTTTTTTTGCAATACACAACAAAATGCGAATACCTGTATCCATCCAGCAGTTAGGAAAGCAAAAATGTAGCACTTATAGTTTGTAATTCTGAAGTGTGCTGGAAACAGGCATTTTGATAGGATCAAAACAAATTAAGACACTTACTTGGGGATGCACAAATGATAAATATTCACAGAAATACGATTTCCACACAATAATATTTGTGTACTATACAGTTTTATCAGTAAGTCTGTGTCGATTAAAGGTAGGTGGGTTGCGAAGGTTTGTTGCTCTAAAAAGTAGGTCGTGGTACTACAAAGTTTGGGAACCACTGCCTTAGATATTTTTGCTATCCTGAGGGGCTGAGGATTCACCTCTGATACTCCTGGTATGTTTCTTCAGTACTCATTAAAATATGAATAAAGACTATGCGAGTTTTCCACATCCCCATGACCCGAATGCAATACCAAGTAAATAGATGGTATACTCCCTTTGATTATGGTCTTCTCTTTTCTGGCATGTTGGTCTAAACAAACTCTCCAATGGGTAAAGTAATGAATTCGTGAAATTTGGTGCTCAAACAAACTTTCAAGTATTTCTCCCTAAATTACCGTATTAGATTGCGTCAAGTAACTACTTAATAAATTGTGCATTACGTGACCTTTTTTAGAAACGTGATTAATCTATGAGCCACATAAAGGAAAAACTACATTATACGTCACTATCAAACATAAAAACAATTAAAAAAATAACAGAAATCTTCAATCTTAGGCCCTCATTATGAGTTTTCTGTGGGCTGGCAACAGGGACTCTGGCTGCTAATCCCCAGGGGGGGAATGATGAACTACCAGTGGAGTTGCACAGTATTCCAGATTATCCCAGTAATCCCTCATTTATCAGTGTAATTTCGGGTTTCAACCCTATTAACTCTGTACCTCCAGGGTTACTGGTATCTTTGGTATCAGTAGCTCTGGGGTGAGGCAGTGTTACCATGGATACATCTGTGGCACTCTTAATGAGGCCCTTAGTAATTAATGGAAGAAATAACTCTGACGGCCTGCCACACCAAGAACATCTTGAGTTGAACGTTAAAATGTATAATGCAGTTGCATTAATTATTAAAGTGTTGGTTTCGACCCGAACAAGTGCGCCCTTGGATTACATTACCCACCTGGACTTGAAGTAGATACATTGACAAAACTTTTCGCAGTGTTGAAATTCAGTTTTCACTGATGATTTAAGCCCCAGTCACATTGTTGTGAGTTCCAAACAATAACATACACACCAAAGCGGTAGCCTGTTTGGTCCAGGGCACATTGCAGTAAAGTTAAGCCATTGGATATCAGTTATTCTCTTACTGCTATACACTTGCATAGGACAGAATTGCTATTAACAGCCTTCTGTGTTGGATCATTAGCTCTTCCCTAGATCCCCACATTTTTTGCTTCAAAAAAATGCTGAATCTTACTAGTACCATGCCCTTTTATCTACCTCCTCATTGGTTTAATTTTTTCCCAGCTATTCCTCCAGTCACTTGTTGATTGTATCTTTGCCTTAGACCCTGTACAGCGCTCTGCTGCCTTTCGGCTAAATTCACAATTTACAAATTCCACATATGTAAGTATGTGAAGGTAACAGGCTAAACAGGCTGATTAGTGAACAAAAATTGCATTAATTGGTAGCCTTAATATCTTGTACCCTGAACAATATACTGCCCCTAGTGGATTAAAAGAATATAGAATATACAACACTGTTCAGCCCTGATTGACTCATTAAACAACTTATTTTATATGAATCATTTTGCACCCTGCCATCACATTTTGTTCAGCACAATTGATGTATACATATCCTCATCCGAGAGAATCTATGGTTTGCCATGGCAATGAGCTTGAGATTTGAGGTGGGCTATCAGCAGTGTAGCCAGTGTGTGATGAGCCTCAGTGCAAGAAAGACAAAGTGCCCCCCATGATGCTGTTTGAATTATAAAATACAACAATAATCAGGGATCAGTGGGCCTCTCATCCTCCTGGTGCCACTGAACCTGCTGCACCAATGAAACCTTATGCCCTTAGAGATAATGTGCACCTAGAGGATTGTTAAATGTACTCTAGTAAAGTGATGTGGTAGTACCACATGTAAAAATTCCAGATACAGTGGGTTTCACTTCACAAAATAAAAATGGAACACAAATCTAACATGCAATCAATGCAAAAATAGCCAACATGCAAGTGTAATAATAAGTGAAGAATGTAACTTCAATGGCACTGTTTAAAACTCAGTTGGAGCATGTAATGCTAAAATCTACTCACTTCTAATGCCTTTTTATACACTTTTATCTCACTACAAGTCAATGGACACATGAACACATGATGGAAATTTGATAACTTAACAAAACAAGCTGAGCAGGAGAACAGGATATTTTCATGGGAAGCGATGCAGGAAGACCATGAAACGTGAATAAAGTTACATGAACCCGTTACTATTTTGTGAAATTCATGCTTCTTAATGCCAATGTTCAAAGCGAGGCTACACATACTGCGATAAGCAGAGAAATGTGCAATTGTACAACACTCAGTAGCATTGCTTCTAGGCCTCAGAGAAACACAAACGCTGATGTGTTAAGGTTATAGGACGCTTCGGGGTAATACAAGAACATTAAAATGAATTCAGGTAATATATTGGCACACATTAAAGCATACATAAGGCGTACTTATGTAATAGAGCACTGGTATTAAGGTATGGAATATATAATTCTGCTTTTTCATCTTTTTTCCCAGGTGTGGTAAATCATGGACCATTATGACTACTGCAGACCAGAACGGGGGATAACATGTCAATACTGCATGTTTTCCCCCGTGCTGCGATGCAGAAATCAGACTATTGTTTAGTTTATCGCCTCACAATTTTCAGCTGGTTGTACTTAGTGAAATTTGGACAAAGAAAACTGCCAAGTCTGTGCAGTAATTTTGTACAATTTGTAATCTTGATTTGGGTGCAAACTCCCGGGATTACTGGCCCAATAGGAATAAAGGCCAGAAGGTTAATACAATGCTATAATTTGATGATTCATACTTATTCCTCTTCCTGGTTTGAAAATGCTTGATGGCAACCAAGGGTATTATGGGTGCTGAGTCTATTGACATTCTTGACTTCTTTCTGGCCTGATTTACTGAGGTATCAGAAGCCATATTTACAAAAATGAAGTTCTTGAATCAATGAAGTCTTTCTTGTGCTGCTCTGGTGTAAAACCAAACGGAACGTATGCGCTCTATTGCTCGGTTGCATATTGTTTCAGATTCAAGTCAAACATTTATGAAATTGTTTGGATCTATACCTGCTTAACATGATCCTCACAGGTATTAAGAACATGTACAGTCACAAACAAATAAAATATATTGTAAACGACAATGCGGGTCTTCACAAAATGACTACCTGTTGCTGTGAGAACAAGGTCAAGATTTTTTTTAACTTTGTTTAAGGTTTTTCAGAACAAAAAGTAGAAAGGAGAGGTAAAAATAGGGAGAAGAAGGCGAGGTCCAAGAAACACATTACAGGTTGTATACATGAGATAGTTTCATAGTGTTGCAACACATGGATATGTACATTCAGTTACAGAGGATGAGGAAAACAGTCACTGATAAGTAAATCGCCAAGACAAATAATGGTCATTTAGAAATGTAAGGGGTCAAGATTTATATTTTATAATTGTTGAGCCTAACCAATCTGATTAATCAGTCTGTCTGATCCACCAAAAATCAATGCCTCAATCAAGCTGTATTTTATTTCAGCCTTATGTGTCTACGCTGTCTAATCCAAACTGCTCATAATGAGTTTGTTGTCTCTGTGTTTTACTCTCTGATCAGCCAAAGCTGGGTAGTGAAGAGATTCCAGATGGTTGGGATCAGAAACCTGTCAAAGAATTGGTGGGAAAAAACTTCAACAAAGTTGCCTTCAATAAGTCAAGTCATGCATTTATAATGTTTTGTAAGTATAGCCGCATATTCTTGTTGTGATGCTAAAATCACAATTTCTGTAATAGAGCTTGCCTCTGTAATTAATGACTTGTATCTTTATTCATATTTTCTTATTATTATTAATACTATTTTCTTGCTTTAATTCATATTCTTTATATTGTCGTAGTTAAGAATTTTGATAGCAATATGATTATTTCTACTATTGATGCTAATCCTACCAAATACCACTATTACTACAACTTCTTCTATTACTAATTCTACTATCACTTCTTCGACTGCTACTTTGTCTTCTACTACTAATACTACAGATAAAAATAACAACATGGTTCCTTTCACCACTGATAATATTGATTCTGAAAGTTTTGCTTTTTGTCTGTAGATTCTTTAACTTTTAAAATGCCTCAAATTGTATTTTTAAATAACGTTGTTATAGTATGGGCTTCATTTCTTTTGTTTGAATCTATTTTAGTTTTTTTAAAAGCATAAACATGGTTAATAGGTTGACATTACAGGGCCAGTTACACTGCCAAGTATACATCAACATCACATGTGAAACATATTGAGGAAACATAAGAGCACAAAGTTTGTCGCACATAAAAGTGTCACATGCAGCAATGAACATGCATAGAGGGGCAGATTTATAAGAAACTAACACAGCGCGGTGCCGCAAGTCATTTTGCTGTGCTGCGTTAGTTTCGAAGCACAGGGATGCGACATATTTACAACATTATGTCGCATCTCTGTGCTTCCCCCTGCACTGACGCACACACTGCTGCCATGCGCCAGCGCAGGCACCCTTGCACCAATATACCAGGCCCGACTCTCTTAATGGGAGGTTCAGTTATCTTCTAAAAATACTGATGTACCAGGGTAATCCCAAATAGGTGCATAAGTTGCATAATACTCAATCCACAGAATGTTCCTCTTTGTATACCTAAGTTCTAAAATGGTTCAGAGAACTTTAAGTCTTACTTTTTTGAAATATCTTGAATCATCGAATTTGCGCAGGAAACAGTGTGGATCTAAAGTATCCTATAAGGCTGAAAACACTCTTCCTCGACAAGTGTCATCTGGTCTAGATAGCAACAGTCTGCAATTTTTTAATTGGAATGCAAAATGTTACATCAACATATCAGGGAGTGCTAAGCCCCCTGTCTCAAGCTTTCTTCTGAGTTTCTTCCATCTTTACCCTTATTTGCCCATATAAAACTACCCAATATGCTCTGGATATTTGTGATGATGGCTTTAGAAAAAGACAAGGGTATGTTACTAAACAAATAAGTCAACTTCAGTAACATTACTACAATTTTAACCAAATTAGTACACCTGTATATTGTCAATGGAAGGTTCATCCATCTACTAAGCAGATCTTTTATTTCTCTCATCACCATTTTAAGATTAACATCTTGTAGAAACTCAAGTTTATCTTTGACTGTGATGCCTAGACATCAGATAGTGGATTGCTTTTTGCCTCCGTAATTCAGCAAATTCGTATGCATTACCTCCGTTTTTGACTTATTTATAACATACCCTGAAAAGGAGGAAGTAGTGGAATATCTCAGATCTCCATGGGTACATCTGATTATATATTAGAATGAAATATTATTCAACAAAAAATACACCATCCTTCCTCCAGCAACTAGTCTTGATGGTAGACCTACTTCAGAATCTCAGATCTTACATTAATGGTTCAAAATTAGTGTTAGTTCTGATGTGAGAAATTGTTTCTAGGTTTCAAAATAAACTCAGTGTCACCATCCTGTCATCTACCAGAGGGCAACATTGAATGATATCTAGTAGGAACAGTGCAAGACCCTTTCTCTTGAGTACATTTCACTACAACATCTTGAGTAACTTGTGGGTCTGCATCAGTTCAGGCAATATTTCCAGGCCCACTTCAATGCAGCCATTCAGAAAATACACCATCTCCCTCATCTTCTGACAAATGTGCAAGGACAGATTCACCCATTACTTCTAATAACTAACTTCATTTGATGCAGTGGAAAGTCTTTGGAGATAATGGGAAGTTCCTGGTCTTTTGACAAGAGGCTTCTACATAAACCAGGTGTGGGCATGTAAAACCAAAAAGACGTACCAATCAGTCTGGAATAAACAGTCTGGATGATGTATTGAAAATGGTTTGCTCTTATGGGAACTCTTGTAGTGCACACCACCAATTTCCTTGCAGAATTGGCAGGTTTTGGCCTGGCACATAAGTATGAGCTTCTATAAATCAGTCATTTTTACGGGTCCTTGACCAGTTTAAAAAAACTGATGGGTGAACATCTTTTGATCCCTAAACTCTTGAAAAATATTAGTGTGACAGTTCAACCAGGGCCACTTTAATCACATCTATGTGATATGAATAAAGTCATTAGAGTTTTAAGGTCCCGGCCCTCTAATACAGACTTTTCGAAGACACAACTGTCAGCTAAATTAGCAATGTTGTTAGATCTTCTGCTTTGTAAAAGGGTGTCAGAAACAAAGCACTGGAGGTGCTAATGACATTGTTGCCTCAGGTTGTTGTAACATTTTTAGTAGCCAGACAAATTAAGACTTCTACAACATGTAAATCTTAGCTGTTTTTCACAGATAATAAAAACTGTGAATAGTCTGTCGTCCAAAAGTGTACCAGGATAGAATATGCGAGTACAGGCCAAGCTGGACAAAGTCAATTCAATTCCTTTTTTTTTTTTTTTTGGTGCATGATTACACTGATACAGATTGCGCTTCATTTTTTCAATCACTTTGCGAATAATTTATAAGTACAAAGCATGCATGTATTGTATCACTGCAGGTAGGTTGCATATATATTTAAATAAGTTACTTATCGTAGATAAGAATTAGTATTAAATCAACAATTGTTCATCATGCACACATTTTTTTTTTTTTAACCCCCACTCCCACCCCTCCCACCCCCGGGGTTGGCACAGCTTTATATGAATTTTGAAAGCAGAAAAAAGAAAAAGAGAGAAAAAAAAAATAAAAAAAATAAAAGAAGTGAAGAAAAGTTGGATTATCTGAATTATCTCTTAAGCCATTTAGTCAGAGGTTCCCAAATCTTTAGCCCCTTCTTGCAGGATCGTACTCCTCTTTTTCCATAGATGGCTTTTTCAAAATTATAATTTGCCACCAATCGTGTTAGCCATTGATGGTACACAGGGGGAGATGGATCCAGCCAGGCTGAGGCAAGGCAAAGACGGTATATTGCCATGGCTATGAAAATCAGATACTCTCCTGGTTTGCCTTGCATCTCCTGATCTACCCCTAGACAGATCAGGGAGGGAGAAAGGAAAATGTCCCTCCCTAGCACTTCTTTAAAAAAGTTCGTAATCTCAAGTTTTAACTTGCTTAATACGTCACAAGAGGCAAACATGTGATTAAGGTCAGCCTGATAAAGCGAACATCGTGGGCAAGAAGTCCCTCTCCCCGCCCCCCATTTTGCGATCTTTTTCGGAGTATAGTACAGCGAAAAACAGGATTTATAATACTGGGCTTGAAGCCGCGCTGGAATTAGCAGATTTTGTGCTAACTCGGCTGAATGGAAAAATAGATCTTCTGATATATCAATTTCCTCTTTCCACTTCCTGGCTCGTGTTGTTAAATCATCCGGCATTAATATATTAAGAGAGTTATACACAGTTCCGATAGATGGATGATTCATTCTTAGATTATCAATAATGGGATTGTTAATAAATCCTGCTGGACCGCCACACTTTCTCCTTAAAAAAACACGTACTTGCAGGTATTTATAGAAATCTTTCCAGTCCAGTTTATATCTTTCTTTAAGGCTCTCAAAAGAAACTATATCAGAGAGAGAATATAAATCCCCCAGTTTCAACAGGCCCTTCTTTTGCCACTTTTTGAGTAATGAATCTTTAAAAATGTCGGGCAGGTTTGGATTGTTGTATATTGGTGTGTAGTAGTTCAGACGACCCAGACCTAGCATTTTGCGAACCGATTTCATACATTTGAACCGTGTGCCAGCGTCTTAAAACGTACCTTCTTGTAGTGGGAATCATTTAAAAACCGCCAGATCCACCCCCATGCATCTTTGCCCATTATGAGTTCTATAGGCGTGGGTATATCTCCCAAAAGATTATCTGTAAAATTTTCTGATAAAAGGGTAAGATTGTGCAAAAGAGTGGTTGCCCAATAATAAAGCCTTATATTTGGGAGAGCCAGCCCCCCCTTTTCCTTTGGTAGAGAAAGAAATTTGTAAGCTCTTCTGGGTTTTTCATAGGCCCATATAAATCGTGAGAACAGGTCTTCAATCTTTTTTAGGCACATGTTACTGAATTCTAGCGGAATAGCTCTTATAAAGTATAAAAATTTGGGAAAAAAAAGCATTTTGATTAGATTACATCTCCCTATTATCGAAAGATGCAGTTTGTGTTGTCGGATTAATTCGGGTTTGATTTTATCAATCAAGGGATCAATATTGCACTCAACTATCTTCTCAACAGTTGCCATAACTTCCACTCCAAGATACGTAGCTTTTTCAACCTGTCTTGTGTCCTGACCCATATCAACATTCTTACAGATTATCTGGGTTTTTAATCTATTAAGGGAGTATCCAGACAAGCTTCCAAACCTAGCCGCCTCTAATTCGACCTCAGCCATAGATATTTCAGGATTAGCAGTCACCAAGGCAATGTCGTCGGCGTAGGCCAGAACTTTCGTCTCCCACCCATGTGAAATAATAGGACTAATTTTCTGATTGCTTTCCAGCAAGCATAGAAAAGGGTCTATATAGAGTGCGAACAGGAGAGGTGAGCTTGGGCATCCCTGGCGGGTCCCCCTAGTTATTTTAAAAGTATCGGTTAGTGCGCCATTTAAAAATAATCTTGCGGTGGGTTGATAATACAGCATCTTGAATGCTTGTATACATCCCTGACCTATCCCAACCCTTGACAGGGTCTCCCATAAGAAAGGCCAGGAGACCCTGTCAAAAGCCTTCTCGGCATCGAGAAGAATAAGTGCCATTGGATCTCCTGAGATGTGCGCTGCATCGAACAGAGAAATGGTTCTCCTAACATGATCTACCGTGCCTCGTCCCGGTATAAATCAGTGCTGTCTCGGGGATATAACTTTGTGTATTACCCCTGCTAATCGAACAGCCAAGATTTTAGAGTAAATTTTGCTGTCTGCATTTATCAGGGGTATAGGGCGGTAAGAGGCGGGATCAAGTGCCGATTTATGCTTTTTCAGGAATATAATGATTTTAGCTTGTGACCATGACTCTGGTGGTTTTCCCCCCCTATACACATGAGCGAATAGCTGGAGCATGATCTCTTTTAATTCCGTGGAGAATCTTTTATAAAATTCACCTGGAATATTATCCAACCCAGTGGCTTTATTATTAGGAAGACAGTTAATGCAGAGCAGTATGTCAATCCATTGGGGGGCTCATCAAGTAGAACCTGGTCCTCATGCGATAGTTGCACCGCTGGGATTTGGTTTAAGTAATTAGCAATATCATCTAAATGAGCAGTGGTCGTCTCATGATATAGATCCTGATAATAAGCAAGGAACTCCTTGCGAATGCCCTCTACATCTGAAACTACTTCTTGCGCGGAGTTTTTAACAGCTGTAATAATATTCCTGGTGGCTTTTTGTCTTGACCTAATCGCAAGGTGGTGTCCAACCTGCTCGCTGCATTCATATGCCTCCCTCTTCCAAATTGCTAATCTGTCCGCTGCTCTTTTAGCGATTACCCCCATGACGGCCGATTTTGCTGATATTATTCTTGCTTGCGCATCAGTTGAGTCCTCCCCATCCCTAAGAACAGTAATTAAGTTTTCTTCTGCCTCAGCCAGCTGAAGTTGCAGTTTATCCCATAGTTGACGCTTTTCTCTATTTGAAGTGAGTGAAAAGCTAAGTGTCTCTCCTCTGATTGCTGCTTTTAGTGCATCCCAAACCACCTCAATCCCTGTGCTACCTAAATTATCCTTAATGAACTGTGAAATCCAGTGTTTCATGTGCTTCCAGTACTCATCATTTAAGAGGAGGGGTCGCTCAAAGGTCCAGTCAGCAAAATCTCTATTGGCCACCGTTACCCCCCTTATTTCCACTACTAAAGGATTATGGTCTGCCACTATGCGTGGAGACTTCTCTATTGAGCACTCGAGAAGAATAGGCTGAGATGCAAAGATATAGTCTAGTCTCACCATCTTATTGTGCGGGAAAGAATAGAAGGTATAGCCGGAGTCAGTGGGGTGGTGTGAATGCCAAATATCGGTGAGTGCTTGCTCCCTACATAAATCCTTAAGGGCTTTAAAAACTTTTGGTTTTCGTCCATTGTATGTCCAGTTTCTATCACCGGTTATGCTCTTGTCTGCTGGCAGGTTAATATTAAAATCGCCGCAGATGACTAAAGGTAGTGGCCATTCGGCCAATTCATTATTCAAAAAATCAAAAATTGCTGAATCATCTGCGGTACTGCCATATATGGTGCATATCGTAAGTGAGTTCCCATTTTCCCTTCGGCATACTGTGATAACCCACCTTCCATTTGAATCAGTTAGTGTGCGTGTGAATTGGAGTGAGCGTTTCGCTGATAAAATTGCCACCCCTCGTATCCTAGCATTTTGGGTAGTAGCCGCTACTACTGTAAATCCAAGTGAATCTAGCAGATGAATTTGCGTCCTTTCTATGTGTGTTTCCTGCAAACATAGGATATCAGCTTTAAGTAGCCGAAGTGCTACGGCCGTATTGCGTCGTTTCTTGATATCGTTAAGGCCACACACATTGATTGTTGCTATGCGTAATTTGCTCATTTAAGTGTAACGAAATTTTTTCCCAGACTGCAACACACAAATTTAAAACAGAGCAAAAAAACAAACGATGCAAGCAAAATGAAAACATAAAGATTCGAGATAACCCTCTTGGTGCCAGCCCCTTCGCCTTCCCCTGACCCTACCCCATCCCCCTTGGACCCCACCCGCCACCCTCCACCACCCACTGAGGCTACCTGGTTCAGCAAGAACCAGGATGAGGACATCTGGGCAATCAGGGTCCCGTGCCCCCCTCCCCCGGTCCGACCCCTGTACTAACAGTCCAATCAATTTAATAGTCATTGACCTCGCTTAGTTATCCCCTGTATCATGCATTATAGCGCAAAGTTTTTAGGTAATTTAATCCTTGGTTCTGTCTTTATCTATGAAAAATCAGTTCAAAGCCTCTGTTTTAAATCCTTAAAGCACAAGATTGGATGATTCAGTTCTTGGTTCTGTCTCTTCTAGTCTCTGTGATCTCCCGCAGATAGGCTTGGGCCTGGATTTCGGAAGTAAAACTGCGTGTAACCCCATTGAAGATGATTTTTAGGCGTGCCGGGTTTTGTAAGTATACCGTTGCCCCAATTTGTTGAAAGGGGGCAAAGAGTTGCCTCATCCTCCATCTTCGCTCAACTGTGGCATGGGCAAAATCAGGCCTACTAAAAAAGGTAACGCCGTTAAACTCCCTCTTGCTGGTGGGTCTCGCTAAATCAAAAAGTTTCTGGCGTAGGAGAAAGTTACCAAAATATACTAGCATTGCGCGAGGATATTGCGCCGAAGACTGAGGGCGTTTAGAAGGAGTTAATGGGAAGCGGTGAACGCGTTGTATCTCCCTATCCCAATCCCAGGATTGCAGCTCTGGAAATGCTCCTTTAAAAAGTGTGATCATATAAGCCCTTGGATCACTTCCTTCCGCTCCTTTGGGAACCCCCAAAATGCGAAGATTATTGCATCGCGATCTGTTCTCCTGCTCCTCAATCTTCAGCATTAATTCCTTTACTATCCCATCATGCTCATCCCCCTGTGCTTGGAGGGAGGAGACGTCCTTTTCCAGATTTTCGGTGCGCACTTCTACCAATGACATTCTATCATCTATCTCCACACAGGTTCGACCCACTTTCCTTATCGCGCCCTGTAGTTTCTGGGTGGCATGACGGTTTTTCCGGTTGTCGATCTTAACCTCCTCCTGAAAACTTTTGATTGAGTGCAGGACTTCGGCGAGGGAAGGCTCCTCCTTATTTCTGGGGGCTCTTGAGTTTCCACTTCTCCAGTCTTCCATGGTTGAGGGGTTGCCGCCTGAGAATACTGTTTGATCTGAGGGAGTCGCAAACTGAGAGGATGAGTAATCCCATCTGAGCTCGGCATTACTCCCTTGATCCGTGGTCCCCCCACTCTTGTGTCTGCTTCGTTTTTTTTGTTTTCTCCTTTTCTTTTCCAACTTCTTTTTTTGTGTAGTGTCTTCCCAAGAGTCCTCTGAGCCCTTTGAGCCCGTACTTCCCCAGTCTTGCCTCTCACCATCGCTGGACGTTGAAATACCGGTCTTATACCTCTCTGACTCATCTGTGACAGAGTAGGGTTTTTCAATGCTGTTGGGGTTTTCCAACCGTTGGGTAGCAGTATTCGCTGAGTTAGCTGGAAACGTCTGTGAAACAGTTTCAGTGTTTGTACAGTTTGAAACCCCCCCCTTACCTCCGTGCTCTGTCCCAGGTGTTCTTGTATCCAGATTCTGAAGAAGGGCCAAAGGGGCATTTAAAGGGTCATTCTGAATCTCCTCACAATTTATACGCATATCTGCCTCTGTGGTAGCAACTGCTCCTGTATTTTCCATAGATGTTAAAGTTGATAGGACCGGTATTGATAAATTTGCCGCCGCGGGACCCTGTGAGGTTTCTCCAACTGCTGCAGAAGTTGTTAGTTTAATCTGCCCCTCAGGTATCCCCACCATGGCAGGTTCATTATGCGCTTTTTCCACCACTGCCAGGCCAAACATATTGGATATTAATGGCTGAGAATCGGAAATCTGAGCGTTATCTGTGAGCTTAATGTTTTTTTTAGCTTGTAGTCTTTTTGCCTGTTTAGCCATCTGCTCAGACTTTTCAGTGGAGTTCAGATTATCCAAACATTCCCTGTTTTTTAATCCCCGTGTTCCTGGGCGCCTTGTTAGGGGTTCTGAATGTGTTTGCTGCACCGCTTCAGTCATTGCAGGCGCTGATAAATGACTGTCTTTGACTTTAGCGGCTTTCCCACCACCTCGCCCTGCCATCCTTACTTGCTTTTCTTTAGTAGCTGAGGAGTCCTGGAAACAATGTAGCACCCGCTTTCGTTGGAGTCCGCTGCAGTTGCTGCCTCCGATCGCAGTGTCTGGCAGAGTCATCAGGAATTCCCTGAATGCCGATAGAGCTGCGTTAGGCTGCCGCGTCACTGCAGGCGGCCGCAGGGCGATGTGGAGCGAGGATGTGGGAGATGCTAGAGCAGCGCGGCTCACTGTTCGTGACACCGGGGCCGGGCGTCTCTTCACTCCTCGTCTTTCCTTCTGATCTCTGACCCGCATGAGGATGACAAAGGCTGTGATGCAATGCCGGTCCATGCGGTAAGACTTGCCCGACGATGTATAGTATTTTAAGCGAGGTTTCTTGCCATAGAAGCTTCTTTTTTTACTATGTTAGGGATCGGACTGGCGGAGCAGCATCGGGTAGCTGCTACTCAGATGCCATCTTGCCTATCACCCGCAAATGAGAAGTCAATTCTATTCCATTCATATATCTTTATTCGATTTTAAATAAAATCATAAAAGAAAGAAGCAATGGTTCACAGAAATAAAACTGCTTTAAAAACTGCAAAAAAATGTATATTCACAGCAGCACGAAAACAAATCATCAAAATAAAGTGCTTATATCAATGCGAGCAACAATGCAGGTAGCGAAATCAGCACTGTTAAGCCTAAAGGTGCATAGTATATGCTCAAAACCATTGTGACAGATAGACTGTTATGTAGGATATCCGACAGATTTCCAACTGTATAGAAATCAAAAACCTCCAAGGGTCTGCTATGATTCTATAAGTTAAAAGCCTAAGACATCCTAAAACCTACAAGTGTACACCTCGCCTCATGATCTAACCCTGGCGAGATAAACGGTCTTATTAGGCTAGAAAAAAAAATGCATGATGCAATAGGCAATTAATGAGGCCAGGAGGTCAACTTTCCATTTTTTTTCGCGATCTCACTGCCGCTTTTAAAAAAGAGCACACTCTGAAACAAGCAGCGGAGCCGTCTAAAAGCTGCAAGTAGAGTAGCGCATCCCTGCACTTTTGGAACTTTAAGTGCTTTAAAATGGTTTTAAAAAAGAAATTAAAAAAATCTAAAAAAATTACTAAAAAGCAAAAAGTGCAACAAAGTTTGGTTGGAAAGTCCATCACATGGACAAATCAATGCAGTGCTACCAAAAGCACTCCCAGCGAGTCAGATCTAGGGTTAAATAGAACACAGGCTTGTCTGAACCTGATAACAGAGTATAATCTCTAATGGAGCTTTTATTAAATTCTGCGTGTAATATCTGTGCCTGGCGAAGTTCTAAGAATTAGAACTTAACCACCTGCTTGCCATCCTTGGTTAAGGAGGGTGGTTCGAACATATGGGGCAGACCAAATTCTTTAAATGTGTTTTGGACATAACCCGTTCAAGGGATCTTTAACCCCTTCCCTAGAGCAAGACAGTCATGTTTAATCTCCCTGTTCAGACTAGTCTCCTTATTGACCCAAATCAATACCCACAGCAAGAGAGGGGCCAGCTTCACTTGCTGAGATATACTGTAGACTTAGCACTGAGTAAAAACACTAGTGGGAGCTGGTGGGAGGAAGACAGAGGAGCCTCTACATAAGCAGTTTTCCTCTGTCTGCAAAGGAAGAATGTTGTAATACCCCCAAACCCCTGTACCATACCGAGCTGCTGGTATACACTGAGATTTGTATATTGTCAACATATGGCCCTTCCTACACACTGTGGGAGATGGAATTTTGCTCCTGCTGACTTGCTAAGCTTCAGACAAGACTTTCTTATCTGTGACTGCCAGGAACCTGAGGAGTCGAAGGCAGCGCCCGGGTACGGAAGTCTGTTAACACAACTCAGAGATTGACTGCTGATCAATAATTTGTTGCCATTTATCCTTCCTGTCCCACATATCATGATAGGGACTCTCCAAAGTTGGTGACTAAGGGCCTGATTTAGATCTTGGCAGACATGGGATATAATGGGATTTATATTTCGGCGGACGGGATATCCGTCACTGTTATGATGGAGTAACTCATCCACCAAGATCTAAATGAGTCCCTAAGTCTAATTTGCTGATAAAAATCACAAAGGGCTCTACCAAACTGCGGAGTGCTCTCGGTGTGCGTGCCATAAGTACTACGTCGTCTGCGTAGAGTAACACTGGGATTTGTGAATTCCTTCTCTTTGGGACGTCACTTGTGGATCGAACCAAGGAGGAATTCGCTGATATATATAATAAACAATAACGGAGCAAGGAAGCAACCTTGACACACTCCACTTGCCAATGGAAAAGGCTCTGACAGTTCTCCTGATGAGCCAAAGCGAACATTGGCAGCTAGGTTTTCATGCACAATGTACAGGAAGTTCACCAGCGCTTCCTCTACCCCCAAATCTAGCAGCATTAACCAAAGCTTCATGCGATTTACGCAATTGAAGGCTGTTGAGAGATCCATAAAGGCCAGGTACAGTGCGCGGGGCCTGGCAATTGTATACTTGAAAATAATCAAATGCAGGTTCAGGCACTGTTCCACTGTACCCAGCCCTGGTCAGAACCCATATTGACAGGGGCCCAAAATCTTGTGTTGATTCTCCCAAAATCTTAGGTGGGAGAAAACCACCCTTCCCAGTATTGTAACTGAGCTGTCTATTAAAGATATAGACCGATAGCATTCTGGTGCCATACGGTCCCTTTTGGAAAAAAAAAGGGCACTATACTTGAGAGGGTCCACAAGCTTGGAATCCCACTTCACAATGAGGTATTAAAAGTGTTTGTAAGCAAGGGGCCCCACAGGTCAATATTGCATTTGATGAGGTCCATAGGGACCCCATCTGGCCCTAGAGCTTTCCCGCCTAGGCTTTGCCTGACAGAAAGATTTGTTCAGTTTATTCAAAAATCTCACTCCTTGGTTCCCCTCTTCCCCTTGCTGATAAATCGATTTATAGTGTTTGACCCATTGCGAGCCAGGTATATTGCAACACAAAGAATTAGATGGAGCATCCCTATGCCTGAATCTTTCCACCATGTCCAAAAACATTTTAGTATTCTTTGTAATTGCTGCATTCTCTAGCAGTCCCCAATCTTTTGTTAGACAATTCCTCGCTCCTTAGCTTTACGGTACATTTATTGTTTTTGCATGCTAATCTGACCACCAGTGGGTCTCTTGGTTTGGGGGACAAACGATTTGCTAAGGAACAATGACTATCGAACCATCTTGGCCGCTCGTGGACAATCCTAATAGACTTCTTCAGCCAGACATTTCATGAATATATTTAAATGCTTTGCTAAAGGGAACCAAGAAGGCCCCTGGGTCCTTCAAATGCCAAATATGACTTAGGCCATCATTAGAGGGTTGCCTGGGGAGTAATGACTTGGCAGGCTTCATTACCCTATACACTGGAAAGTGCCCTACAGCGATTAAAGGTTTGCGGTTCCCACTCTCTGTTTCAAGAACAGCACCCTGGGAGAAACAGGAGGAAAAACTTCTCATTGAAAATATACAGTTAATAATCGAGGCACAACCGTTTCCTCTGATCCACTCCTTTCAAACATCTGAACGATGTTAACAAGGCCGGCTGCAGCTATATACTGGCCAAGCTCCTTCTATCTATGGCCTGGATTCCCTACATATGTCCCTACCCATCAGTATTAAACATTAATTTAGCAGTGAAATCCCTGCAGACTATCTGGTTAGGTTGGGTGAATATTCCAGCACCTAAGGATTTAAGATAAGTTAAAAAAGAAGGCAGCTTGATAAAATGAATGCACACGGTATTTGAAAAATCATTATTATAAAAATTAATCAAATAGAAGTAAAAAGATCTCAGATTATCCTTAATAAGCAGAGCTTGAAAAGCAGATCTTTTTGTGTTTAATACCAATACACCAACATTGAGGTCCAGTTGTATCCAACTTGAAATGCCACCGTTTGCTCTACCTTATTGGGAAGGGATTGCAGCACTGGGGTAACAAGCATACCCATTAAAGGAAAGGGAAGTTGTGTCTCACGTTTCTTGAAGAACAATAAAGTCACATTCATCAATAATAGCCGTCCAGGCCGGATTGCTGGTCTTTGACCTATACTCCAATTCAATAAAGAGAAGGGGCGATGATTTGTTAAGTCCCATGAACTGCTGCCCTTGAGCTTCATAGCATTTGCTGTATAATTGTTGATGGATGGAGACTCCTTGGTGACAAAGGGAAGTGAAGTCTTTAAGGGAACCAAGACTTTGTATCAGTTTGCTACAGGTATAAGGCTCTTATCCACGGAGCAAGCAGGGGTCGTTTGGCAGGCCAACCCGACCAGTAGCCTATCCTGAGGCAGTAAAGATTTGTCCACCATGCCTTCCGAGCTGCTTACATCAGTGGCAGGGATCTTGTTATTACGGTTGACCAATTGGGCTCAATGATTGGGCTTATAAAAATACCCTAGTAAGACTAGAACTATTTTGCCCCAAACAGGAGCCCTACTAAAGGTCCTGTGCAATACTCTTTATGCCAGAGGGGTAGACGTAAAATTTATGAAACACAGTCCCGATGTATGTCTTTAGGGTTGGCCCCTATCCATCTGACCCTTTGTGTCAACAGAATGTATCATGCAGCTGAAAAGGCAAAACCTCTGTTGCGCACAATCCAGTTTAATACCTTATTGTATAATTCCTTACATTTCTTTCCCTGCCCCAAGCGAAGCGGAGGTACTCCAGAAAGGATTGCTACATAAGGGCAAGCAGCAGGAGGGAGGTTGATAGTATCATGCTGAGGATTCAGATCCGCCTCACTCTCTGTGATGCCTGCCCTAGTGGACTTTAATTATTTGTTAACACCACACTGGCCTTGACTGCCCGAATTCAGTAAGGTCACTTGCAACCTAAAATATGAATTGCACCCAGGGGCCTGTGTTGCAGAATTAGCACAGGTCATACACTGTGGCAGAATCGTGGTCCCCCAGACAAAGTCTGAGGGCAAAAGACTACATTGGTAGCATGGACTTGGGAACTACCTGCTCTAATAACGTTTGGGGTTATGTCAATTGAGGGCAGCTGCTGGGGGAGGGCTGTGAGCTGTGATTGAATACTCTTTAATCAATCTTTTAAAGGCGAGTGTCCTGCATGCAATAGTGCTTTACATTTAATACAACAGTCATCCTTGAGGCACCCTATGCAAAAAGGTGGTAGAGTTGGAGTTATTAAATCTTCTGCTATGGTCGGAGAAGGGGTGGGGTGGAGTCGGGGTCAGGGTAGATTCCTCGCTTTGTATGGCTCGGTTCCTCTGTTTTGCCCTCTTGGTGGTCGAAGAATGAAGGCCATCAGTCATACTACTGTCAAGGCGGGTGATGAGCCTGGTGCTAGGGCTAAGGGGATTTCACTATTTGTGAGGGCAGGTACAGAACCCAAACTCATAGATAATCTTCTTTCTGTCAGAGCAATTTCTGTACTAATTACCTCTACTGCCCATTCCAACAGTCTTTCTGTAAAGTGCTTTCATTGTGGTTGTAGATAGGGTGGACACCCTAGTGGTTTTCTTTTTCCACATGATGCTAGGTCAAGTCAAGTGGTCATAACCAACAAATCCAGGTACATAATAATAACAGAGTTTGAAAGAAGAAAGTAACTAATAACAAACAGAGTACCTTCCAGTGCACAGCCAAAAGGGGTGGCCCAGCTCAGCCTCCTCTGTTCTCTGACAGACATGGACAGGCCTGCCCTAGGCCCAGTCTTTGCCCGGGTGCGTCCTGCACTGCGATCTCCTTGAATGCGCTTTAAAGCGCTGGTTACCTGCTCCTCCGCCCCTTCTCCCCCCCACACAGCCTTCTGGGGCTTGTAGTGGACCTCCACATTACCATCACAGGACCACCAGCAGATCGAGTCCTGATCCGTGGGCTCCTTAAAGGTGCTTTAAAGCACTGGTCACGTGCTCCTCTGCCCCCTCACAGAGCCTTCTGGGGCTTGTAGTGCCACTCCACAGCATCAGCACAAGGCCACCAGCAGACAGAATCCCCCGGCTGGACAAAATCCTTGCTAATTTCCTTTGTTAAGCCTTTTCATCTTGTATCCTCCACAGCTGACATAGTGTGTTGGTTGATAATAACCTTGTCATGATTAAATGTGGATGATTTTACAGCCCTTCTGTTGAAGGCAATGCCCTCTAAGTCAGTGTTAGCAGGAGTAATTTTGGATTTAATTCGGAAAACAATATACTGGTCCTACAAATCGGTCTTCAAGAAATCCTATTCCATGCCAGTTTCATTGCTTGCTTTATAGGTTTTATCAAAGCTTTCATCTAGCATTATCTTTCTCTCCACTCCTGCTATAGAATGCAAAATTTACCAGCTTTTGCATCTGAAAGCTTTACTTCTGATAAGTACATGGAGGCAAGGATTGTTCCGCTCACTCTTTCCGTCTTTATAATCTATAAAATGATTCTGATATATGTCTAATTTTATATATTATTCCTGTCCTTGATATGCATATTGTGAGCTATGGTAATTGAGAAATTAATAATATTATTTGAGTAATATACATTGTGGTATTTCCATGTTAGGGAATGATGGGAAACAAGCCACACTGTAGGCCAGTATCGCATCTTGCAGAGTGATGGTATGGACTGTTATAGGGGATTTGTTACTATGCAGCACATAACTTGTAGTTCTTCTCTGGTGGTTCATTGTTGAAGTAGCTTTGTTATCACTTTGTTATGGAGCTGCTAATTAAAGCAATTGAAAGGGAAAAGCATAATTCTCTCTTCTGTGTTCTTAATAGAAATAAAACTGTCAGACGCAAAAGCAAGGCAATTTTTCATTCATAGGTAATGTTCTATGGGTATTCTGACAAAATATTGTGAAGTCAAGCATATTGTGGGACAGAATATAGAAGATAAATGTATTGCCTTTTTTGGTATTAAATATATTATATATATATATTGTCAGCAAAAGTGATGTCTCTCCCCTGAAGTAAACCCAAAAGGGTAAGACATTTTCAACATGCCTAATTACAAGACTCGACAGCACCCACTGTGGTGAGTATTCAATGAACTACTTTGACCTTGATGCATTGCAGCACCACGCCCACTGGGGCGGGTCTAAGAGTATTTAAATGTTTCTGTCGGGACTCTTGTGCACAGCCAGTGATCAAGGGCAGATGGCTGCCCGAAACGCGTTTGGCGCTACATTTCACTGAAGGAGTGAGCACGTTTTTGTTGCAGCCCACACCAATAAAAGGAGAAAACTTCCATGTGTGTTGGCGTTCTTTAAAGGGCAACCTCTGTTTGATGGAATATATATATATATATATATATATTCACTAAAAAAACCATAGGTTTCAGGCACGTTATAGTTAGAAATTAGCATTTAAAAAACCTTAGAAATTCACTGAAAAAACCATAGGTTTTAGGGACAGTTATAGTTAGTTGGACATTTCACTCGTACAAAACCATAGAAATTCCCCGTTATAGTTAGTTCAGCTAACTATAACTCGCGCCCGCAATGCACTGCTGATGACATCACATATTACATCATTCATGACATGTTCATTGACATCACTGATGACATCACTGATGACATCATCCAGTGAATGTGTTTTTCTTTAAAATCTAAATATGTATTATATATATATATATACCAAGCTGTATTGAAGAATGAGTGGATGTATAAGTGTCTGGATGGAGGATTTAGTATGCGCGTGACTGACTGTTTAAGTGAGTGATTAAATGTGTCTCACTGAATACATGGGTTAGTGACTAAACTGTGTGAATGTCTGTATCAGTCTGTCTGTTGTTGTGTAAGCTACTGCATCGGTTGGTCAGTAGCTACATGAGTGTCTATATGGGTTATTGATTAATTGCCTGAGTATTTGTATGGGAGACTGAGTGTGTGTGTGGTTGGGTTGGGGTGTGTGACTCTGTGCATAGATGTGTGAGTGGTTGATTGACTGGGTGTATGAGTTTAAGAGTTCATGTGGAAACAGTTGTATGGGTGGGTGAGTGTGTGTATGGGTCTGTTGGTGAGTGAATGGATGTCTCAGTGGTACATGTCCAACTAAGTACATATGTAAAAGTCAGTGTATGTGAGAGTTGGTGTATAAAAATGACTATATGTGAGAGTCAATGATTGTGAGAGTGGCTGTATGGATGAGTGTGTACTTGTATCAGTGGTTGTATAATAGAGTAAGTATGTGGTAGTATATGTTGAATAAGTGAGGTGGTGTGTGTATAACTGTATAGGTGAGTAAATGGGAGTGTGATTGATTCATTGCATGACTGACTAGGTGTGTGAGTAACTCTGTGGGAGAGGGGCAGTGTGTGGGTGTCTGTATAGGTGTATGAGTGCATATGATAGTGCTGTATTGATGAGTGCCTGAATGTATGAGTGATTGTATGGGTGAATGAGTGGATGTATGTGTAGACCTAAAAATCAGTGACTACATATGTAGTAACTGGTATTGGTGTGTCTATGGTTTCGAAAATGGTATTCTGTATTTTGGAGACGGTGTATCAAAGGTTATATTAGGGTGTGAGAAGGTGCATCAGATTTTCACATGGATGATGTCATCAGTGATGTCATTTGAGATGTCATCAGTGATGTCATCAGTGATGTCACTGACCATGTCATGAATGATGTAATATGTGATGTCATCAGCAGTGCATTGCGGGGCGCGAGTTATAGTTAGCTGAACTAACTATAACGGGGAATTTCTATGGTTTTGTACGAGTGAAATGTCCAACTAACTATAACTGTCCCTAAAACCTATGGTTTTTTCAGTGAATTTCAAAGGTTTTTTAAATGCTAATTTCTAACTATAACGTCCCTGAAACCTATGGTTTTTAAGTGAATTTCTAAGGTTTTTTAAATGCTAGTTTCTAACTATGCCTACAGAGGTAGGACATGTGAAGAAAGAAGAAAAACGCACAGAAAGAAGCAAAAGAAATGCAGAAAGAAGCAAAAGAAATGCAGAAAGAAGCAACAGAAGTCCACAAAGACGAAGAAAAGTGCAGGAAGAAGCAAGACATGGGCAGAAAGAACCAACAGAGGAGCAGAAAGAGGCCTTGTTGCAAAATCATCCTGTGCCCACAACTTTTGGACGGGTACTGGTGGTAACTGACTCTGACTAACCAGAGCCAGTGCTATGCTAAAAGACACTTAGAATACAGTGAAAACACCTACATACACTAGGGAACACTATGCGTTGGGGTACCCCTGTGATTAGCATGACCTCCTCTGTAAGTCCCTAGTACATAATAGGGCAGTGGGATTAAAACTACCTCTTAAAACGCGCTACGGGGCGCGTTTGCACAGTGGTGAAGGGAGGGGGGCCTGAGGTGACATGTGTGCAAACGCGCCCCGTGGTGCGTTTTAAGTAGCAGTATTAAGTCCCCTTGAATCCTGAGGGTCCCTGGGGCCCAACTAGCCCACCAGGTACCTCCAGTAAGCGCCACAGAGCTGCGTTGCAGAGAGGTTTTAAAAAGGGGCGTTGCCTCGGATCACCTCTCTGCAACGCAGCGCAGTGGCGCTTACTGGAAGCACCTGCTGGGCTAGTTGGCCCCCAGGGTACCTCAGGATTGAAGCGGAATTATTTCCCCAACTTAAAACGCGCCACAGGGCGTGTTTGCACACGTCACCTCAGGCCCAGTCCCCTCCCTTCACCACTGTGTAAACACGCCCTGTGGCCGTTCTAAGTTGAGAGATTAAGTCCCCTTGAATCCTAAGGGTCCCTAGGCTCAAACTAGCCCACTAGGTACCTCCAGTAAGCGCCACAGAGCTGCGTTGCAGAGAGGTGTAAAAAGGGGCGTGGCCTCTGAACACCTTTTTGCAACGCAGCTCCCTGGCGCATACTGGAGATACCTGTTGAGCTAGTTGGCCCTCAGGGACCCTCAGTAATGAAAAAGAATTAATTCCCCAACTTACAACTCGCCACGGGCGTGTTTGCACAATGGTGAAGGAAGGGGGTGTGGCCTGAGGTGACATGTCTGCAAACACGCCCTGTGGCGCGTTTTAAGTTGGAGAATTAATTCCTCCTCAATCCTGAGGGTCCCTGGGGGCCAACTAGCCCACCAGGTACCTCCAGTATGCGCCAGAGAGCTGCGTTGCACAGAGGTGTTCAGAGGCCATGCCCTTTTACAACACTCTGCAACGCAGCTCCGTGGTGCTTACTGGAGGTACCTGGTGGGCTAGTTGGCCAGGGACCCTCAGGATTAAAGAGGTATTAATTCCCCAACTTAAAACGCGCCACAGGGCGTGTTTGCACACATGTCACCTCAGGCCCGTCCCCTCCCTTCACCACTGTGCAAACGCGCCCCGTGGCACGTTTTAAGTTGGGGGATTAACTCCCCTTGAATCCTGAGGGTCCCTGGGGTGCAACTAGCCCACCAGCTACCTCCATTAAGCGCCACAGAGCTGCGTTGCAGAGAGGTGTAAAAGGGGCGTGGCCTCAGAACACCTCTCTGCAACGCAGCCCCTGGTGCATACTGGAGGTTCCTGGTGGGCTAGTTGGCCCCAGGGACCCCAGTATTCAAGGGGAATTCGTTCCCCATCTGCAAACGCGCCAGGGGCGCGTTTGAAGAGTGCTGCAAGGAGGGGCGTGGCCTCCGGCGCGATCCCGGTCTTTTATTTTATTTTGTTTTTAAGAAGGGGGCTGTGTGGCCCCCTTCTTTCTAATTTATTGGCCCTGGGGACCCCATCCCCCAGGGCCTGCCCCTATTTAAAAAAAAAAAAAATTGGAAGGGGGCCGCGTGGCCCCCTCCCGAGGCCTTAATCGGCCCCGGGGACCCCATCCCCTGGGGCATGGCCTTTTTTTTTTTCAAATCTTTGGAGGGGGCTGCGTTGCCCCCTCCTCAGGCCACTTATGGCCCCGGGACGCCATCCCCGGGGCCGGCCTTTGTTTTTTTTAATTTGGGGAAGGGGGCCGCGTGGCCCCCTCCCGGGCCACTTGTAGCCCCGGGACCCCATCCCCGGGGCTGGCCCTCTCCATTGGGGACCATGGGGGATCCCCAATCCCCCACGGTCCCGCCGGCTCCCGCGTCCCTCAGGAGCCGGCATTGCTTTTCCACATGGGAGCTGCTAAGATGCAGCTCCCCGTGTGAAAAGCAATTTGCTTTAATTTTGGAAGAGAGAGCAGGTTTCCTGCTCTCTCTTCCAAAATTCAAAGCAAGTTTGTCATGACAGGACGGGAGCCGCGAGGCTCCCGCCCTGCCATAGCAAACTACAGTGTCCCGGGGGTGGGCACACCGGGACACTACAGGAGCCGGCCCTGGGAGGTGGCGGTCCCCAGGGCCATCACTGGCTCCAGGAGGGGGGCCACGCGGCCCCCCTCCCATCCAATTGCAAAGCCCCGGGGAGGTGGTGGTCCCGGGGCTTCGAGAGTCCGAAACGGACCCCACATTAATATTCTTAGTGCCCCAGGGAGGTGGCGGTCCCGGGCGTGTGGGGGCTCGAGCCCCCACACAGGTAATTTAATTTAAAAAAGAAGCCCCGGGGGTGGCAGCCCCGGGGCTGCGGGAGGGCCGAGTGCCCTCCCGCACCATTTTAAATTCAAAGCCCCGGGGGGTGGCAGTCCCCGGGGCTTGGGGGGGCCTTAGAGGCCCCCCAAACAAATATTTTATAAACTCCCGCATGCCCCCGGGACTTGGCCCACCCGGGGGCCAAATATCAACAAAGCGCGGGAGGACGCGCTTCGTTTTTTTGTTCACGGCGGGATCCGCGCATCCTAAGCGCATCCCGCCGATTTAAAAAAATTAAAAAATGCTTTTTTTGGCCCTGGGGGTCCTTGTGGGACCCCCTAAGCAGGCCTAGGGGTTCAGGGTGTTTCTACCCTGCCCCCTTTTTGCATTTTGCGCACTTGTTTCTGTGCCTCGGTTCTACTGAGGAACAAGATGGCTGCCAACACTTCCTGGTTTGGAGTGTTGACAGCCAATTAACATACAGCTCGTGATCGGGAGGGTGCGCTCAGGGTGCGCGGACCCTCCGCGGCCATAGATATATATGTGTTTTTACTTTTGATTTTCTCAGCAACTACTGAACGGATTTACACCATTTAACAAAAAGGGTTCTTTCTGAACCAAGAACTACCTCTTTGCCAAATTTGGTGTAATTCCATTCAGCAGTTCGGGCTGTAGCCGTGTCTAAAGTTTCCTATGGAAAATTGCATGGGGAAAACACGTTTTGGGACCCCCATTTTTCTCGGCCCCGCTTGCCGAATCACCCGAAACTTTCAGGATAGGAGCGGACCGGAGCGCCCCACGAGTTTTGAGAATTTTGCGAAGATTCGTCAACCGGCGCCAAAGTTATTTCAAATAGAATGTTGTGAATTTCCTATGGAAAATAGGTCCTAACTATAACTATCTACTGGCGACCGCCAGTAGATAATATATATATATATATATATATCAACAATTTCTCCCCAGGCGGAAAGAAGTTGAGCCGCACTCGAAACTTTCTATTTGCATATTTTATTCATTGATGAAACAGCATGAGGCACAATCCTGACGCGTTTCGTTCTTCCTAGAACTTCTTCAAAGGTGAGCCTGCACCAAAACACGCCGCTTGTCTCCACAGCCTAATGTCCTCAATTAAGTTTCATATCCTCTAGTGGAAAGCTTTTGTAGCTGTATTATGGGGCCTGTGGTCCAATCGGCAGTGTGTAAATTCTTCCCTCCAGTGGGCGGTTCTTGTGCATGCTGTTTCGAGTTAGATGCTCCAATTTATTATTTCACCAATTTCAGCAATAAGTTTCCCCGTATCAAGCCCCCTTTTCAAGGCTGATTCGGGTCCAATACCGAAGACGGTCTTCGGCGGCACCGCATTGCCCTTTGCGTTTTCACGAGCTTCAAGAATGGTTCAGGGTCGGGCAATGATGGCGCTCTTGTAGTGGTGCGTCGCTCTTCGGCGGAACCAAGCCGATGACATATCAACAATTTCTCCCCAGGCGGAAAGAAGTTGAGCCGCACTCGAAACTTTCTATTTGCATATTTTATTCATTGATGAAACAGCATGAGGCACAATCCTGATGCGTTTCGTTCTTTCTAGAACTTCTTCAAAGGTGAACCTGCACCAAAACACGCCGCTTGTCTCCACAGCCTAATGTCCTCAATTAAGTTTCATATCCTCTAGTGGAAAGCTTTTGTAGCTGCATTATGGGGCCTGTGGTCCAATTGGCAGTGTGTAATTTCTTCCCTCCAGTGGGCGGTGCTTGTGCATGCTGTTTCGAGTTAGATGCTTCAATTTATTATTTCACCAATTTCAGCAATAAGTTTCCCCGTATCAAGCCCACTTTTCAAGGCTGATTACGGTCCAATACCGAAGACGGTCTTCGGCGGCACCGCATTGCCCTTTGCGTTTTCATGAGCTTCAAGAATGGTTCAGGGTCGGGCAATGATGGCGCTCTTGTGGTGGTGCTATCAACAATTTCTCCCCAGGCGGAAAGAAGTTGAGCCGCACTCGAAACTTTCTATTTGCATATTTTATTCATTGATGAAACAGCATGAGGCACAATCCTGACGCGTTTCGTTCTTCCTAGAACTTCTTCAAAGGTGAGCCTGCACCAAAACACGCCGCTTGTCTCCACAGCCTAATGTCCTCAATTAAGTTTCATATATATATATATCCAGCAAAAAATTTCTCCAAATGAAGGGAGCCCCCATCCCTGCAGGGAATACTGCTCCATGGCGTCTTGTCCCACAGTCCTGTCCAGGTGCATGTTTATTCCGGCTGTCACATTTACTTGATGTAGCGATTGCCCCCAAAGTGTTACTTGCCTCTCAGTGTGCTGCCAAAAGAATATATTGCTGTCCTTGCACCGCCGCCTCCAGTGAGTAGTATTGTAACATCATCACAGTCCTTAACATCAAGATATATGTATATATTGCGAGCTGGTGGCCAAGGAAGCTATTGAGCCAAATTGTAGATCTACCACAGCGCGCAAGGACTTTCCAGGTGCATTTTGGGAGCAGTAGTTTAACATCGTGTCACATGACCACTTGGACCAATGAAATACAATTTGTGCCTATTGTGATTTGCCTCACCTGTGATCAAGGCCACACCCAACGGCAGAAACGCGTCAGGGCTGATGTACTGCCTGCCTGATGTACAATAAAAGCCTATGTGATTCTAAGTTGGGCTTCGCTTTTTCTTGTGTAATGATATATAGATATATATTACCTACTGGCGGTCGCCAGTAGGTAGTTATAGTTAGGACCTTGTTTCTATTCAAAAAGCGTTTTTTCTTTTGCCAATATCTTTGGCGCCGTTTGACGAATCATCGCAAATTTTTTAAAACTAATGGCTTGCTCCGGTCAGCTCCTGTCTTGAAAGTTTCAGGGTGATTAGTCAAGCGGGGGCCGAGAAAAAAGGGGGGGCCCAAAACGCGTTTTCCTCATGTTAATTTCCGTAGGAAATTTTGGAACAGGCTACAGCCCGAACTGCTGAACGGAATTACACCAAATTTGGCAAAAGGGTAGCTCTTGGTTCAGAAAGCGCCTTTTTTTTAAATGGTGTAAATCCATTCAGTAGTTACAGAGAAATTCAAAAAATAAAAATATCGATATCTGAGCACTGAGGAGGATTCGCGACTCCTCCCGAGCACGAGCTGACTTCTGATTGGCTGCCAACACTCCAAACCAGGAAGTGTTGGCAGCCATCTTGTGACTCGGTAACCAAGTCACAAGAAATCAGTAGGAAAAAAGGTGAAAAACAAGAAAAGGGAACAGGGTAGAAACACCCTGACCCCCTAGGCCTGCTCAGGGGGTCCCACAAGGACCGCCAGGGCCAAAAAAAGCATTTTTTTAAAAAGACAGGCGAATCCGCGCTGGGTGCGCGAATCCGGCTGAAATTTGTTTTAAAAAAACAAAGCTTCGTTGTACTTAAGCCCCCAAGTGGGCCAGGTCCTGGGGGCAATTTAAAATTATGGTGTGGGGGCCCATGGGGGCCCCCACAGCCCTGGGGACCGCCACCTCCCCGGGGCTTTCCTCATAATATGCGGGGGGCACGCGGCCCCCGCTGCCCTGGGGACCACCACCTCCCCGGGGCTTTGTTTTAATATGGGCGGGGGGCCTCGTGGCCCCCCCAAGCCCCGGGGACCGCCACCTCCCCGGGGCTTTCCTCATAATGTGCAGGGGGCACGTGGCCCCCCGCAGCACCGGGGACCACCACCTCACAGAGGCTTTGTTTTAATAGGGGCGGGGGCCTTGCGTGCCCCCCCGCAGCCCCGGAGACCGCCACCTCCCCGGGGCTCCATTTTAATTTAAAAAAGTGTGGGGAGGGGCTCCTGCCCCTCCCCACACTGCCCCAGGGACCACCACCTCCCAGGGGCTTTAAATATGCTAATATGGGGGTCCGTTACGGACCCCCGGCCCCGGGGACCACCACCTCCCCGGGGCTATGTTAAACATTGGGAACGGGGCTGCGTAGCCCCCCTCCTGGAGCCCTTGATGGCCCTGGGGACCGCCACCCCCCAGGGCCGGCTCCTGCAATGCCCACCCCCGGGACATTGCTGTTTGCTATGGCAGGGTGGGAGCACGGCTCCCACCCTGCCATAGCAAACTCTGCTTTGCTTTTTGGAAGCGAGAGAAGGAAACCTGCTGTCGCTTCCAAAAAGCAAAGCAGAATTGCTTTTGGGCAAGGGGAGCTGCATGTTAGCAGCTCCCCTTGCCCAAAAGCAATGCTGGCTCCCGCGGGAGGCGGGGAGGCGGCAGGGACTGTGGGGGCATTGGGGCTCCCCCCATGGTCCCCAACATGAGGCCAGGCCCTGGGGATGGGGTCCCCGGGGCCAGAAGTGGCCAAGGGAAGGGGGGCTACGCGGCCCCCCTTCCTAATTCAAAATAAATAAATAAATAAATAAATTTAAAAAAAATAGATCGAGGCACAGCCCCGGGGCAGGGGGTCCCCGGGCCCATAATTGGCCTCTGGAGGGGGGCCACGCGGCTCCCCTCCAAAAAACAAGAAAAAAACAACAAGGCTGGCCAGGCCCCGGGGGATGGGGTCCCCGGGGCCATAATTGTCCTCAGGAGGGGGCCCACGCGGCCCCCGTCCCAAAAATTAAAAAAAATTAGTAAAGGCTGGGCAGCCCCGGGGGATGGGGTCCCCAGGGCTAGAAGTGGCCCAGGGAAGGGGGGCCACGCGGCCTCCCTCCCATAAAAGAAAAAAAGAAAAAAGAAACCAGTAACTCGCCGGAGGCCCCGCCCCTTCCCTGCATGACTCTGCAAATGCACCCCCTGGTGCGTTCTAAGTTGGGGGATTAAGTCCCCTTCATTCCTGAGGGTCCCTGGGGGCCAACTAGCCCACTAGGTACCCACAGTAAGCCCCACACAGTGGGATTGCTGAGAGGTGGTCCGAGGCCACGCCCCTTTTTACACCACTCTGCTGGTGGGGCGAGGAGGTCCTCTTGTGCCCTGAGGACCTCAGGACACAAGTGGACTTCATCCCCCGAGCAGCAGTCCGCCAGGAGGTGCGTTTGCAGAGTGGTGTAAAAAGGGGGCGTGGCCTCAGACCACTTTCAGCAATCCAGCTGTATGGGGCTTACTGGAGGTAACAGGAGGGCTAGTTGGCCCCCAGGGACCCTCAGGAATGAAGGGGACTTAATACCCCAACTTAGAACGCGCCAGGAGGCGCATTTGCAGAGTGGTGGGGAAAGGGGGCATGGCCTTTGCCCACCTCTCAGCAATCCCACTGTGTGGGGCTTACTGGAGGTAAGAGGTAGGCTAGTTGGCCCCTAAAGGACCCCCAGCAGCAAAGGGGACTTCAATCCCCATCCAAGAGCGCGCCAGGGAGCGCGTTTGCAGAGTGGTGGGCAAAGGGGGCGTGGCCTGCTATGAGAACTTAGCAATCCTGCTGTGTGGGACTTACTGGAGGTAATAGGAGGGTTGTTGGCCCCCATGGTTGTCCTGGGGGCCCAACTACCCCTCTTGTTACCTCCAGTAAGTCCCACACAGTGGGATTGCTAAGACGTCTTCGGAGGCCATGCTACCCTTTCTCCACCACTCTGCAAACACACCTCCTGGCAGAATACGGGATGGAGGATGAAGTCCAATTTACTCCTGAGGGACTTTGGGGGCCAAGAAGCCCTCCTGGTACCTCCTGTAAGTTCTACGCAGCGGAATTCCTGAGCACTGGTCGGAGGCCCAGCACCCTTTCTCCACCACTCTGCAAACGCGACTACTAGTTAAAGAAGTGTTTGCAATGTAATAGGTTTCGCATTTGCGAGAATTAGAGCTATTGGCATTGTAAATATAAAAGTTTTTTACTAATGTTTTTTGGAGTGGAGTGGATGTGCGTTGTGTGTAGTGTGTAGTGGAATTATGTGGTATGTTGTGCAGTGAAATTATGTGGATAGAAAGTATGTGGTATTTAGTGTATAGGAATTATGTAGAGTGGGATTATGTGTTATGGAGAGTAATTATGTGGTATGGTAGTCTGTGTTGTGGAGTGATAACCTCAGGTTTAGTCTTCCTTGTTTCCATAGAAGCTCAACTATGAACTCAGTGAGACAAAAAAAGAAGGAATCACTGAGGAGCATTTGTGGACCTAGTCAGAGGTATGAGCAGGGCCACTGGAATTATGCGACTGTTTGGCTGCACCAACTTTCGCACAATTATACATTTTTTGCATTAGCCACATAATTCATCATCTGCTACCTAATCTGCAGATTTGAACAAAAAAAGCCTTGTTTCTAGCTCAAACGGCTCAAACGTTACCAAAAATGCAGCGACAAGGGTCACAGCATGGTGGAAGGCCCTTTGCAAACCTAGAATGGTCACCTGTTACTTATTGCTAAATGTGGGTGGTACTAATGGTGTGCAAGCCACTCTTGCTTCCTTCTGCGCCTCTCTTGCCTCTTTCTGCATTTCTGTTGCTTCTTTCTGCATATTTCTTTCTTTTTCTGCACTTCTCTTGCCTCTTTTCTGCTACCCTCTTCTACTTTCTGCACCTCTCTTCCCTCTTTCTGCACGTCTGTTGCCTCTTTCTGTACCTCATTTGCCTCTTTCTGTACCCCTCTTGCCTCTTTCTGCACCCTTCTTCCCTTTCTGCACCTCTCCTGCCTTTTTCTGTACCCCTCTTATGTCTTTCTGCACCCCTTTTGCCTCTTTCTCCACCTCTGTTCCTTCTTCCTGCACTTCTTTTGTTTCTTTCTGCACCTGTCTTGCTCCTTTCTTCACCCCTCTTGCCTCTCTCTCCACCCCTCTTCCCTCTTTCTGCACTTCTGTTGCTTCTTTCTGCACTTATCTTGCTTCTTTCTGCACCTCACTTGCCTCTTTCTGCACCTCTATTGCCTCTTTCTGTAGTTCTCTTGCTTCTTTCTGCACCTCTCTTGCCTCTTTCTGCACGTCACTTGCTTCATTCTGCACCCCTTTTGCCTGTATCTGCACCCCTCTTCCCTCTTTGTGCAACTCTCTTGCCTCTTTCTACACCTCTCTTTCCTCTTTCTGCACCACTCTTGCCTCTTTCTGTACCTCTGTTCCTTCTTTCTTCACCTGTCTTGTCTCTTTCTGCACCCTTTGTGCCTCTTTCAGCACCTCTGTTGCTTCTTTCTGCAGTTCTCTTCTTCTTTCTGCACCCCTCCTGCCTCTTTCTGTACTCCTCTTGCCTCATTGTGCACCTCACCTACCCCTTTCTGTACCCCTCTTGCCTCTTTTTCCACCTCTGGCGGTTCTTTCTGCACCTCTTTTGCTTCGTTCTGCACTTCACTTGCCTCTTTCTGCATCCCTCTTGCCTTTTTCTGCTCCCCCTTCCCTCTTTCTGCACCTCACTTGCCTCAGTCTGCCTACCTGTTCCCTCTTTCTGCACCCCTTTTGCCTGTTTCTGCAACTCTCTTGCCTCTTTCTGCAGTTATCTTGCCTCCTTCTGCACCTCACTTGCCTCTTTTTGCACCTCTGTTGGTTCTTTTGCACTGCTCTTGCTTCTTTCTGCACCTCTCTTGCAAATTTCTGCACCCCTCTTACCTCTTTCTGCACCCCTTTTACCTGTTTCTGCACCTCTCTTGCCTCTGTCTGCACCTCTGTTCCCTCTTTCTGTACCTCTTTTGCCTGTTTCTGCAAGTTTCTTGCCTCTTTCTGCAGTTCTCTTGCCTCCTTCTGCACCTCTGTTACTTCTTTCTGCACTGCTCTTGCCTCTTTCTGCACCCCTGTTGCTTCATTCTGCATTTTCCATGCTTCTATCTGCACCTGTCTTGCTTCTTTCTGCACCCCTGTTGTCTCTTTCTGCACTCGTCTTCCCTCTTTCTGTACCTTTCTTGCCTGTTTCTGCATCTCATGTGCCTCTTTCTGCACTTCTCTTGCTTCTTTCTACACCGCTTTTGCTTCTTACAGCAATTCTCTTGCCTCTTTCTGCAGTTCTCTTCCTTCTTTCTGCACCCCTCCTGCCTCTTTCTGTACCTCTCTGTAGGCATAGTTAGAAATTAGCATTTGAAAAACCTTTGAAATTCACTGAAAAAACCATAGGTTTCAGGGACGTTATAGTTAGAAATTAGCATTTAAAAAACCTTTGAAATTCACTGAAAAAACCATAGGTTTCAGGGACGTTATAGTTAGAAATTAGCATTTAAAAAATCTTAGAAATTCACTAAAAAAACCATAGGTTTCAAGGACGTTATAGATAGAAATTAGCATTTAAAAAACCTTAGAAATTCACTGAAAAAACCACAGGTTTCAGGGACGTTATAGTTAGTTGGACATTTCACTCGCATAAAACCAGAGAAATTCGGCTGTTATAGTTAGTTGAGCTAAGTATAACTCACGCCCCCACAATGCACTGCTGATGACATCACATATTACATCACTCATGACATGGTCAGTGACATCACTGATGGCATCATCCACGTGATCCTCTGATGCACGTCCTCACAACCTAATATAACCTTTGATACACCCACTCTAAAATACAGACTGCCGTTCTCGAAACCATAGACACACCAATACCAGTTACTACATACCCACTCACTGATTCCTAGGTTTACACATACATCCACTCACTCACCCATACAGTCACTCATACATGCAGTCACTCATCAATACAGCCACTATCATGTGCACTCATACACCTATACAGACACTCACACACTGCCACTCACCCATAGAGTTACTTACACAGCTAGTTAGTCATGCAAAGAATCAATCACACTCCCATTTACTCACCTATACAGTTATACACACACCACCTTCCTTATTCACACAGATACTAACACATACTTACTCTCTTATACAATCACTGACACAAACTCACACTCATCCACACAGCCACTCTCACAATCACTCACTCTCACATATTGTCATTTATATACTCCAACACTCACATATACTGCCTATCACATATGTAGTTACTCACACATGTACCACTGAGACATCCATTCACTCCCCAACACAGCCATACACACTTACCCACCATACAGCCCCTCACAGACACACTCTTGAACCCATACACCCAGTGAATCACCCACTCAGACATCCATGCAGTGAGTCACACACACTCCACCCACCCACACAGACACTCAGGCACCCATACAGATACTCAGACAAGCAATCAATAACCCATATAGACACCAATGTAGCTACTCACCAACCCATGCAGCCGCTTACACACCAACTGACAGACTGATACAGACATTTACACAGTTTACTCACTAACCCATGCATTCAGTAAGACACGTTTAATCACTCACTTATACTCTCAGTCACACACCTACTAAATCATCTATTCAGACACTCATACACCCACTCATTCTTCAATACACCTTGGCATATATATAAAACATATTTAAACTTTACAGAAACACAGTCACTGGATGATGTCATCAGTGATGTCATCAGTGATGTCATTTGAGATGTCATCAGTGATGTCAGTGACCATGTCATGAGTGATGTAATATGTGATGTCATCAGCAGTGCATTGCGGGGGCGCGAGTTATACTTAGCTCAACTAACTATAACGGCCGAATTTCTCTGGTTTTGTACGAGTGAAATGTCCAACTAACTATAACGTCCCTGAAACCTGTGGTTTTTTCAGTGAATATATATATATTACCTACTGGCGGTCGCCAGTAGGTAGTTATAGTTAGGACCTATTTTCCATAGGAAATTCGCAACATTCTATTTCCAATAACTTTGGCGCCGGTTGACGAATCTTCGTGAAATTTTCAAAACTCGTGGGGCGCTCCGGTCCGCTCCTATCCTGAAAGTTTCGGGGTGATTCGGCAAGCGGGGGCGAGAAAAATGGGGGTCCCAAAACGTGTTTTCCCCATGCAATTTTCCATAGGAAACTTTAGACACGGCTACAGCCCGAACTGCTGAACGGAATTACACCAAATTTGGCAAAGAGGTAGTTCTTGGTTCAGAAAGAACCCTTTTTGTTAAATGGTGTAAATCCGTTCAGTAGTTGCTGAGAAAATCAAAAGTAAAAACACATATATATCTATGGCCGCGGAGGATCCGCGCACCCTCCCGATCATGAGCTGTATGCTAATTGGCTGTCAACACTCCAAACCAGGAAGTGTTGGCAGCCATCTTGTGCCTCGGTAGAACCGAGGCACAAGAAATCAGAGAAACAAGTGCGCAAAACGCAAAAAGGGGGCAGGGTAGAAACACCCTGACCCCCTAGGCCTGCTTAGTGGGTCCCACAAGGACCCCAAGGACCAAAAAAAGCATTTTTTTAAAAACAAAATCGGTGAGATTCGCGCACCCAGCGCGAATTTCGGCCGAAAATAAAAAAAGCCCCCGGGTGGGCTAAGTCCCGGGGGCACTGAAAAAATGTGTGGGGGGGGCCCCAATCCCCCCCACACTGCCCCGGGAACTGCCACCTCCCCATGGCTTGATTTATGAGTTGCGGGGGGGCATGCAGCCCCCCCGCAGCCCCAGGGACCGCCACCCCCCGGGGCTAATTTTTAAATGTGTGGGGGGGCCTCCAAGGCCCCCCCAAGCCCCGGGGACCGCCACCCTCCGGGGCTTCTTTCAAAAAAAAAAATAAACCTGTGTGGGGGGCTCGAGCCCCCCCACACGCCCCTGGGACCGCCACCTCCCCAGGGCACTAAAAATGTGAATTTGGGGGTCCGTTACGGACCCCCGAGCCCCAGGGACCACCACCTCCCCAGGGCTGTGCACACGATGGGAGGGGGGCCGCACGGCCCCCCTCCTGGAGCCTGTGATGGCCCTGGGGACCGCCACCCCCCAGGGCCGGCTCCTGCAGTGTCCCGGGGTGCCCACCCCCGGGACACTGCTGTTTGCACTGACAGGGCAGGAGCCTCGCGGCTCCCACCCTGTCATTGCAAACTGCTTTGCTTCATTGAAGCGAGAGCAGGAAACCTGCTCTCGCTTCAATGAAGCAAAGTAGATTGCTTTCCACATGGGGAGCTGCATGTTAGCAGCTCCCATGTGGGAAAGCAATGCCGGCTCCCGCAGGATGCGGGGAGCAGGGGGACCGTGGGGGATTGGGGACCCCCCCACGGTCCCCAACGAGAGGCCAGGCCCCGGGGGATGGGGTCCCCGGGGCTGGAAGTGGCCCGGGAGGGGACCACGCGGCCCCTCTCCCCCAAAAATAAATGGAAAAATTAATTTAAAATAAAGGCCGGCCCCGGGGGATGGGGTCCCCGAGGCCAATAGAGGCCTCAGGAGGGGGGCCACGTAGCCCCCCTCCTTTACAAATAATAAAAATAGGTGGCCATGCCCCAGAGGAGGGGGTCCCCGGGGCCGGAATTGGCCACGGGAGCGGGGCCCCTTCCCGTTCACATTTTTTTTTGTTAAAGCCCCCCTTCTAAAAAAAAAAAAAAAAAAAAAGACGCAATCGTGCCTGAGGCCCCGCCCCCTCCCTTCACCACTCTGCAAACGCGCCCTGTGGCGCGTTTTAAATTGGGGAATTAATTCCCCTTCAATACTGGGGGTCCCTGGGGACCAACTAGCCCACCAGGTACCTCCAGTAAGCGCCACAGGGCTGAGTTGCAGAGAGGTGGTCCAGGCCACGCCCCTTTTTACACCTCTGCAACGCAGCTCTGTGGCGCTTACTGGAGGTACCTGGTGGGCTAGTTGGCCCCTAGGGACCCTCAGGACTCAAGGGGAATTAGTCCCGCAATTTACAACGCGCCACCGGGCGCGTTTGCACAGTGGTGAAGGGAGGGGGCGGGGCCTGAGGTGACATGTGTGCAAACACGCCCTGTGGCGTGTTTTAAGTTGGGGGATTAAGTCCCCTTGAATCCTGAGGGTCCCTGGGGTCCAACTAGCCCACCATGTACCTCCAGTAAGCGCCACAGAGCTGCGTTGCAGAGAGGTGTAAAAAGGGGCGTGGCCTCGGACCACCTCTCTGCAACGCAGGCCTCTGGTGCTTACTGGAAGTACCTGGTGGGCTAGTTGGGCCCCAGGGACCCTCAGGATTCAAGGTGACCTAATCCCCCAACTTAAAACGCGCCACGGGTGCGTTTGCACAGTGGTGAAGGGAGGGCGGGGCCTCAGGTGACATGTGCGCAAACACGCCCTGTGGTGCGTTTTAAGTTGGGGAATTAATTCCCTTGAATCCTGAGGGACCCTGGGGTCCAACTAGCCCACCAGGTACCTTCAGTAAGCACAACAGAGTTGCGTTGCAGAGAGGTGAAAAAGGTGCGTGGCCTCGGAAAGCCTCTCTGCAACTCAGCTCTGTGGTGCTAACTGTAGGTACCTGGTGGGCTAGTTGGGCCCCAGGGACCCTCAGGATTCAAGGGGACTTAATCCCGCAACTTAAAACACGCCACGGGGCGCGTTTGCACACATGTCACCTCAGGCCCCCCCTCCCTTCACCACTGTGCAAACGCGCCCCGTAGCGCGTTTTAAGAGTTAGTTTTAATCCCCCTGCCCTATTATGTACTAGGGACTTACAGAGGAGGTCATGCTAATCACAGGGGTACCCCAACGCATAGTGTTCCCTAGTGTATGTAGGTGTTTTCACTGTATTCTAAGTGTCTTTTAGCATAGCACTGGCTCTGGTTAGTCAGAGTCAGTTACCACCAGTACCCATCTGAAAAAGTTGTGGGCACAGGATGATTTTGCAACAAGGCCTCTTTCTGCTCCTCTGTTGGTTCTTTCTGCACATCTTTTGCTTCTTCCTGCACTTTTCTTCGTCTTTGTGGACTTCTGTTGCTTCTTTCTGCATTTCTTTAGCTTCTTTCTGTGCGTTTTGTCTTCTTTCTTCACATGTCCTACCTCTGTCGGCATAGTTAGAAACTAGCATTTAAAAACCTTTGAAATTCACTTAAAAACCATAGGTTTCAGGCACGTTATAGTTAGAAATTAGCATTTAAAAAACCTTTGAAATTCACTGAAAAAACCATAGGTTTCAGACACGTTATAGTTAGAAATTAGCATTTAAAAAACCTTTGAAATTCACTGAAAAAACCATAGCTTTTAGGGACAGTTATAGTTAGTTGGACATTTCACTCATACAAAACCATAGAAATTCCCCTGTTATAGTTAGTTCAGCTAACTATAACTCGCGCCCCCGCAATGCACTGCTGATGACGTCACATATTACATCACTCATGACATGGTCAGTGACATCACTGATGACATCACTGATGACATCTCAAATGACATCACTGATGACATCATCCAGTGACTGTGTGTTTCTGTAAAGTTTAAATATGTTTAATATATATAGGGAAATGCGTATTGAAGAATGAGTGGGTGTATAAGTGTCTGAATGGATGATTTAGTACGTGCGTGACTGACTCTACAAGTGAGTGATTAAACGTATCTTACTGAATGCATGGGTTAGTGACTAAACTGTGTGAATGTCTGTATGTTGGTGTGTAAGTGGATGCATGGATTTGCGAATAGCTACATGAGTGTCTATATGGGTTATTGATTGGTTCTCTGAGTATCTGTCTGGGTGCTTGAGTGTTTGTGTGGGTGGGGTGTGTGTGACTCTGTACATAGATGTGTGAGTGGGTGATTCACTGGGTGCATGATTTCAAGAGTGCATCTGTGATGGACTGCTTGGGTGGGTGAGTGTGTGTATGGGTGTGTTAGTGAGTGAATGTATATCTCAGTGGTACATGTGCGAGTAACTACATATGTAAAAGGCAGTATATATGTGTGTTGGAGTATTTAAATGGCTATAAGTGAGAGTGTGTGATTGTGAGAGTGGCTGTATGGATGCGTGTGTGCTTGTATCAGTTATTGTATAAGAGCGTAAGAATGTGCTAGTATTTGTATGAGTAAGTGAGCTGGTGTGTGTATAACTGTATAGGTGAGTAAATGGGTGTGTGATTAATTTTTTGCATGACTGACTAGGTGTGTGAGTACCTCTATGGATGAGTGGCGGTGTGTGAGTGTTTATATAGGTGTATGAGTGCATATGATAGTCCTGGACTGAGTGACTGTAAGTATGAGTGACTGTACGGGTGAGTGAGTAGATGTGTGTGTGTAGACCTAAGAATCAGTGAGTGGGTATGTAGTTATTGGTATTGGAGAGTGTATGGTTTTGAGAATGGCAGTCTGTAATTTAGAGTGGGTGTTTCAAAAGTTATATTAGGGTGTGAGAAGATGCATGAAATTATCACATGGATGATGTCATCAGTGATGTCATCAGTGATGTCATTTGAGATGTCATCAGTGATGTCATCAGTGATGTCACTGACCATGTCATGAGTGATGTAATATGTGACGTCATCAGCAGTGCATTGCGGGGCGCGAGTTATAGTTAGCTGAACTAACTATAACGGGGGAATTTCTATGGTTTTGTACGAGTGAAATGTCCAACTAACTATAACTGTCCCTAAAACCTATGGTTTTTTCAGTGAATATATATATATATAGCATTTCATTTAATATAGTTGTAAAAAAATATTGTTTTTCAATTATTTCCATAAATAATTGTTATTTTATTATTATGAGTTATTCATATTAGGGGTGGGCGGAATTTGCGTAGTCGCGCTACGTAAAGCTCCGCGAAACGGTAAAAAATCTCCGCGAGGACGCAAAAATTCCGCGAACACGCGGAATTGCTTGTTCCGCCCGTTCGCGATGCTTTTTTCCTGTTCGCGAACACTGTTTGCGTGCTCGGGGAGAAATATCTTGCAAACACGCATTTTGAAAGCGCGAACAAGCAAAAAATTCAGCGAAGCCGCGGATCGCGGAATGTTTGGTAATTCTGCGTTCTCCGCGGAACGCGAAATTACCCAAATTCCGCAAATTCCGCAAGCGGAACGGAATTTACCGCCCAGGCCTAATTATAATCATATTTATGTTTCATTTGCTTTAATATAGTTTCTAAGTTTTTATAGGAAATGTATTTTTTTAAATTTCATTTTAAATTGTTAATTTAGCAGCAGTTTGTTAGGGTTATATGAAATTCGTGTGGGAGTTTTTTAAAATGTCAATTAATATTTTTAATATAAAATTATTGTTTATATAATTTATTTTTCATTGATAGTTAATGATTAAACTAATTGATTGATTGCTATTCTATTTATTTGTTAATGTTTAATGAACATTTAATTTGTTGGTTAGTTTATTAAATTAATAACTTCTTTATTAATTTTATATCTATTAAATGTTTTATTCTAAGTATTTTATTTAATGATTATTCAATATAAATAACTTTTACTTGCATTACATTATTTATTTTTTATGAATTTGAATTGTTTTGTGCTGTTTTTTTAGCTTAGTTGGGAGGCATGTGTTTCAATTTACAATATTAAAAGATATTTTTATATTTTACTTTTTTATCTTCAATATAACATTTGTATTTTCTTAAACCTAATTTTATAAGTTTTATATTTAATGAATAGATTTATATTTTAAATATGTTCTAAATATTTTTGTCTATGTTTAAATCATGTTAGTCAAAAACTATGTAAATTCCAGAATAATATTTAGAGCCCAAATGTAGACATTTGAATCACTTTCTGCCTAGAAGCGTACATCAATAGCTGCTTCTGAATGTAAAGCAAATAATGCAGTGTCTACAAGTGATTATGTTGACAATGTGCTGTAGACACATTCTGTCAAATTAGAAATGTAAAATCTCCCACAAAGATACCAAATTTATGCAAACATTTGTAAAGCCAATCAATCTGAGTTATAAATGAAAGTGCTTCTTCACTGAGGCAGGATTCTGTGCAGATGGTTGAATGTAGGAACAATTTAGGAAAGGAGCGAAGAGGGGACCTGATGGAGGGGAAACACAGAAGAGGATTAGACATGGTGCAGGAAACATGGTGGAGGGAGTACACATTGAGTATGAGGAACAGGGCAAGGGAAGCACTGCTGGGGAAGCTTTGGTGTGAGAGGAGCACCAAGTGTGTGGCAAGCTGCAGAGGGCCAAGTGTGATATGTGACAGGAGGAGCAGAAGAAAGTCTGGTGCCTGGGAGCAGAGCAAAAAACAAGGGAGGATTTGTGCAAGGGGAACACAGATAAGAGGGAGATGTGGAGAAGGAGCACAGACCAGGGAGCATCATTTAAGAGGGACACTGGAAGGAGGGCACCTGGAGACCAAAGAATAGGGGAGGCAAGTACAATTAAACAATGTGGTTGCCCAGTACTGAGTACAGAGATGTTGGGAAATTTATTTTGTGGTTAAAACATATGATTTAAAGAGAAAATCAGGTTGATGAACTGGCACAAAAAAGTGTAGGCTTAAATTTAAAGTTTAATGTTAATTGCTTGCAGATCAAAGCCCTGCTCTGTTCATTTCAGATGTGGTACACTGGCTGATGTATTCGTAGCCTCCTACCTAACGCTTTCTCTTGGGCAGCAGCTGTGAGGAACGATGCATGTAGCCACTGAAATGAAGAAAGATAGTAAACAGTATCTAGCCAACATAAACACCCACATCCATCTTAAAACTTCCTGAAATAGTGAACTGATACTGACCTGCGGCTGATTATGCACCACAACCTCTTTCCTGACTGGTAACATTATTATTCTCTGAGAGACTGAAGTCAAGAGACTTAAAAGGGCAATCAGGCAGCAAACAGAAGTTTAGTCTGAAGTGCCACCAAGACCCAGTGAATCCAAAAGAGAATATGGGTAACTAACTGATTTGTAAGAATGCCAGATTTGCATCTGAAAACAGTAACAATTTTGAGGTGGTCTTGGGACATTATTGTCCTCTTTCATGATGAATTCTTAAAGGACGGCATACTCATAGTGGTGGAACATGTGCAGATGCTGACTTTTCTTTTTCCATATCTGAATGGCCTGACCTTAAGAAAGCTGCATGAAGTACTGTGAGATCGAAACAGCTATTTTGTGAACAAAAGCCTTGGCATGCAAAAAATAAAAGCCAGTAGAGCAGCCATGACTGGATTAGGCTAGAACTCAACTGCTGAGAAAAGCAACAGAAAAGTCTGTTGCAGTAAAAAAATACCCAAAATTGTTTTTGTTTTTTAAAATTAAAATGCAGGTAGGCTAAAGAATTCAATGGGCCATAGAGAAACCACCTTAGTGCACTATTAAAATGTAAAATGGTCCCTTATGCATTGCAGCGCATCAATCCATGCAAGGTGAAATAATACACCAACCAGCCAATAGCAATTGGTGAGAGAGTTATACTCCAGTGGGTGGGACTAGAAGCCCACTGTAGCATAGTCAAAGTATTAGTAACAATACATCTGATAAACAGCTAAAGTTGTCTGTAGCCAGACCTATAAAATGGCATCTGTTACCAATACGTCTGTGCTTATTGAAAATGAGTACTTTTAAGCAAAATGGCAGTATCAAACTATTACCATGGAAGTAAACTGTATTGATTGTGATTGAGTCCCACTGTACATTTTATACTTTTTATCTCAGACTAGTTAGGAAGATAATGCCCTTTCTACAATACAGTAAAATGTCTTTATGGCGCATGAATATGGCAGCTTAAGTCGTTAGGCCTTTGAAGTGATGTGATAATTTACTAATTTTAGGCCACCACCAGCATTTATCTTTAAAAATGAGCCCCACCTCACCATGGGATAAATAATTTCACATGTGTGAGGCAACACCAGGGGTCATTTTGCAAAGTGCGCGAGAGTGAAGGAGAGAGAGAGACCAAAGAGGTCAAACAAATCAGAGACATAGAGGTGAGAGAGAGTTACAGAGACCTCAATGCATAGAGGGGACAGGGAGATCATAGATTTAATTTCTGTTTTGGTTCTCAAAATCCCCCCTTCATGGCAGGACAGAATGCTGTTACCTGCAAGGGCTCCTTGCCATTAGGAACTTTTTGTATGCCTGCGGTAGCCTCAGGTTTAATATGAAAAAGCTTTGAGGGAAGATAAACCAGCAATTCAAAGCCACTTTGGTTTTATCTTTCTTGGGGAACCTTCACACCTTTTCACAGTCCTCCGGATGCCCACAAAATTACTAAATCCCACTTTATTGTAAGTGCTGAAAATCCTGCCCTTGATCTTGTCACACTACCTTCAGTTATTTGTGAAATTGTGAGAAGGACTAATTCCAGCCTGTCCTTTGGGCTGCCATATGATTTTGCTGTCTACTTCAAACTCCCACATGTCTACTCGCAAGTCCCACATTCAAGTGGCCAGTGATTACTTCTCTGAGCCTTCCTGTTCACAGAGCCAGCTCCATTGTCTTTTGGAAGATAGGTTTTTTATACCTTATCAAGACTTGATCACTGTTGGAAGGGAAGCCCCCAGAATTGAACACATTACTGCTAAAGCTTTCAGGCAGCACAAACTAAGGGCCTGATTACGAGTCTGGCAGGCCATGGACCGCCAGACTCATGGGGGCGCGGCGGTGGTGGTCTCCTGACCGCCCTATTACGAGTCGGTGGTCTGACCGCCACAGACCCGCCATTCCCTGGCAGTATTGCGGTGGTCAGGAGGCCGCCATTTGCTTGGCGGGACCGCCGCGGTCCCGCCAAGCATATTACAAGTTTCCTCTCCGCCTGCGGTCTCATAAAGGTTCTTACTCCATGAACACCGTGGCGGAGAGGAAACAAAGGGGTCCTGCAGGGCCCCCTGTGCCTCCTCCGCATGTGGCTGCACACAGGGGGGCACTACATGTGCTCCCCTGTGTGCATGCACACCAGTTCCTGCACGGCATGGACTTTACAGTCCATGCTGTGCAGGAACTGGTTTTGGCGCTCCCGTTGCGGTGCCCATTTTCAGGGTACCGCCCTGGGAGCATCAAAACAAAAGCCCGCCAGACATGAGTTACACTCGTAATCTGGTGGGCGGTCTGACCACAGCGTTGGAAGTGCGGCGGCGGGGCTGACCCGGCGCAGCACCGCCAAAGTTGTAATCAGGCCCTAATTGTTTTACAAAATATATTTAGCAAAAATCTACTTTCACTATCACAATAGATGTTTGATAAACATTACAAATACACTGGCTTTACTAATATTTTCTTTACAGCAGTTGTGAAAAAGTCATCTTTAATTGGATCCCTGACACAATATTGACAACAATAATATTGCGTAACTAAAATATTGTGTCAATGTATAAAATATATACATGTATATATATATATATATATTTTAAAATTGTTAATCTTGAATATTTTAATATCTAACATTAATATAATGTAAATTAAATACATTTAAATAATATTTAATACTATATATAAATATATACTTATATAAACGCACACATATATATGTGTATATGTTTATATATACATATATATATTTATAATGTAACACTATTGTTAAAAATATATATTTTACATTGTATTAAATTTAGTTGGTTATTTATTTTAATTTATTTACTACTATGAACAGCATATAAGTATATATATATATATATATATATATATATATATATATATATATCTATTCATACGAATTAAACATAAAATATTAACAAATCAATTACAAAATATAAAAAAATGACCAAATATATGAATGATAAAAAAATTACATCTCCAAAGAAAGATATTTACAGAAAATATTATGAACATGATGTAGATAGATATAAATAGAGTACTGAACCTTAGGCGCTTGGAATCAAGATATATTTTGAACCTTAACATGAAATTCCCATATGGCCTGAATAGGGATGAGGAGCTAGAGGTCCATCTAGGCTAAATGATGACTGATAATATTGCCTTGCTCCCTCCCTATTCTTTTGGATCATGCCTTATGCTGTTGTAATATTATAGTGTGATTGGGTCTATAATATTTTAATATTGTAATATCCAGCTATGGGAAGTGGATTTTAGCTTTTGCACCACTTCACTTTATATAGAAGACTGGTCCCCATTTGTAAACTTGGGGACACCTGGCACATTTGCACTTTGATAGATTTGGTAGTGAGAGATTAACAAAACTAGTGGATATTGACTACAATGAGATAATTCGTAGATATTTGAAAAAGAGAAACCAATGTCATAGGATAAGCTATATACCCATTATTAGGATATTTATTCTGTTATACTGGGAATATACGGGCTTGATGCTTGGACGATCCTTTGCACTTAGGCACTTTACATATGCATAGCAGCTTTTGCACAGTTCTAACAAGGTTGGAAAATAGGAAGTGCAATATAAGATGGGAGATTCCCCGCACTATAGCACTTTAAATATTGGAATGTTATTTTCCAGTTTATAACTGTGTGGAACTTGGGCACTTTACGTATACTTATCAGATTTTGAACATGTATAGTTATTTATCATATTTATGGGTGGCATGGGATGTCTTTTTTTCGAAATGAAATTTGATATTGGGATCATGAAGTAACCTATAATGATCTTTATAATACATATTTTATGGAAAATGATCAATGGAGAATCATATCCTATTATTTCAAGCATTGCATTGTTCCTAGATACCCCTACAGTGTTACCCTAATAATGAATGATTATCTATTTATATGTGTTCGTTTTCTGCTTAGTCATCAAATACGTGAGTGTATATGCTGTGCACATTGTCAAATGTTTGATCTTTGGTTAGCATTTGGACGCAAAATCATAGATCATTGGGCACTGGCCCTAGAGCATGCCTTCCTCTTCCGATCCCCGGTCCAGGGTTCGTTAGATTGTTATGATGGTGCCAATGAGGCTTGGTTTTACATATATAAAAAAATGTGTGAAAAAAAGTGTAAAATGTATGTTTTGAAAGAAATATATAAAAACATTGAAATGAAATGGAAACATTAAGTGTATAAGGTGAACAGATTACATGAGTGGGAAATCATAATGAGAATGGTTATGCTTTCCTTTGTGTTTATTGTACTGTGCCTTTAAAAAAGAAAAAAATCTAATGAAAAAATGACTTTGGCAAAGGCTGTCTACAGCCTAAACGCGTCAGGACGGACACCTTGCCATGACTGAAAAATAAAAGAATATGCTACTTACCGGGAGTGCCTTCATTTTCTCTTTTTGAAGGGGGCTGTTGTTTGATATATATATCGGCTGTGCCCGAGCCGCGAGGACGAACCGCCGCTGAAGAGCGGACCTTCAGCGCCAGGAGGACCAGGCACTGTAAATAGGACGGAAAACGCTCGAAAGTGAGTGATCAAGTATTGGCAGCATTTTCTGCATCCTTAGCTGACATCAACCCACCGGGGATAGTAGACTACACAGATTTGAGCAACAAGACAACGCCCAATGGGGATGTTATCGCTGTGATGAAACTGCGAATACCATAATGCAATCTGGCATACGCCCACAGAGGCGGGACTATTGGCCCACTGGGGCGGGACTTTTCTAAATAAAATGCAGGTGTTCACACAATGGTGGTTGCTTGTTGCTCAGTGTGCGGCTTGTGATCAAGGAATAAATCCGAAACGCGTAAAGCCAAAGAAATGAAGATTTTAGCGGCATGCAGAGGTTGCTGCAGACCTCACTGGAAGAGGTGTTGGTTTCCGTGAGGGCGTCCTCACTATGGGCAAACTTGTCAGTTTGGATTTTAGCGGCTGTGCCTGAGCCGCGAGGACGAACCGCTGCTGAAGAGCGGACCTTCGGCGCCAGGAGGACCAGGCACTGAAAATAGGACGGAAAACGCTCGATAGTGAGTGATCAAGGATTGGCAGCATTTTCTGCATCCTTAGCTGACATCAACCCACTGGGGATAGTAGACTACACAGATTTGAGCAACAAGACAACGCCCAATGGGGATGTTATCGCTGTGATGAAACTGCGAATACCATAATGCAATCTGGCATACGCCCACAGAGGCGGGACTATTGGCCCACTGGGGCGGGACTTTTCTAAATAAAATGCAGGTGTTCACACAATGGTGGTTGCTTGTTGCTCAGTGTGCGGCTTGTGATCAAGGAACAAATCCGAAACGCGTAAAGCCAAAGAAATAAAGATTTTAGCGGCATGCAGAGGTTGCTGCAGACCTCACTGGAAGAGGTGTTGGTTTCCGTGAGGGCATGCTCACTATGGGCAAACTTGTCAGTTTGGATATATATATATATATATATATATATATATATAAGTCCAAGTTCATTCAAATGTGCAATGAAGAAGACGGCACACCAAGTAGTTTTGCACTAGGATTTAATGTGCAAAAGAAGTCTTAGCAACGCTGCTTGGAAAGAAAAAAAAAAATAAAAAAAAAAAATATATATATATATATATATATATATATATATATATATATATATATATATGTTCCAATTTTTGTCCAACAAAAATCAAGACGCACTCGCCTGCTGTCTGGATTCCAAGAATTCCTTTATTTGACACCAACCGGCAAGTTGCATTCAGGTAATAACTCTGCCTTACGCGTTTCGAAGTTCACACTTCTTGATCACAGGCTCATAGGAAATGGCGCAGTCGCGCTGAAAACCACTTTAAATCTGCATGCTGATTCATTCATTCAGCGGCGGTTCGTCCTCGCGGCTCGGGCACAGCCGATATATATATCAAACAACAGCCCCCTTCAAAAAGAGAAAATGAAGGCACTCCCGGTAAGTAGCATATTCTTTTATTTTTCAGTCATGGCAAGGTGTCCGTCCTGACGCGTTTAGGCTGTAGACAGCCTTTGCCAAAGTCATTTTTTCATTAGATTTTTTTCTTTTTTAAAGGCACAGTACAATAAACACAAAGGAAAGCATAACCATTCTCATTATGATTTCCCACTCATGTAATCTGTTCACCTTATACACTTAATGTTTCCATTTCATAAAAATATTTAAACAATATTAGGAAAAGTAGTGGAGTTTGAGAATAAGAAATGTACTATTCCCACTCCAGGTTATGTAACAGTATGGAAGGCATAGGCTTTAAGAGGGGTTACATTTACTATTCCCACTCCAAACAGGAAAACATTAGGGAAAGTATGGGATCTAAGTGGGGTAAGGCTTACTATTTCACCTCCAGTCTGTGCAACAGTAGGGAGAGTGTTGGACTTCGGAGGGGTAAAATTTACTTTTCCCATTCCAGTTTGTGCAACAGCAGAGAAAGTGCTGGACTTCGGAGGGGTTAAATTTACTATTACCACTTCAGTCTGTGCAACACTTCAGTCTGTGCAACAGTAGGGTAAGTGTTGTGCTTCGGAGGGGTAAGATTTACTATTCCCACTCGAGTCTGTGCAACAGCAGGGAAAAGTTGGACTTCGGAGGGGTAAGATTTACTATTCCCACTCAGTCTGTGCAACAGTAGGGACAGTGTTGGACTTCAAAGTGGTAAGATTTACTATTCCCACTCGAGTCTGTGCAATAGCAGGGAAAGCGTTGGACTTTGGAGGGGTAAGATTTACTACTCCCACTCAGTCTGTGCAACATAGGGACAGTATTGGACTTGGAAGGGGTAAGATTTACTATTCCCACTCCAGCATGTGCAACAGTAGGGAAAGCGTTGGACTTCGGAAGGATTACATTTATTATTTCCTCTCCAGTCTGTGCAACGGTAAGTAAAGTGTTGGACTTCGGAGGGGTAAGATTTACTATTCCCGCTCCAGTCTGTGCAACAGTAGGGAAAGTGTTCGACTTCGGAGGTGTAAGATTTACTATTCCCACTCCAGTCTGTGCAACAGTAGGGAAAGCACTGGACTTTAGAGGGGTTACATTTATTATTCCCACTCCAGTCTAAGCAACAGTAGAAAAAGTACTTCACTTCAAACACATTACATATTTGAATAACCCTATTAATTTAGAACAAATATAACATTCTTAATATTAAAATGATTAATTAACCAAGAAAAAATATTTATATGAAATAAAAAACATTTAAACTATTTACATGACTATTAAACAATTTAATAATTCATTATCAATTTAAAAAACAATGTTATTTATTTATTACTTAATTAACTTCCCACACTATACCTCTACAAACCTGGCAGCTCACACTTAAAATATAACTAAATAAATATGTATAACACAAGTCACATAATTGATAATCAATTTACGAATTAATTGACAATTAATAATTATTTGTTTATTAATTAATAATTAATTAAAGTCCCACCCTATACCCCTACAAACCTAGCAACCCGCAGCTAAAATATAACTAAAATAAATCTGAATTACATAGTGTACATAATTATTAATTAAATAATTAATAACAAAAAAGTTAATTATTACTCAACTTCCAACCCTATATCTCTACAAGCTCAACAGCCCACACCTAAAATATAAAGTTATTACACAAATTACATAATTAATATCCAATTAAATAATTAACAATACATTAATTGTTAATTATTTATAACTTAATTAACTTCCTACCCTATACCACTACAAACCCAGCAGCCCACACCTGAAATATATTATGAAAAGATACAACTATTACACAATTTACATAATTATTAATCAACTAAATAAATAATAATAAATTGATAATTAATTGTTAATTAATTATTACTTAAGTTCCCACCCTATACCCCTACAAACCCAGCAGCCCAGACCTAAAATATAACAAAAATATATAATTATTACACAATTAACATAATTATTAATCAATAATTTAGTAACTAATAATTAACTGTTCATTATTACTTACATAACTTCCCACCCTAAACCCTTACAAACCTAGCAACCCTCTACAACACTATAAATTACTATTAGTGATAAAATAAAAATCACTTAAAATTACAAAGTATATTTTAAAATAGTATTACCAATTACACAATAACACATAAAATTAATGTATGAAATGAAACACATTAGGATAATTAAAAAGTGATATTTTTTACAACTATATTATCGAAAATGATATTAACAACAACAATGTTCTTAACAATGACATTATTTACCTGGAAAAAACGATAATCTTGACAACAATATTTCTGCATCACAATATTTTTTTGATATTTCTGTCTCCCGATATTTTCAACTGAATATTTTGTTCAAATACCTTTTGATTATGATCAGGTCTCGCAACCTATACAGTGAAAATAGCACTTTGAAACTAGTCACTGCTGGGGTATAGTATCTTTACAATTTACCCAGTCTAACTTTTATACATTAAGCACTCAGCTTTGTGAGCTACAAAGCAAATGTGATGACTTGGGTAATGTATAAAAGTAAGTTTTCCAACATTCCAAAATAGTTTCTTTTTGACATGTGATACTGTATTGTTTGGTCCAAAGCCATATCTTCCAGGCACAAATGTGGATGGCGTAAATGTACATTAAGCCCACGTATTACATTTAGCCTTTAAACCACTGTTGCAATTTGTAAGCCAACTTACTGTGGCTCTAATTAACAATTAAATAGCCTGTTGGGTATATCCATTTATACTAGGGAACAGAGCATACGGAGGTGGAGACTGAATGGCAGTCTGATGGTTCCTTGAGTGAAAATGCTAGCAGAAACCAAACTGAAAATATAGGGGGACTGTACCATCCTCCCCAGCCCGGGTACATGTAAATGATCATGCTACACATGGAGCTTGGTATTACACATCTTTATTCCACAGCGTGTAACTGTTAACTGAACATTCTACAGCATGACTTCTATCCCCACACCCAAGCACTTACTTCACTGTTCTACGGAGTCCGTCAGAGACCAAAAGGGTCCCATCATCTCTAACTCACACAACACTACATCTCCCCCTTTGTTAAATAATAAGTACAAATAATACATATATACATCACAACTCTTCAATAAGTCGTTTTGGTGCTCAAATCACTCGTCCAGATCTTATCATGTGACGATGCGGAGATACAGGGGAATTGTCTATGACTGGCAGTGGTGACGAATACATTGATACAGTCATTGAGCGCTCCATATTCTCTTTTTTTAAAACTCTTTTCATTAAAGTTTGCATCATACATTTTGCACGAATCATGCATTTATCGTTAGGTTACAGTTACAGAAAAGGAAAAAGGGAGAAATATGAGTTAATGAGCATTCGTTTGGTGTTTAACATTTCTTAGCATAATTTAATCAGCATTACTCGGAGTCAGGGCCATAAAGTCAACCACCTTCCGTCCTGGTCACCTTGGGTACCCTTCAATTATGACTGTTACCGCCTGTACCTCTTTAGTCTCTCCAAGGTCCCCACACTTTTCCCCACTTTTTTGAACACCCTCGCCCTTAATATATCACTTGTTCTGCATTCTGGCAACAATCCATGTCTGACATCCATTTTCGTAATGTTAGAGGTTCTGCCTTGCCCCATGCCGTAGCAATATTTCTCTTTGCTACCCTTAGGGCTAAGGTAACCCATATATGGTGATACCTGGGTCTAGGCTCATCACCGGACATATTCAGCAGTATTTCTTTTGGATTCATTTGGATAGTTTTGTATATGACTTGGGTCAGTACCCCTGTGACTTGTTCCCAGAAGGACTGAATGAGTGGACAGTCCCATAATATATGAAAAAAGGTGGATTCCTGGCCACATCTCCGCAGGCACATTGGTGACAGTGTTTTTCCTATTTTGAAAAAGAGGGTCCGGGAGTAGTAGGAGCGATGCAAGATCCGTAGTTGGATCAACCGGAACCTAGTTCTAATGGCCACCTCTCTCCAGGTTTGCATTGCCTCGATCCATTCCTCATCATCAATGTCTCTGTCATTTTCTGACCATTTCTGAAGCAGAGATGTCTACTGGATACTAGGAGCAAGAAGCCTGCAGTTTGTAAATGTGACACTTTGAAATGGGAGAAAAGTAAAATGAAGAGTTAACTTAATCATTAAGGTAACTTTTCATTTTAATGTTAATTTTCTTTCATTTAAAAGCATTCAGAAACATCATTTTGTCTCACACTCCAATATTGAGTTGACAAGGACTTATTTAAGAGTTAAATACCTCAGTGCTCAAGTTCTTCACCTCTGTGCCCTGGGTCATAAATCTGACTCCAACACTGCTGGTTTTCAGGCCCTGCTATCTGCAAACTATAGAAAATAATGTAAAATAAACGCAGCATGCCCTTAACTTTAAAAGAAATATGTGATCCTGTGCTTTTTAAAAAATGAACTTAAGACTGTGAACTCCTCTGAAGGTGTCATTGAGCTGCTGGTATCTCGTGATAGACTGGTTGGAGACACCTGGTCTAAAGAAATATGACCATCACCCACATCCTACTAGAACTCTGCTGGCTTCCCTTGCTGACCCACGCAATTTTCAAAAACAGGTGCATAACCTACAATGTCATCATGATAGGCACTCTAACCAATCTGATTGACAAGCATCCCACTTCCTGTGGCTCTAGGCACACCTACAGCCAAGACTCCATCAGTCTGCAGTAAAGCACCAAAACAAGGCAACAGATCTTTTAATCTCTGCACCCAGGATCTGAATCAACATCCCTGTATACATTAGGACTACCCCAACACTGCTCCAATCGAGGAAAGAGTTGAAGATGCACCACTTTAAAGAACATTACATCACAACACAGTAACAGTCCACTTCTGTCAGAATCCAGCTATCCCTTTGATCACCTCTTGGTTTAATATGTGACTTTGACGATGAACTGTGCTACAATGCCTTTCAGCTAGGTTTGCACTATACAAACGCCACACACATATATTTATTCCAAGTGTGATCTCTAGAGCTGGACACAAAACTCCTGAGGTGACCCCCGAAACCTAACACAATACATTTAACATCTGCCATCATGATGCCATTGGCATCTGGACTGCTTAGGAAACCCAGTGGAAGGCAGACTTACTTTAGATATTACACTAATAAAAAATTAGGGCACCTCCCTGACTCTAAAATGAGTTTATTGAGACACTCCTTCAAGCATGACAGACTGAGTATTGACTCTTTCAGCCGGTTCCCCTTCCTTGCATTTTGAGGAATAATATGTGGCATTCACAAAATCCCTAAATTATATAGTTAGAAATTGACCCATAAAAAACAGAGAAACTATTTTAAATGTTTATGTTTTAAAATATTTGAATTATTTAGAGATCAGTGGGTTGTCTGCAAAGCTGCTGGGGCTGTGGAGGGCCTACTATCACAGATCAGTCAGCATCCCACCCTTGCATCTTCTGATCCCTGCTGGCTTGTCGATGATCTATCTGCTGAAAATCCTCCTACTGACATTATATGGTGGACGGCTGCATTTGTTTTTATTTTCAAACAAAAACCCCCAATGCAGGGCATTGTTTCTGAAAATTAAGAAAGATATTATGAAGCTGAAGACCTAGCTGTTCAATTAACCAATCTATCATAGGTAGAACTAGGCACACACACCTACTCGGCGCTAGGTTTCTCTTGTGGGTGATACAGTGCTTTACAAATACACATAACATAACAAATGTCTCTGATGTGCAGAGAGTTTTGCCCTTACATATGAGAGATGTTTTCCACCCTCAATGTTTTACCTGGTTTTTGCAAACAGGAAAGTGTTTTAAGCCCCCCACTAGATAAGGTGAGCTTGCCAGCATTTGGAAGCTGGCAATCCTGTGGTGAATAGACTGCCTACTAAATGTTTTTGAGAACAAAGTCAGCTCAGACTCCGATTTCAAACTCCCCCATCTCTAAATGAGGTAAGCAGACAGGACATCAGCCAGGTTTTCGTATCTGCCCCACTTACGTGAATACCTTGGTGTTTCCTTAAACTTAGATGTTCAGCTATCTTTCTCCTAGTTGCTCTGAATATAGTACCACATAAAGATTTAAAGCAGGGCCCTCTGGTGAAGGATGTCACAATAGACCTCAAAATCTAAGCCAAAGTCATTAATTAAAGCAATACCCATGAATGTATATTGTTGTTGATTGTTATACCTACAATACACAGGAAAAATAATTGTTCTTTTGTCTACACCAGCGATTCTTAACTGGTGCCTTTTGTGGATTCACCTACTTAATTATTACTGGAATTGGGGGGGCCATCACTGAATCACAATTTGAAGTTGGGGACCATGGCCGAAGCAATTTCGATGATTTGAACCTCAAAGAAATACACAAAAATACAGAAACAGGCATTCATCAAAAGATACACACATTATAAAATAGTTTATATAATTCAGAAGAAAATATAAAAAAAATCTCAATTTTAATTTTAATGAGACGGGTGGAACTTCTCTAAATTCAATTGAGGCCACCGATCATCCACACTACATTCTTTTCGATGTTCTTGCATTGCTCCCACGAATCAATCTGAGGGTACCAACTTTATATTTAGCCTCCACTTTCAAATTACAAAATGTTTTAAATATATTAATTTTACATTTTGCTTCTTTATTTATCTATATTTTATTGAACTGTTGATGTTTTTTTAGTTTTCTAAACAGTGACAGACCCCCTGAATAGGCATTGCAGACCCTCAGAGTTCGAGGATCACAGGTTAAGAACCGCTGATCTGCACTGTCTGGGCCCTTTGAAAGTCTCTTCAACTTAGCAGAAAGTCACTGTAAATTGCTAAGAATGGGCCCAACCTTACATTTAAACTGAACGCATGTCTGCTCCATCATGTTTTTCCTTATTACTGTAATTTTCCCAAATGCGAACACACAACATGAAAGAGAGATTGTGCTTGTTTGCTTGTGTTACAGATGCTCCCTGGTCCCAGAAATGCAAAGAGTTATTCCCCATGTGGGATGCGCTTGGCAGCAAGTACCAACACCATGAAAATATAACCATTGCCAGGATAGACTGCACAGCAAATGAGATCCAGCTCATGGTGCTGGACCGCTATCCATATTTCAGATACTTCCCAGCAGGGTCAGACACCCAGGTAAGTAGTTTTCAATGTGTTTTTTACATTTCGAAATTTTGTACCATTTTATTTTACTAGGTCTCTTTATAATGTTCAGTATTTTATCAGTAAAAGTTGCAATTCCAAGTAAAGACCGTTTCATGCGGTATAAGTGTGCACAATGATATAAAACTGTTCCCATTTTACCTAATGATAAAGTGCAGAAAGGAAATCTCTTTCCTCCAAGGATCAAGAAAACATTCCTATTCATATCTGTTTGAAAAGTGCCACTCTTTAATTTCAAAAAGGATAAACAGACCTCCCTCTTAAGTCATCACCTTTTCCATACCTGATAATAGCACTCCTCTCGCTCCTTGCCTGATAAAAGTAGCCAACACCCCTTATACTATGGATGAACTTGAATTACCCCTCCCTCACAAAGCACCAAAGTCTGATTCATGGCTACAGTGTTTTTGTGTCCCCAGATAGGTTTGAGCTACAGGAATACCAATACACACAAAATATAACAATTTTAAAAGCCAAAATGTGGCCTCATTTATTTTTAAAAATAAATCTTCAAAAGGGGAAAACCAAGCGCCCAGCATAGAGGCCATGGCTACTTTTTCAGATGACAATCCATATTTGTTAACAAGCAGAGTGGGTGCACATGCATAAGTGATAACAAAAAGTAAATTTAAATTCATTAACCACCTGAACAAAAAGGTAAGAAGAAATCAGGCGAAAATGTTTGCTAAGTCAAACACCCGAAGTAGGCTGACGTTTCGATCTTGCAGTACATTTAATGTGATGGATCATCATCAGGACACAGCTTGTTCATGATGCATCTGCAGTTAATTCCATACTACTTCAGTCACTGACATGTCAAGCACTATTCAAATCAAATTGGTATGTATCAAACCCAATCAAAATTCGCTAATGACCAAACTAAGATAAACAGGCATCTCACTATACTTTTTGTATATTTGCAGTCCAAAAAAGATGGGCCTTTTTGCACAGGGGTTTTCCTTAAGCATAGAAATTTGTGCTAAGTAATGTAAGAAGTCATGTCTTAAGATAGATGTGAAAGAATTACCGCCATCAGCAGATTTTGTGTTGGCCAGATGCATCTACACATGATTTAGGGTAATTGATATGATTTTATTGACAACTTTAAGCTTGTTTGGCTGCCTGGGCGTTCATGTCAACATCTCCTAATGGTGGAGAGGACCCCTGATCTTGTGCTAAGACACAACATTTGACTGGACCATTCATGTCCTATAAATCTCTTATTTGTAAGAGATGGTCCATTTTGGATTTGTGGAAAGTATAGAGTGGGATTAGTATGGAGGGGGAGTGAAGGTTGGGAATAGGGGAACTATCTTTCTGAGTCCAGACAAGAATAGATCTTTGGCTTGGCTTTTGTTTGTTGTAGTCTATAGGAGAAATGTTGGATTTACTCTTAACAGTTGCTTCTCGATGTACATTAGTAATTCTTCTTTAAATATAATGAACAGATTGCAGTTAAATCCACATCTTTTACACACACACTTATAGATAGATAGATAGATAGATGGATAGATGGATAGATAGATAGATATATGGATAGATGGATGGATGGATAGATAGATGGATAGATGGATGGATAGATGGATAGATAGATAGATAGATAGATAGATCGAGGGGTGGATGGATGGATGGATAGATGGATAGATGGATAGATAGATAGATAGATAGATATAATCAATTTTAAAAATGTACATTATTTGTATGTGTGGGGGATAGAGCCAGTTACATGGTAGGAGGGGAGTCCTCAGTTCCACATGCTAGGCCAGTGAGGCTGGGGCACAGCTGGACACATGGCAGGCTTTTGGGGGTGGGTAAGATCAAGTCAAATGCAAGGGCAATGGGGCTGGGGTTGAGGCAGTCACATGGAAGGCCAGTGGCGCTGGGAAACAGTTAGTCTCTTGCCATGCTGGCAGGGCTCTGCCAGAGCCATTCAACATACTAGGTCAGTGGGACTGGAGCAAAACATATTGCATCCATGCTGTTTAGGACAGGACAGAAGGGCAGAGCAAGTCATGTCAGGTTGGTAGAGGCCACAGAGACAGTTATGACAGGCCAATAATGACAGAGCTAGTTACATGACAAGCCAGCAAAGCAGGCACAGAGCCAATTGCATGGCAGCTCAGTGGGGCATGGGCAGAGTCAATCACATGCCAGTTTCCTTGGGTTGGGGCAGAGTCAGTCACAGTGATGCATGGGCATAACCGGTCTCCTTGTAGGTAAATGGAAGTGGGGACAAGTCTGTTAGTTGGCAGACAAGTGGTAGAAGTGCAATAGGTGTAGAGCCAGTAGCATCTCAATCCGACAAGGCTGGGGCAAAACAGTTGCCTAGCAGCCCAGTGTTATTGGCAGGAGTGGCTCGTGCACGGAAGAGCGGTGAGGCGGGGTGGGGAGGGCGTCGACAGACTACAACGAATTAAAATTAAATTTAAAAAAAAGAAAACAACTTACCTTGCGCTCGCAACATCACCGACTCAGCGATGCGGCAGGCGCAAGGTAAGTGGTTTTAATTTTTTTAGATGTCATTTCAACTCGTCGTCGTCTGTCGACTCCCTCCCCACCCTACTCCACCGCCCCACCGCTCTTACCTGCACGGGCCGCTCCTGGTTATTGGAGAAGAGTCAGTAGCATATAAGGTTGGCAGAGCTAGGGAAGAGCCATAGGAAATTCCAGGTCAGCAATAAACTGGTTATAAACAGAGTGCTAAAGGCACACAGAAATAGTTTGAGCTTATTATTCCCCTTATTGTCATGATGTGCTAAATCTGGTGGTAATTCCTGGCACAAGCATAGTACCATAGGAATATAGACCAGATATATTATTTAAGTGCTTTCAAAAAGTGGTCACAAATTGCGTAATTACTTGTTTTACAATCACTATTTTTTTTGCGAATTTTGTACGAATAGATTGGTTGAATCGGCAATGTGCAGCCCTTTGTGACTGACAGCAAATCACAGAGATGGTGGCTGGATAGGGGCAGCTGACCACCATTCACGTGATTTTATTCCAAAGTACAAAACGAGTTCCTTAATGGAATCATGGTGCTTTAAAATAAAAGTTTTCCATTTTGGAAAACTTCAGTGAAAGGAGGTAGAGGCCTTTGGACCACCACTTATTCCCACTGAAGCTGCCAGGCCCATTCACAAGGGGCCCAAATGCGACCCTGTGCCATTTGAGGATCAGTTACTCCTCCAATTTGGGAGTCGGTAACTGATCAGTGGTTTGCGACCAGAATCACGATTGCCAATCATTAAAACATAGGTTACTGAACTGCAACTTAGAAGGAATGCCCCGAAACCTCCATTTTAAATTACATTTTGGTAGTCATTCCTAAACCCCTTTTTCCATTTAAAAAAAACCTTTCGAAATGAGTTTAGTACATATGTAAAGGGATTGTACAGTTGCAAACCTGGTATTTTATCGAATATGTCGATTTATCACCCATAAAAGCCTTAGTACATCTGACCCGTACCTCCCAATTTAGAGAGGTATCTATAATTATGTCTTGTAAAATGACTTTCACAGTCGGACATTGTAGTGAAAGGGAAGCTCCTTCTTAGTTTGATCTTGTGTAATGTATTTCTCCACATGACTTGCTGTAACAATGGCCACAGTCACCATCAAAACCTGATCACACAAACCACACCAGCAGACAAACGAATCCGCACTTTACCGAGGAACGATCATTTAACAAGGGGGCGGGACTCTTGGCATCCAGGCCTTGAGCAGAGACCAACGATCTCCATCCAGTTCGGGAAACTCCTGAAGACAGAATTCTTTAAGCAAGCTTTCTTCTGAACTAAGTTGACGACAAGAACTGAACAGGGTAATAAATGAGAGAGGTGTTTCACCTTTCATTCTGTTGGCATTCTGACTCCTCTCTCTGCCTTTGCCATTTAAGACACCTGGGGCCAGATGTACGACCCTAAATTGCATGCGCAAACGGGTTTGCGCATGCAAAATGGCCCAGGGCCATGTACAATTCCTAAATAGCGAGTCGCAATTTATTTGCGACTCGCTATTTAGAATTATAGTCGCAATTAGGAAGGGGCGTTCCCTTCCTAATTGCGATCCACAAATCAATGTATGAATGTTTCGTGACCGCAATTGCGGTCGCAAAACACTAGAAATTACCACCCTCTTCAAGAGGGTGGTAATGCAATCGCATTTGGAAGGGTCCCCAGGGGACCCCTTCCACTTTGTGACTGTCTCTAAAAATATTTTTAAGGGCAGGCAGTGGTCCCAGGGACCACTACCTGCCCTTAAAAAATGAAACAAAACGTTTCATTTTTTTTTAATGCATCCCGTTTTCCTTTAAGGAAAATGGGCTGCATTTAAAAAAAAAAAACTGCTTTATTTAAAAGCAGTCCTAGACATGGTGGTCTGCTGAGCCCAGCAGGCCACCATACCTGGGAGGGCCTGTCATTCCCAATGGGCTCGCAAATTGCGAGAGGCTCATTAATATTAATGAGCTCTGCAATTTGCGACTCCCATTGGGAATCGCAAACAGGTTAAACACACTGTTGTACATGGCAAATTGCACCTCGCAAATTGCGACTCGCAAATGAGTCGCAATTTGCAAGGCGCAATTTGCTGGTCGTACATCTGACCCCTTATTTTTCATTTTTCTATGAGGCTCTAAGATTATATTTTTGGTGCTTTACAAGATTCATAAATAAATATTTTTTTTTGGGGATAAGTTGACCATGCGCAGGAAAAGCATATATTGAAGGCTAATAGTTTTGAACTTGATTTCACCGATCTGCACACTTTTGTAAAAAGAAAAAAAAGGATTTGGTATCCTATTTTGCTACTTTTCATGCATATTACTCAAGTGGGCCAATGAATTGCTGAATCAATGGAGTATGCTGTTGAAAATGTCGAAATGAACATAACTGGCAGGCCTGGGCGAGGAACACATATTAATCAAATATGCAAGGAGGAGACAATAACACAGAAATCGTAGAAACAAATGGAGGGCTAGTTCTGGTGGCTCATGCCAGATGTGCATGACATCCCTCACGCCTGCAGACGATCACACTGATCAAGCAAATAATAATCACACTTACCTGCACTATTATCTAAATTACAGTCTGAAAAAGGGAAGGTATGTTAAAAAATAAATTATGCAAAAGTCTTTTTTAACCCACCAAATATATAAAAACAAACGCTGAATATAAGATTGAAAACGAAGGAAACCAACAGAAGCTAATGATCGTGATAACTAAAGCTTTTAGTTAAAGCAAAACAAGCAGGAACAGCAATAAGAATATGAGTTAAAATGCCTTCCGTCACAAAATACCGACAGCTATGTAATCCCAAAAGACCAACCCAGTGCAAAAAGCCCTTTTACAGTGTTCATACCACAAAAGCACACACAACATAATTTGAGCTGTGCAAAATACGTTTTTTTCTTGCAAACTTAGGGCCTCTGGCACTTTTACGCCGCCGAAACGTCACTTTTTTGACATTGGCATATCTATAAGGCCACTTGAAGCCATGTCACATGGCTTTTCATGGCCTTATAAATATGTGCCCCTTTCACGCAGAAAACTGCATGAAAGGGGCATTCCATGGGTGTTGCTGGGGGCGTTCCCAGCAACATCCATTGCTTTTTGATACTGCCCCAGATTTACAAGAAATCGTAAGTCTAAGGCAGCGCCAAAAACTTACGCCTCCCCAAGGGAGGCATAAGGGAGGCACAAAGAGGAGAAATGTTTTTCCTCTTTCTATGTGTGCTGCAGTCTGCAAGGCCTGTTGCGCTAACCTATGGCAAAAAGCCCATAAATGAGGCCCTTAGGGTATTTCTTCAAAAATCTGTGGGGAATGTATAGAGTTCAGAAAAGTTCACAACGTTAAAAACGAGTTCGGCTGTAAAATTCTTGCGAGTAACAGGCATGGTACAGTTTCACGAGATAAAGCTAAGAAAGGTGTGCACTTGCACAGCAAACGCTTCTGCGTTACATGGCCAAACAACAGTCACAAAAGACAAACAGTGTGAGTGTGTAGGCATATGATAAGCTGAAAACCTGGTAACTATGGGTAGATCAATAATTGGGAATTTCATGAGACTGCGAGTGTGTAATAAAAACTGTGCACATCCGTCTAGAAAACGCCATGCACCCCAAAGAAGATGGAGAACACAAAATTCACCCTTGCTACCACCAACTTCAGGATGAGATTTGACAAATGGGAACGCAATTAAACTTCATGCACCTCCTCATCCCTGCAGAACGAAGAGCTAGAAGGGCATAGGGTGCCACCCATGCATACAGTGGAAGACTGTGCATGTCTCTACTGACACAAAGTGTATGAAGGAGAATCACTCAACATGCTGTACAGCATTATTGAGAACAACATCAAGCCCAAACAAATGGCACAGGGTGCCATATTTACTAATACTAAGTTCTTATAGACATTCAGGTATTCCGCCGCAGTTTCCTCTGTACAGACACTGGAGACACTGTTGGCATCTCACATTGTCTGCAAGGTTACCTGGCAAGTGACAAATGCCCTCAAGTCCCAACTGCCACATTATGTTAACTTTCCTTGTGCACCACAGGTGATGTGATATGGCAAGGGAGACGTCTATGCTATCTTTTGGCTCCACCTCACCATATGAAAGATTGGCTGCTCACACCTCACCATCAAGAACCTATGTCTTCTGCACCCACAAATAGTGCAAGGACATTTCCGTGGAACCATGCACACCTCCGGGGTAGATAGGCCATTTTTGAGATCTATACTTCCGCTATCATTGGATGCGCACACACAAATACGAAGGCAAGCTCACTATAATGCTGAAGTATCTCTTTTTAAAGTATTCAATCTCAGAGCGTTGTGAAGTCGAGCAGTCAAGGCTTACTCTTGGCGAGTTCTGGTAGTAAAACATTTTTTTATAGGTTCTTATGGTATTAGTCACTCTTCGGAGAACAGCATTCCAGTTAGTATCTCACTTCTCTGTGTCCATGTGTGGTTATCTGGGATTACAATTTGTATGGCAAAGGTCATCTAGCAGCACAGCACAAGTGTCTACTCTGTGAGCTATCTTACTGCACATTTCTACGTCTGGTTTCAAACCTTGGTTAATTGTAACTATACAGCTGCATATTCTGTCCTGATCTGTCCAAAACGATATAAGACGAGGAGAAAAAGAGACAGGCTGAGTGTGGGGCAGGCAGAGAAAAGGCGAGAGACCACTCTCTGACTACCACTAATCCTAACCCTAAAACGCAGAATTCTAACAATGGTACCTTACAGAACATTTTCCCATGCACTCTCATTCATGTTATACAAACAGTTGAGGGGAATAAGTGGATTGAACTATGACCTACTGCACAGATTTTCCATGGTGCGCCAGAAGCCACTCTATCTGCTGTGGTTCAATTAATAAGACGTACCCCATTACTGTAATCCTCTGAAATCCCCTCCCCCATTAGTGGTGTAATTAGCCTGGGCATGCATGGAGGCAGCAGTCAGCCACGTTTAATGAAGAATTATTTTGTGTCTCTTAATCACCCAACTAACCCAAAGCCCTCTGTCAATCAATAAATCAGTATTTATATAGCGCAGCTTATCACCCCAGGGTATATCCAGGCGCTGAGGAGTGGTGAGCCCTAGTTGAAGAACCCGGTCTTGAGTCCCTTCCTGAAGTCGGCGAGTGAAGGGGAGGTACGAAGGTGGAGTGGGAGGTCATTTCAAGACTTGACAGCGAGGTAGGAGAAAGAACAACCTCCACTGCGGCTCTGCAGGATGCGGGAGACTTGTGCAAGGGCGAGGGAGGTGGATCGGAGTTGTCTGGTCGACTGGTGGAAGGTCAGGCAGTGGTTGCTATAGTAGGGTCCGGCATTGTGGAGGGCCTTGTAGGTGTGAGTCAGCAGTTTGAACTGGCATCTCTTCTGGATAGGGAGCCAGTGGAGGCTTCTGAGGTGGGGGAGATGCTGGTCCATTTGGGGAGGTCGAGGATGAGTCTGGCGGAGGCGTTCTGTATGGTCTGTAGTCCTTTGAAGAGTTGGGTAGTGGTTCTGGCTTAGAGTGCGTTGCCGTAGTCCAGCCAGCTGGTGACGAGGGCTTGAGTCAACGTTTTCCTGGTGCTGGTGGGGATCTATCTGAAGATCTTACCAAGTATGCAGAGGGTGTGGAAGCAGTAGGAGGCTACTGCATTGACCTTGTGCTTCATGGAGAGATCTCTGTCAAGGATGATGCCAAGGTTACAATCGTGGTTGGTGGGGGTGGGTGAGGGTCCGAGTGTAGGGGGCCACCATGTGTCGTCCCATGAGGAAGTGTTCTTTCTGAAGATGAGCACTTCCGTATTGTCAGTGTTCAGCTTCAGGCAGTTGGATCTCATCCAGTTGGCGACGCTGGTCATGGCATTCAGGAAGTTGCATCTAGTGGTGGTGGTGTCTTCTGTGAGGGAGAGGATGAGTTGGGTGTCGTCAGCGTATGAGATGATGTTAATTCTGTGGGCGATGCCGATAATGGAGTCATGTAGGCGTTGAAGAGGGTGGGGCTGAGAGAGGATCCTTGGGGGATTCTGCAGATGATGCTCTTGGGTTCGGAGGTGAAGGGTGGTAGGTGGTTTTCTGTGTGCATCCTGTGAGGAAGGAGCTGATCCACTTGAGGGCGTTCCCTCTGATGCCGACGTGGTGGAGTCTGGTGATAAGGGTGTGGTGGAATACTGTGTCGAAGGCCGCTGAAAGGTCGAGGAGGATCAGGGCTGCTGTCTCGCTATGGTCGAGGATGGATCTGATGTCGTCATTTGTGGCTATTAAGGAGGTCTCGGTGCTGTGGTTGGAGTGGAAGCCGACTGGGTGGTGCCGAGTAGGTTGTTTGCTTCTAGGTGGTCTGTGAGACTTGAAGGTGGTGAGGTATGAGAGTTTCCTGCTGGAACGCTGTCATCGCTCCATTCGCTTACACTCACGTTTGAAGGTCCGGAGTTCAGGAGTCAACCAGCTGACGTGTTTGCTGAGTCTGCAGGTGCTGGCCATCTTCATGGGTGCAATTGTATCGGTGCAGTTGGAGATTTAGTCGGAGAAGTTTTGGATGGCTAACTTCTTCTTCTGGTTGTTGCTGCTTTGTCTGTGGCCCAGCACACAGGCAAGCAGGTTTTGTTTTCGGCTCCCACCCTGCCCACTCCCACCCTTTCTTCCCGCTCCAGATTCTCGCTGGTTTCCCACCCTCCTGCCTCCCTGGCAGCTCCTCCCACCACCCAGGACAAATTATGGAGGCACCGGTGCGCCAAAGGCTTGCCAAAGGCAAGTCCGCCTGCGCCCGTCCGCACCTGGACCATGCCCAGTGCCAGGAACTCTATCTTTCCTGCTACCCATCGCTACACTACCACCAAGCTCCTAGCCCTGGCCCCCATAGGCCAGAAACAACAACTGCTGCATTACCTCCACGAGACACATGGAAGGATCCTTCACCTGCCACCTCTGCCGGTTCGCGTGCAACACTGAAACCCTTGCCGCACGTACACAGTCGACCTCCAACACTTTGGAACAGCTCCAGTGCATGCTGCTCAAAGCCCGATCCCTCTGCAAGCACGCCACCAAAATTTGGGACACCATCACCACCTCCAGCCCGCTGTGATGTTCCTCATCGAGACTAAGTCTGGGCGTTACGCGGAGATTGCGGAGTTCTGAACAACTCTGCTTTGCGTTGCGGTGCGGAGTTTTTTTCCTTGCTCGGGTTCGTCAACGTCATGTTGGCATCCACCTCCCGGCGAGATTTTTCCCCGTTCGCGATCGTCAACATCAAGTTGGCGAGCGCGAGCATGGAAAATCAACATCCAGGTGAGATTTCTCAACGCGGGCGGTCAGATTTCTCATTGCGAGTGGTTGCGTATGCTCGCGACTGCTCGCATTGAGAAACCGTCCGTTCGCGTTGAGAAAGCTGCCGCTCGAGTAAAAATCTACTTGAGCGGCAGAAAGGAAGCAGTGCCTGCTTGCGCTGTGCATGGTGCCGTTCGCGATGATTGCACAGTGCGGACAAGCACCTGGCACTGAAAATCACTGCGAACCGCATTTCTCTAACGCACTCCTCTGCTTGCGGAGCTCCACGTAGCACGGCGGAGTTTTTTTTGCAATTCGCGGAGTTCCGCATACGAACTCTGCCCAGGCTTAATCGAGACCTGTCTCACACAGCCCTCAGCACCGGACATTGGGACCACAACGCCCCACAGGTACAAGATGTACATAGAGACCACACCAACAAACATGGAGGAGGCATCACCATCATCCACAAGGAGAACCTCCAATGCATCACCACCAAAGACGACATCTTATCAATCATGAAACACCTCAACTTCCAAATCCAAATTGACGCCAACACTACCACAAGAGGAACCCGTGCCTACAGACCCCCGGGACCTCACCCTGGCTTCTGTGACGCCATCTCTGAATTCATCACTCTCCTGACAATCGACTCCAAGCACTACATCTTCCACGGCAACCTCAATTTCCACCTTGATGACCCAATGACACCAACTCCGCCGACCTCCTAGAGAACCTGAACAACATCGAACTCATACAACTGGTCACCAGCCCCACACACTGTACAGGACACACCCTGGACCCAATCTTCACAGCCAGTGACAGAATTAAATTCAGCCATGCCACCAAACTCACCTGGACAGACTACAGCATCGTCCACTTCACCATCGAAGGCTCACCAAGACCCATCTCCATGCCCTCCACCGCCACCCGCCGCAGGTAGAACAAAATCATTGAGACCCAATGGACAGCGGCCATCAACACCACCAGAGGCCACACCTCTAGCAACCTTGAGCTAGCTGTCCAAAAACTTCTCTGTTGTTGACCAATATGCCATAATCATGTCAAGCAATTACCAAGGAACTTGTGAAATCGGTGTCCTGCTTAAGAAAACATAAGTGTGTGTTCAAACGAAGACCAGATTGCAGCGTGAACACTACAAGGGGTACACACAATTCACCTGACAATTGGTATGTGATGTCCACCTACTCTACCCTCTAAACGTGAGTCAGTAAATTCATACAAGTACAGAAACTTTGACCTGCAGATCTGCTCAGATCTGCTCACACACAACAAACTGTCATTTGAAGAACTGGTTGCCGACACTCTACAAAAGCAATGCCACCAAGCAGTGCTTAATTTGCAAAAGAATAAGTGCTGGGATCCTACATTTTGCTCAGAAGTCCAAAACCGGCACTATCAAAGGTCGTGCTGCAGAACACCAAGGCTGCGTATTGTTGATTCCACCTCATGGCTCTTTAATCCACCACCTGGCACTTCCCTGGTCCTTTATGTCACTCTTTCAGGTTCTTTTATCCCTGCTATCTTTCTTTCTCTTCATTCTCCTTTCTCCCTTTTGTATTTTATGCTCTCTTGCTCTCGACAAAAGTTTGATGAGGAAAAATGAGGACCAGTCCCCAAAAATGAGAATTGGTGGGCCCCAGCTGCAACCACCAACTCAAATTAAGCGCTGCCACCAACTAAAACAGGAGATTCGAGAGGGAACACTGAGAGGGCCCTTGAAGCACTCAAGCAATTCATGTGCCTGCCTCTAGGCCAGGTACACCCACCAAAGACAAGGGGCTTTTTGCAGTTTTGTTCCTTGTTCCACAATAGGACCATCAACAGGCAACTTTGTGCTTGGAAGACTGCCAACACAGTCTGCAAAAATCACTGCTGCACTTACTGAGGCAAGGAACTGTCAGGAAACCCTGTCAGCAATGCTGACCTCGACGTGGCGGTGAACCTAGGAATGCATCACTGCCCCAGGTGATGTGTCCCTGACACGTACACAAGTAAGATACTGGTATGATTGCTTCATAAATGTCAGGAATTTATGTTTTCCCTGAGTCGTTTCTAGACTACTGGCAGAGGAGGCACAGCTATGCCTAGGTCCACGTTGGTGTCCTTTCACACACAGAACATTTGGCTTCTCTAGAATGTGACTAAAACCACGTGGTCACACTGCAACAGGCTTAGGGTTTGGATGGATGGCATAATTGAATGCTATGCTCAATGGAGTATACCCAACCAGTAGAAGAACTGCAAAAACCATCCCAAGGAAGAGGTTGTTTGATTGATTGAGGTGGGAGGTACTGACGCTTTCTGCCTCCACCATATGTTGGTAGATGTGTCCAACTGCAAGCAAAGGCGTGCCCTACACTGTGCTGCTGAGAGATGCTCAGTGGTAATAGCTTAATGTTATTCTCTTCTGGGGACAGATTTTACTTTTTTATTTGGAATATGAGAGACCGTCCCTATGTCACGGATCTCCTGCTTTCATAGATAAATATTAATTTACTTCCATCCAATTGTTTACCAATTCTTATCCTAAAATCTTATCACCTATCTTGAGAGCTCTCGAGTCACTAAACTAAAATATTTTTTTTTTATTTATGATACCCACAAAACGGATCACAAATATTAACATGTTGCCACAAACAAAAGTCTTTCCAACTACTTTTTTTTGCATAACACAAATAAATGTTAGTGTATGTTTTTTGTGCGCTTGGGGTTTATTTGTACTATGAGAATTTGGACGGTTCTCCTTTCCTCTTTTGTTACAGAACTAATTCATCCATTTCATTCCTTGAATTTCTCGACTCCTAGAACTGAGACACGAAAATGCTTACACAGGTGTAGATGGTCAGCGGGACAGTGCCCCACGCATCCCTGAAGGCAGGCTATACTTGCTGCTTTGAAGGAGATGTGTTTACCACAGAGATCCTGCCACACATATTTACAATGATGGTAGCCCGGCCACTGCAGGGTGATGCAAGGCATTCTACAGTTCCCACAACACCACTAGGCTTGCCTTACGCATCTTCAACCTAGACATCATGGTCTTTGTGTTGTGATGGACTATGTGATCCAAATGAGCTTCTGTTCATCCAACTCAAGCGGAGGGGAGGTGGACTGAGGGGTGTACTTAGAAATTTCCACAACTCTTGTTTGGCTTTTTTCACGAGATTCCAATAAACAAATTTGGCTTTTTGAAAAGGTTTTGGCAATGTTCTTTTTTTGTGATTACACACTTTTCACTTTCCAGTTTTTGATTTCTCTGCACACCAATGAGCTAGAAATGTGCTGACAAAGCCATAAATGCGGTGCAGTTGATACATATTTCACAAAATCCAACATGTCAACAAAATGGATTCCCTTCCGTTTGTCAGTGAAGGCAGCATGATCAGTTGTTAGATGTTTGTCGGGGTAAGTAGAGCCCATTCATAGCACTGCTAACCCCCGCTGGCCTGAGGATTATTGTATGTCAATCTGTTTGTGAGAAGTGCAGCTGGGATTCGTGGTAGACATTGGACTAGAAGACCACAATTCCATTGTTATTATTGGTGAAAGTTTCATGCAGGTGTGTCGAAGTATCAGCTGACATTCTTAGCTTCCCTGGCATGAGGAAAGAGAGGAAGGTTACTGCCTTGAATCTGGGGTTTGGCACTGCTGCTTTGCCAATTGAGAGTGCCTGCAAGCAAGTTATGTCCCACAGGAAATTGTTATTGGGGAGTTCCCCGAATTTGAATATCTCTGATTGTTTTACAGGCCGTAAGATACACTGGTGAAAAGACTTTGGAGGCTTTCACAGAATTCTTAGAACAGCAAACAAAACCAAAAGTGGATCAAGAGGTAAGCTTGTATTTAGATCTTTTCGCAGTCTGTCTATGACCACAGTGCTTTCTGAAAGCAACGTGAAGCTGTAATTACGTTGGCTGCCAAGTCGTGGGCCTGTTCTTGTGTTTCATCTGCTTCGTCTCTATTCCCAAGACGCGGGCAGGGTTGGGCCTTTAAGGACACCATTGGCCTTGAGGGATTTCTTTCATGTGAGGAGGCTCTACTGCCTAGGTTGATATAGAGTTAAAATATGCCAACATTGACAACCAATAAGAAGCAAACCAGCACAACAGTTGTGTGAAAATCATGTGATTTAGGGTAAATCAATTAAGCTCCATGAGACTTACTTAAATGCATCTGTAAATAAGCATTGGCAAAGCCTATAGTTCTCACTTTTGGGACCTGTGGCTATTGGCTTTGCCAGTGCCTTTTAGCCATGCTGTGCAGAACCGGCAAGATGCTGAAAGCTAAAAAAAAGTGTCATGACGGGTCAGGTATTTTTCAGGTGCGTGCATGCCCTGTTTCACATGCACGCATACAGAATGACACATGCACCATTTTTTTACTGTGATGGATCAGCAAATAAAACAAAAAAAAATAGAAGTAGCGGAAAAACACCTTTAAGGTGGACATGCCTGAAATAATTTGCAAACTAGTCCTCTTTAGACAAAAAAAGGACCGTGGGTCCGGGGAGTGAGAGCAACGGGAAGCTTGAGGGTGGAAGGTTGCCGCAAAGGGAAGCGGTAGGATTCCAGGTGGCGGGAAGCAACACGGAGGTGGGAGGGTAAAAGTTAAGCTCAATGGCGAAAGACATGCGCAAGAAAACAACACAGAGGGGAGAAGCACATGGACAAGAGATACAGAGAGAGACATAGAACGCAACGGAGGGGAGAGAGGTTCACAAGGGAGATATCAATAAAACAAATGCACTCTCTTGGAGTTCTTAACTAAAAAGAAAAGTGTAGTTCCCAAAAAGCAAACAATGAAAGTACACAAATAAAGAAGCTATGCTCCAGGAGAGGGACAAATGCGAAAGAAGAAGGCAAGCTCAGACAAGGCAATGAATAAAAAGCAAGCTAATGAGAGTAACAATAAAGTCAACCAATAAGCCCACTGCAAATCACAATAGGTCTTTTGCAACCAGACAGCTTGCACTGTCAGGAAGGCTCGACCTAAAAATGTGACTTAACTTAAACATAATATTCACTGATAGCAGATTTGTAACAGTTTCCAAAATTGTTCTTTTTAATGTAATTTAAAAGAGCAATAAAGGGAGGCGTGGCTAAGATGGCAGATATGTAAGACGTGTTTGGGTCCCTCCGCCGCCTGGACCGACACAAGCTATATTTTGCGGAGTCCGGGGCACTTAAACTCACCAGATGTTGGGCTCAGGGTTGCTGTGATGCCAGGGCCCTACCTGGGAGATCTGAGCCTTTGGCGAGTTCTATAGCTGCTGGTAGATCTTGGCCCGAAGCGGGGCCGAGTAAGATATCAGGTGCGAGGAGGTTATTGGCGCTGGCTCCAACCCAGAAGGCTCCCCCACTCCCAACTTGACAGCTGGTGCTGCAGTGGGCGAGACCAGCGGTGAAGGAGGCCTGTTGAGCCAGGGGCACAACTGGCTACTGTCGCAGACTGAGGCCTGGAGCAGTCCCCATACCGCCTCTCACCACGTGGCTACTCTCTACGGGGCAGTTTGGACTCCCAGTCTGCCTCCAAGTTATGGTTCTAATCCGGTGTCCTGCCCAGCAAACTCTACGCATCCGAGGTGGCGGCCAGCGCTGTGGGGGGCAAACCCAATGTCCAAAGGGGGTTGGCGGCCCGGGGGCATGACAGGCTAACCGACGCCTGGAGCGGTTCTCGTACATCTTCTCACTACGCAACAGCCTTCTGCAGGGTGGCTGGATTTTGGGACCCTGTGGCCTACTCCCATCTTGCAGACCTACCTTGGTGGATGCTGCTAGGAATCACGGCGCTCGGGAGTTCGGCTGGCCTGTCCCCACCATCGCCCAGTGAATTCTGCTTCCTCCTTCTCTTCTCCTTTGAGCCGTGGAATCACCTACCAACAGCAGAGCTGGAAGGCCCCAGAGCGCACCCTGATAGACAGTAGGCACGGCATCTCATTTGTTGTTGAAGGTGTCAGGGCTGGGGTTCTGGGGGGGAGGGGCACAACATCACTCCTTACTGTAAGCTGCCCACTGTACCCTGAAGAAAGTCTGTCATCCCCATCTCTCTGCACACATGCTCCCAAATAGCTCCACAGCGACTAGGGGAGAGTGCGACTGAACCATCGCCCGTAACACATGGCGCTGGAAGACACAAATGCTTGTGGGCCTTGACGGGGCTTGCTTCAGGTGCTGTGGGTGCCTTTCTGACAGGACAAGGGTCAGCAAGCTTGACTTTGACTAATCACACAATGGCAGCCACCAAAGGCAGAAAGGAACACTCCGATCACAACATGCTAATCAGATCCACTCACACTGCCTCCAAGGAGCCAGCAATGGCCCGCACCCAACAGGCCGCTCTGACAGATGAGGAGGACCAAGACCGGGCCCCAGTGATGTGGGCCTTTCTTACATTCCTGTTTGACTCGGATGTATGATGCTACATCGCAAGCGTTAACATCGCATGCCATGACATCGCAGTTTTCACATCGCATGTTCTTTTACATCGCAAGTATCCACAACGCAAACCATTACGTCGCATTTCCATTGAAATGCATACAAAATACATTTACAACGCACACAAACACCCCGCATGCTTTGACTTTGCGATTTTTACCCCTAGGCCCACTCCCCTAAACCCGAAATTCTAAAACCTTTATTTACTCCCTTACACGAGGACCCCCTGACCCGACCCTAAACCCTGAAGCCTAAAACAGTACCCTACAGTACGACCCCCTAACACTTCCCTAAACCTTAAGCCCTAAGCCCTAAACCCTAATACAGTACCCTACAGTAAGACCCCCTGACACTACCCTCAACCCTAAGCCCTAAGCCTACCCTACACTACGACCCCTAACAGTTCCCTAAGCCCTAAACCCTAATACAGTACCCTACAGTAAGACCCCCAGACACTACCCTCAACCCTAAGCCCTAAGCCTACCCTACACTACGACCCCCTAACACTTCCCTAAACCCTAAGCCCTAAACTACACTCTAAGCACAATCCCCCTTACCTCTCTCTCCTCGCGTCGTCTCTTCCTCGCCTCTGTCCCGGTGCTCGTCCGTCCCAGTGCTCGTCCGCCTCTGTCCCGGTGCTCCGCCTTGCGTCCATTACACCACATGCGATTTAAAAGCGCATGCGTTTTAAAAGCGCATGCGATGTAATAGGACGCGTCGCAATGTGTACGCGTCGTAACGTTGCTTGCGTTGTAACGCATGCGACGTAAAGGCATGCGTAGTAATGCCAGCGTTGTAATGGGTGTTCGCCATTTGACTCCCTCAAAGCGAACTTACAAGAGCTCACATGCAACCTGTACATGGACCTGGAGGAGGTGAGGTAGGACAATTGGAGACAGGGTATCCACACTAGAGGACAATGAGCAGCAAGGGGTGAAGAGGTTGAGATGTTGCGGCAGGAGGTTCTTTGCTTACATGAGCGACAGGCTGAACTCCAGGCCCATGCAGAAGAATGTAGAATAGGTCGCGATGAAACAACATTCGCTTGCGGGGAGTTGCAGTGGGTGCTGACGGGACAGACATATGAAACTATTTCCAGGCACTATTCCATTTCATCCTAGGCTGCGCAGAGGACATCACTTTGCAGCTGGACAGGGTCCACCAAGTGGGTTGGTCCGGCAGTGACAAGATAAGACCTTCAGATACATTGGCGTGTGTTAATGACTTTCAAATAAAAGAAGACATCTTCAAGAAAGCCAGAGATTTGCACCCCCTCCAATTTAGAGGACATAAACTGTCGCTGTTCCAGGACATATCAGCACTCACCCTACAGTGATGTGGAGACTTTAAATCGATTACTGAATTTTTGCTCTCTTAAGAGATCTCATACAGATTGGAGCACCCTTTCAGGCTTGTTTTTCACTGGGAAGGTCAACTCCATCAACCCAAAATGCTTATAAAGGCACCACACATCTTGGGCCTTCGGGGAGAGTCCTCCATCTCAGCAGTGGATACCCATCATCGACAGGAGAAACGAGAACAATTGGAAAAGACAGTACTTGAGTTCGAAGCCATGAGTGCACAGGGGCTCCCAGAGTTTGGCAAGAACTAAATAAAGTGCAGACACAACTCAAGAGAGTGGACCTCAACAGGGCAGAGTATGCATTGACATGCCTTAAACACAAATTCTATGTAGGGAGTAACAGATGAGGTTGGATGCTGGCCCATCATCTTCAGTTTAAAATGCAAGTAGATATACACAGTTATGCACAATGCTGGCGAGGATGAGATCCTGGGGACACACAAATAGCAGGGGTCTTTCACTAGAATTATAAACCCTATACACTGCCCATGGTCATCCTGCAGACAGTATCCATCCCTGCTTGGAGAAGGCCCAGGGAACAACACTTACCTCAACACATGCTGACAGCTTGGAGAAACCAATTAGAATTGAGGAGGTGATTTACACCCTTTCCAGGCTAAAGCCACTTAAATCCCCAGGACCTGACGACTTCTCTCCCTAGTTCTATAAAAAATTCTGCCACACGCTAGCCCCGCTCCTCACTAGACTTTTCAACACTTCTGCCGACACAGGGAAAACAACTGACACTATGCTTGAGGCCTCTATTACTATCATAACCTGGCAAAGGCAAAACACTGTGCAGCACTTATAGACCTATTTCCCTACTCAACATTGAAGCTGTTCACGAGTATCCTAGCGCACTGCCTCAACCCTCTTATGCCCGGCCTGGCCGACCCCCGACAAGGCTGGGCTCATCCCCAAAAGGCATTACGGAGATAATACTAAACATATCCTTTCTCACATTGACAAGATCTGCCAGTCTAAGAAGGAGGCGCTGCTCCTTTCCATCGACTCAGAAAAAGCATTTGATAGGGTGCATTGGCCTTACCTATTTGCAACTTTGAAGCATTTTAGCTTTTGGGACACATTTTGCTGATGGGTGCAGAGTGTCTATAGCTCCCCGCGAGCCGATATGAGGGTCAACAAAGAGCTGTCCTGGCCCTCCTCTATTCAGAGGGGAATGCAGCAGGGGTGACCACTTTTCCCTCTCCTATTTGCCCTTCACATGGAGCCTTTGGCTCAATGCGTGAGACCGGCTCCCAATATCACAGGAAACCCTTTCGGAGGGGCCACGTACACCATCAGCCTCTATGCTAATTATGTTATTATAGCACTCACCAAACCAATGTCATCTCTATCTTCTCTCGTGGTGGATCTTGGCCTTTCCCGAGACGTATCTGGGTTCAAGGTCAATATCCAGAAATCCCAAATACTCAACCTGTCACTTACCCCGCCGCACAAAGAGTATCTTCGAACTGCGTTCCCTATTGCCTGGGCAGGGACGGCCATATGATACCTGCAAATCCAGCTGGCCCGAACTTTAGACAGAACAAGGGAGGTCAACTACTCTGCTCTTACTTCTCAAATCCAGACTGACTTGGTTAGTTGGCGCCGGCTTCAACTATCCTGGCAGGATGGGGACTGTAAAAAGGACTGTCTTTCCCAAGATCCTATTTATCTTTTAAGCCCTATCCCTGATGGCTCCAAAACCCATCCTTAGGTCCCTTCAAGTAGCGATCAACAATTTTATCTGGGATGGGAAACCTCGACTTCACAGGCAGCTCCTTTACTGCATGACACTCAAGGGCGGACTTTGTGTCCCTATGATTCTGAGACATTACCAAGCAACACAGCTCCGCTTCATGATCGTGTGGGGCAGACTAGCCACAGAAAAGCACTGGTGCTTTATGGGTCAGACTGTAGCTGGTCATCACATCTAGAGGGAGCCCTGGTTACCCTGCAAACACAGAACCTGGGGCTTATACTCATCACCAGTGAATAGGTCAATCTTTAGGGCATGGGATTATGCAGCACTCCGCACTAAGCTGACTTCCTTTCCTTCCCCAATGACTCCTGTAGTAGCCAACCCAGACTTCTTGTTGGGTCTGCAGAGGGTTTCCAAAGATGGCGGGGGGACTGCAAATGCATAGGCTGCCTGCTTGATGCCCATGGGATCATCCAATTTGACCGTATGAAGACAGACTATGGGCTGGAGGAGGCGGGTTGTATCCAGTACTTACAAATTTGGTACTTGCTGATGCACCCTGAACCCTTACTAGATAAAACTGCGGACAGAAAAGATGGGAGGCAGAACTAGGCCAGGCACTCACACCCTAAGACTGGGAAGATATATATTACCAAGCCCAGAACACAGCGCATAACATTGCCAGACAGAGGTGGCCTACAAAATAGCTTCATATTGGTACCTAACTCCTGCCTGTGTCCAAAAATGGTGTATGGAGCGCACCGGAGAATGCTGGAGGGACTATGGTGGGACTTGTACTTTTTTACACCTACTCTGGCATTGCCCGAAACTGGTCCATTTTTTTTTTAAATACTTGATGACATTGATAAGGATTTTAGCACACAACTCCCAAGGTTTCTAATCTCTTGACATATCCCCTAAGGTCGATGAGGGGACGACAGATAGCTCCAGCCCTGGGCCCTGCTCATCAGGCTATACTTTTGCTATGGGGCTCCGAAAGATTTCCCGACTTCACAGCTTGGTTGCATAAACTGTGCTTCATTTTGGGAATGGAGAAGCTGTCCCTCACAGCAAAATCTAAGCAAGTTACCTACCAAGAACTGTGGGCCCCCTTTATTAACATTCTCTCTAGTGTATTCAACGAGTTGACTTGCCTGATCTACCGTAAGTTGCGACACTTGATCCAGTCCCTGAAATCACCCTCTGAGATGACCTATGATGCCAAGGAGTAGTACGCATAGCCCAGGACATACTCTATCATTAACCCCGGTTGGCTTGCTAGCTGGCAGGCAGTCTGTTGTGCATGACGTCTTTGCAGGAGTGAAAAGGGGGGGAAGCGGAAGTTTCACAGGGATAAAAGTTGGGCTTTACTCATTGTTTGCAATTACGTTATGCTGCCAGCCTGTGGGTTGTAGGCAGAAAACTGTGTATGATAATCGCCTCAGCATATTTTTAACCCTAATAAACAGAATTGATCCATAAAAGAGCAATAAAGTAGCCAAATAAAATTCCAGTATCTTGACTCAACCTATTTAAATTTTAAATTGGTGTACTTTGTCCTTATGAACACCTCAATGATAAAGCATATTCTCGGCGTAATGTAACACAAGGTTTTGATGTACAGGTAGGCCTATGGGAATGTACTAGGTGCTCAAAAATTGAGTTGATGCAGCTACAAAGCTATCTGGCTGCAGAACAAACTTTGTCCCTGATTCCCACTTGAGCACCAATAGAAAGTTGTGCCTGCATCTGTGTCACAACCCAGGCACCTTTTGCTCACCATCGGGGGTTTTGAAAGATTTGTGAAATATTTTTGGATCATTTTCCTTCTGAAATATTTGTAATTTTTAAGAAATCATGTGCTTTATGCGAATTACATTACACTGGTATTTAAATTAACTTTTCTCCTTAAGGGATAACTTGTGCAAAAATGTTACACGAGATACCAGCAGGAGATAGGTTTTATGCGAAATCAAGGATAAAATGTTCCTGGGCAAGAAATGTTCTACTCAAACAAGTCCTGGGCAAAGAAGACATATGTGAAGTGGCCAAAACTTTGCACATGTTGTGAAACATGAAATTCCATAATAAAAAATGAGAACTTGGTATTATTGAATTCTCTAACCCGACAATATCTCCCTGAGTAAGCCTTGGACTGCTCACCCACGTCTACAATTGAAAGTCAGGTGTTAAAGGTGTGTAGTTGGTTCTCTATTTGCATGGCCCTATTTAAAAAGGCCTTAGGATAGTAGTAGTAAACATTCATACCCCCATGGTTGTGGTCTAGTAGCCCCTGTACTCTGGGGACCCCCAAATAGGATCAGACTCTGGCTATTTGAAAGGCACTCAGAATTGAGGGCATTAGTTAGGAGGGCTGATTACAAGGGGAGTAACCTTAGCTAATGCTTGTTAAGAACCAACAATTTGAGAACCCTATGGTCACAAACATAATGAGGGGGTTTTCTGGTCTGGGAATAATCTGTTGAGATGTGAGGGGCAGACCCGTGGTATCAGTTGAGGTTGCTCAAATCATATGAGTTTTACAAATCCCTGTGTTTCTTAATATAGCTATAGTGTAGAATATAAGCCAAACCTCTCTAGCTGTGTAATGTTAAGGCTTCCCAAAGACATTGATGCAAAAATGTGCTCCAGTGGTGCAAAATAATATTTCTTAAGATACATGTAAAATGTGATTTGATTGTATCTTTATAGAGAGCACATTCTCCATTGAAATGGTGTGTTAATGATAATACATCATAAAAAACAACAGCTTTGAGGCCTCCTTACAGAATATCTTGCTTAAAAGAGACATATTTTAATCGTTTTTTAGGTCGAGCATTCAAAACCTCTTGTATATACTTATATGTGTATGTACTTTGTGGGCTCTGAAGATCAGCCCTAGGACTTGTCTGCTTCCGCTTCGGGACTTTTTTCTCTGTTCAACTGCCTATATTTAACTGTCTTGATAGAAAATGACCAGTAGAGGTCAGTAAAATACCAGAATTGCTTTCTGCTGAGGGACTTTCTTTTTTTTATTTTTCTGGCAACTGCCTCTATTTAACTTTCTTGATAGAAAACGACCAGCAGAGGTCAGTAAAATACCAGAATCACTTTAGCATTCTCTAGATTCCAGTCCGTAGAAATTGTCTTTCACGAGCACCCGTAGACAATAATATTTCTTTAAAATCTTGTATTTTCAGTGATATGACCACCGAAGGCCCTGATTTTATATTTAAAAACAGAGCTTTGGGCTATACCATTTCCTGCTGAAAGGCAATATTTCTCTACATGTGTTCCCATACCTGGCGTGTCACGCAGTTTGGTGCTTACTTTCCCTCCATGTTAAAGAACAGTAGATGTTTCAGCACCCAGGCTAATGTGCTACATAGCTAAATACATATAAAGTCCCAAAGGCGAGACCTATTGCATTGCAAATGCTTGTAATAATTTATGGTGGTTGAGGCACCTTGTGACTTCATCTAATGCTTCATAATTTTCCACATGTAACGGCCGTCTGCAGTTCAAAAAGATCTAAGATGCCCAACCCAACAGTTGTGTCATCCCAACACAAAACTCTTTTTGTATAACAGGAGAACTGTGTCAATATAAAACATAATCCAAAGGTGAAATAAAGTTAATCGCAGAAATAGTACAGCAATAGACAAGAAGAAATAATGACTATCAGGGGTACTGAGTTAAGGTTGAAAACCACCATGAGAAATACTTTTCTCCAAGTATGTATAGTGTGTCAAGGTAGTACCGTGCAATGGAAAATGTTTCTCAAAATGCTACTGAATTGAAGTGTCTATTATGATGATATTATCTGAATCATAAATCTCACCATTTGTCCTTGTTACCTGAAAGTCCTGAGTACCTATTAAAGCAGGCACATTTTGGTCCCCCATTATAACATTATGAGATAAAGGCTATGAGGATATTGGGAAGGAGCGGTGGGACGCAGATTGGACACAAGTGATAAGTGTTATCACCGAACAAACCTGACCCTGATCAAACTGTGCAAAATATTTGGTGCTCATTTTGACCTCTGAGATTGCTCATATTGGCTTCTATGAATTGATTGGCATTAATGCGGGTGGATGGTTTTGGCATGGGTTGCATATTGGTGGTAGATCTTGAGAGGAATCAGACCGGAGAGAAGAAACTGATGGATATTGTACACAGAAGCCCAGATGAACTAAAAGTTTATTCTGGGTTTGCATCACAAAAGTGAACCAAATCCGTGCAAAGTGTTGAATTGGGATTTACATTCCAGGGCAAAACAATATTAAAGCTATAATCTTCTTTATTGTACTTTGCACTACTTTGAGTCACAAGGAAATACAATAGGTAGTGTGCTGTTGTGATATCTCTGTTCTGATTTACCATTATAGTTATCGTTTTGCATGTTGTTATTTGAATCCTTTCCTTTGTCTCCTGCCTGCCTGGTAGAATGTAGAATGCTATCTTCCAAAGTCTTGGAGTCTCTGAGGCAGGCTGAAGACCGGAGTGGATGGAGTTTCTTTTCCTCTTGGATTAAGCTTAGATTTCATCTATACAATTGAGTCCTGGCCTTTTGTGGACTAACTTAATTTCACACATGGCGACAAGGGTGGGATGGCAGGATTATGTTTGATCTCTTAATGGTATTTTCCGTTTGTTTTTGAGGATCTGAAAATTTCAACACTTGTTGTTGTGTCTCCTTCAAGACTTTACTTTTCATTACAATTTGTGATCGCCTGTTGTTCACTGCTGCTGAGGTATCGTTACTGAGGGCTGCTTAGTGCGTAGTTTTTTGTTTGTTTTTGGAGGAATTTTGTGCCGTTTCCCCCAACTTGCACCTGTGTGGTGGCGTTTGCACGCGTGCCTATACATGTGTACTTTCTGTGTCTCCTAACCCCTTGTGTGAAATAAGGTAGTCCACAAAAGACCAGGACGCAATTATATAGATGAAATATCACACCTTTCCCCCCTTAAAAACAGAAAAAAACAGCATTAACAGTTCACAGATAGCCTGTTGAAATTCCATATTCTCCCATCCTCCAATGTAGCAGCTTCCTTGAACACCTTGACAACCCATTGGGGATTACCAAAATGTAAACCACTCTGAGTTTTTTAGGTAATCTAACTCTTACCACATCACCACCTTCAAAATTAATATATTTTACCACTTTGCTCTTGTCAAAATTCAACTTCCTTTTGCCATAACCATGCAATACCTTAGAACTACACACTCCCATCCTCTCCTCAAAGATACCACCTTCATCACCATACAATCGTATCCATGGAGGTCACATCCTGGTATTGGGTCTGCGCTTATGGAACATCTCAAAGGGACTGAAACCAGTGGTGGAATGAGGGGTAAAGCTGTATTCCAACACAGTCCAGAACCCCTTTCACCGAATCTTCACCAGGGGCTCTAGAGATCTGAATGGATTCTTTCAATGTGCGGTTAAATTTCTCAAGCATGCCGATAGTCTCAGGGTGATACAAAGAACACTTTTTGTGTCTTTTACCTCTTTCCTTTAAGTATGATTCCATCTTGGAAGAAGTGAATTGAACTCTGTTATGGGAGATTATGAAACTCGGATTGCCCTCTCCATAGAACACCACATCTAAAACGTACACACCGAATGCGTAGATATGTCATGGATGACCTTCACCACTGGCCACCTAGACAGCAAATCCATCAGCCAACAAGTATCTGTTTCCACCACCGTTATTGTCAATAGTGTCCAGTATGTCCAGGGAAACTTCTTCCCAGACCTCATCAGGAATCTGCTTGCAAACCAAAGGAGCAGTCCTGAATTTTTGACTTTTATCACTAAGTCTACAATCATAGCAATCCCTTACCAAACTTTCTGCTTGTAAATTCATCCCTGGCCACCAATATGTGTTCCTCAACCGTTCTTCGGTTTTACAAATGCCTTGGTGGCCTTCATGTGCTAAATCCAACAAGCAACATCTCAACCCCGCAAGAACCACTAATCTGTTAGCTCTCAGAACAAGATCATTTCTCACTGCTTACTCATTACTCACCTTCACAACACCACCCATTTCTCCTTTCGGCCAAGACAAAGTGCCCTGTAAAGTCTTCTGCACCTTCTCCAACATCTCATCCTTCTGGACCTCCTCCATCCAAACACCTTCAGATATACAACCATTAGTAATAACGCAAACCTTGGTATCATCATCCTTCCACCAGCTTCCATCAACATTATCATCCAGTAAAGTTCTCCCTACAAAGCAAGACAAACAATACGCTGTCTTGTTTTCAACTCCAGGTATGTATTCAATTTTGAAATTAAAGTCTTTCAGACCCACAAGACACTTGGTAATGCTGGAAGAAATGTAATCAAGACCTCTTTACCCAAATACTTCTTGCAGAAGCTTGTGGTCAGTTTTCACCACAAACTCAGTTCCCCACAAGAACTGCTTGAACTTTGTTACACAACAAAATTCCGCCAAAGCCTCTTTCTCAATTGTCGAGTAATTTACTTCAACAGCTTTGAGGGATCTCGAGCTGAATGCATTTGTAACCATGTCAGACCCCTGGACCTGTTTGAGCACTGCTCCTAACCCCTTCCACTGGCATCAGTGAGGAGGTAACAAGAACGTCCAGGAATTAAACTCTTTAAGTGCTGAGCCTTGCACAAACACTTTGTCACATCAATACATTCCCTCTGACAATCCTCAGACGACTTAAACTGTACTCCTTTTTTTAACAACTCTCTAATGACACATGTGCATTTAGAGAACTTTTCTACAAACCTGCTGTAAAACTTAGCCATGCCTAATAAAACCTGCACATCTTCCTTCTTTTCAGACTGAGGCAGCTCTGAGATAGTCTTGACTAACTCTTCTTTCGGCTTCACCCCTTGGGCAGAAATAACGTGCCCAAGGTAGTTAATCTCTGGGAAACAAAACTTACAGTTGCTTATTTTCAAAGTAATACCCTTATCTTTTAGGATTTGAACACCTCTCTGACCTTGTCCACATGCAAAACCAAACTGTCAATGAAAATAAGGACGTCATCTTGAAACAAGCTGACTCCTTGAGTGTTCCCTAGCATGTCGCTCATAAGCCTTTGGAAAACTGATGCCGCAGAGCACAACCCAAAAGGCATCCAATTTAAAGATGAAGACCCCAACAGGGGTAATGAAAGCAGTGTAATTCTTGGACTCAGGGCTTAAACTAACCTGGTGATATGCCGATGTAAGGTCTAGGGTGGAAAAATACTTGGCCCCACCAAGTATGCTTACCATTTCCATGATATTTGGCAAAGAGAACTTATCCTCCACCACCTGTTTGTTGAGTTGCCTTAAATAAATGCAGAGCCTGATCTCTCCAGAACTCTTGGTGGCCACCATGATAGGAGAAACCCACTCCGATGCTTCCACTGCCTCAATCACACCTTCTGAACACAAACAATGTAGCTCTTGCTTAATAGCATATTGTAAATGGATATGTACACTTCTACCTTCAGTGAAACTGGAATGGCATCCCTTTTGAATTGAATGTGATGCATATATCCCTTTGACACACCCAATCTTGTTTCAAAACACCTCTGGAAATTCCTTAGGAAATGCAACATTGAAGTCCGAGAAATTTGTTTAATCAATTTTGACTTTCTTAACCTGAACATGTGATGTGGCATTGGGATCCTGAAAAATCAACTTTTGATGAGGCCAGCTAAGAATTGTGTCACCCTTGATGGGAACATAAATTTTACCATGAATAGCATTCCCTGGAATTCAATTTTTGCCATAAAATATGTGACAAGGTCAATTGGCTTCCCTTCATAACTATATAGCATCACGTCAGGCTCCTCAAATGTAATCTTCCCTCAAAAATTCCTCTCAGAAACGTAATCGGATGTGAGGGACAACTTGGCTCCTGAATCCATCATCATGGTGATCTGAATCCCATTTACACCCACTTTATTCGATGGATAATCACAAACAGCATCCAGCACACAGCTGACATCATTCACCACTTGCAAAACCACAGAATCACAAAGTCCAATTCAATTATTTTTTCCTTAACTAGTTTAAATCTGCAACACCTGGCATAGTGCCCCTTTTTGAAAAATGTTTGCAGATAACTCTGATAGCAGGACACTCTTTAGAGTTAGCAAAGTGACTCTGGCTCCACATCTGAAGCACACACCCATGGGGTTAATATTACTATACACACCTTTCTTTGGGGTAGCGCCCACAGCCTGTACAGGTGAAGAGTGGTCCTTTTGCGTCTGTAATTCTTTGATGCACTTTAAAGAAAGTTCTACCCTTTAAGCTATAAGAATGACTTCAGATAATGTGTGATCGTTTTTTGACCACAACTCCTCCCTCATTTTATCAGAATTGCACTGCAGCATAAACTAATCCCTTATCCATTCTTCCACCCCATGCCAAAATTGTAGGAAGAAGCTAATTTGCGTAAACCCGTGACAAATTCTTCAACGGATTCATCAGGGCCTTGTTTCCTCCTGCCAAAGCGAAATCTCTCTAAAATGATAGACACTTTTGGACAGATAGTGATTATCTAATTTCCTAATCGTCTTCTAAAATTCATTTCCCGCATGCCCCCTTTCACCATCCTAATGCACCTCTGATTCTGGAAGATTCTCAAAAGATCCTGCCGCTCCATGACAGCTTTCTTCCCAGGAGTCATGACAGCTTCCTTCTCAGGAGACATGTTTGCCCCACAAACTTTCAAATAATTAATAAAGACTTTTTTCCATTTAACCCATGGAATCACTGGCTCTCCTGTGGAAGCTAGAGAAATGGGGGAGGGGATATGTTTTGCATTGTGCTGCACACTAAAGTATTGAAACCTGAGGGAGAAAAATAACTGAAGTTAAGAAGTAAATGATGTTACTTTTTGCTCTACAATGGAAAATCATAACAGAGATACCACCCAAACAAAGAAATGTCATGTAAGTAAAAGTCTCAGGGAAGCAAGCAATCAGAAAACAAAAGGCACATTTTTTCTTTGCAACAAAAAACGAGCAAATGTCCCAAAAATAAGTCTGGAAGCACCTCTGTTACCCAAATATCCTTCACAATGAAGTCGCCAACACAATAGTACGTATCCAACTAAGAAGTGACAGAGGTTCACAGTGCAGTGGATCAAAGATTACACAGCAGTGCAGAGATACCTCAGAAAGGCGTCCTTGAAGAAACAGCTGAGACGACAAATCAGTCTCCAGAGAGCCTCACGAAGCACAGAAGCGGCATCCTTGCAGAAACAGCTGAGGTGAAGAGTCTCCGCTGGGCCTCACAATTGTTACCCAAGGATTTTGAAGCAGAGCCCTACCTAATAAAAAAGGTAGATAGGGCTTTGTGTCAAACATGTATGTCTCCATGAGGTAGGCATAATGGTGGAGAAAGGATTTCTTCTCTCCTAACTTTTACAACTTTGCCAGTTAGCTTCAATGGGCAGCACAGATAAAAACTTTTAAACTATGTTTAAGCATAGTATTTTGTATTGAAAGGGTACACTTCCAGCATAAAACCTATACTAGACATCACACATGCACACACCTTTGACCTATGTTGCAAGGTGTGTATGTGGTGCAATGCCTCCAAAAGTGTGCCAGAATAGAGGGAAACAGTGCCATATTTTAGTATATATGACACTGGTCCGCTCTTTCTTTTTTTATGCAGCACAGTGCAACAATTTTGGCTGCTATGCTGCATTGCTTGAAAAATTAGTAAATGTTGTCCAGAGTGTTGTGTTGACTGAGAAATAGACAGACATGGTAATCTGAGGAAAGATTATGTATCATTCCTAACTCCTCACTTGAAACAAGCATTTGCAATGCAATAGGTCTCGCATCAGTTAAATGCAGGGCTATTGGCTTTGCAAATGGAAAAGTAATATGGCAGGCAAACAATCTTTTTTTTTAATTGACTTTTGTAGTAACGGCGGCACGCCACGCGGTGTGCGCCATTGTTACAAAAGTGAATAAATAGAAAAAAAAGTTGTTTGTCTGCCGTATTACTTTAACATTTGCAAAGCAATAGCTCCGCATTTAACTAATGCGAGACCTATTGCATCGCGAATGGTTATTTTTTTTATGTCAAAAATATCAAGAAGTCCCACATGGCCATTAATCAATTATTGATTTAAAAAAACACCACGTACACCTTAATCTGGTGTGTTTGAGTCCTTATCTCTTTTTACTTATATTGATTTCAGTATTTCTAGTTTTCATAAAACTCATATCCAACTTCCGGTTCCTCTGTATTGAGTGTGGGAACACAATAGGCGTCAGCTAAATCCCATGCCTAAAGCAAGGGGAGGAAACAAAACTGGAGTGACTCTTCTTTATACATATTGGCCTTTATTCCGGTTCGCTCAGTAGATAATGTACTGTTTGAATCTTTGTTTTCATGTGTTAAGTATTTTGTATTGTGATTTGTCTTTGGTGGTGCATTTTTGTAATTAATGTTTCTGAATGTACCAGATGGATATAAAAACTAGAAATACTGAAATGAATATAAGTAAAAAGAGATAAGGACTCGAACACACGAGATTAAGGTGTATGTGGTGTTTTTAAAATCAATGATTGATTAATGGCCATGTGGGGTTTCTTGATATTTTTGATGTTCTAACTGATCCCTCCCCGCTTTTTTTAGGCTTTATTGGATCAAACCCCTGTTCTGTGTTTCTATTTTTTTAAATGGCCACCTCAGAACGACAAGTTTATGTTTCCAAAGAAGCATGTGCAACACTGTGTCCTTTTCTAGAAGAGCAGCACAAAATACATATGCAGAAAGCAGTACTGCCTCTGTAAGCTGCATATGACAAAAATAAACGTGCCCCCACAGGAAAAAGCATTCTTTGAAAGGACGAGCTAAATAAACAAACCCTTGACTCAGCGAGCCCATTCTGACAACAGACGTGGTGGACCACAGTTTCCCGCCGCGCACCAAAAACAACATACGTCCTCTAAGAAAGAATGGATCAGAAAGCGACTTCCTAAGTAAGCAAACCTCTGACTCAGCGAGCCGCTCGCTTTCCCCAGCGCACATCAAAAACAAACACGCTCAGTGTAAGTATTTATTGAAAAACACTCACTGAATATATCAATATATGGCTCAGCGAGCCCTCCACCCGATAATAGGACATCGTTCAACTCCTAAGTTATAACCAACAACTCAGAGCCTCACGGCTGAGCTTCCACAGGAGAAAATAAACTGCCCCATTAACTCCACAGTTTACCAGCAAGCTGTAAACAAACCAGCCTGTGAGCTGTCTTCGGGAAGAATACAAAAGAATGTCAGCCACATGGAAGGAACAAGGGGGGACGAATGCTGCAATAAAATGTAAGCAGCTGCAGGCCTGTGCACCCACAGTCTAACACGAGGTGGAAAAAATAATAAAATAGTCCCCCCACGACCAGATAAACACAACAAAGCGTAATGATATTGTACTTAGTCCCTGCTCCTTGGAGGAAAAAGGAGGGAAAAAGAGGCAGGACTGGCCACTAGCAAGCAAGGATTTTTAAAGGACATTGAAACAAACAAATGAGAAGCAGGGGAATGGCTTTAGGCCCACAGAGATGTATACTAAAGTATACAAGAGTTCGAGCGCTTACGCTCGACCTAAAAATGGCAGGTGTATAAACAAAATATGTTTCAATCCCTCTGCTTGCATAGTTTGTAATGTTGTGATTGAGAGAGGTCCGAGACTTCATCTGGAACTGGTGAATGCTAGTCTTATTTCGTGATTAGGTCAGCTAGGTTAAACCCAGAAAAAATGTTTATCATGTGACATTTTTGATGTAAAGTTCCGGTTTTCCTTCGACCTGTACATCCATATTAGGGGTCATTTATGTCATACATGACTGCCTTGTAGGCGAACTTTGTGGTACTTGTTGGATCCCGATGTTCCTAAGTGGCTGTTCTATTATGGAATGGCTGGGGAAGATCTAACCAAAAGAATTCTACTGTATTCAATTGGACAAGATGTGCTGTAGGGGTCTTACCAATTTGTCTTGATCTTCAATTATATCTAATAAATCAATCCTAGTACAATAAGGGTTGCTGTGACATTTCCTTTCACTGGCAACAAGAAATTTTGGATTCAAGACCCCTTTTTCTAGTTACCCCAAAGGAGAGTAATGGTTGTTGACAACAGACATCAAGAAGGAAGATTTAAACTCAAGTTCAACTTCACATGTGGATGGTATGTTCATTAATGGGACTCTGAAAATTTTATATAGCTGTTTAATTGAGTTGCATAATTCACACACGAAGGATTTACAATTTTGCTTCCTGCATGCCGTACCTCTGATTAAAGCATTCTTCCTTGCTTACTGGAGCAGTTCTTAAGTGAACATTGCTCGAGGGGCAAGAAAGAATTCACATCTGCTGTCAAGAAGTTCATCTCAATGAGAAATAATTGCTGGGGCAGCAAGTAATTCATAACACGCTCTGTCAAGAAGTTTGTTAAAAAAAAGAAACATGAAGGCAGTGGATTCTTCACGCGCTGTCACAGGCTGCTGTTTTGACTTTCACTGAGCACGTCACCAGTAGTCACGTCAGTCTATCACGGAGTCTAATCGCACGCATGGTAGCATTTTTAATCCTACACTGTCATCATTGTTATGGCACTATTACTTGCCTGATCAATGTTTCCAGTGTCTATTGCAAAATCCACATGTTTATTTATCGGAAACCTCACGTCATTGTGGTAAGTAGCAACCAGGACCGTAAAATGAAGCATGTAGCATAACAGGCCTTATTTCTTTAATTTCATGAGCATAGAAATAGGACTATTTCAAGAAGCATAAAAATAAATAAATAAAAGACTTCTCTTCATTGGTTATTGCACCAACCTGTTTAAATTAGCAGCACAGAACAGGACTACATTAGTAGTGAAGAAAGGCTATTCTTCTAAAGTATAGACTGTAAGCACACACTCTAAGATCCAGACCAGTGACTGCAGTGACTACTTCATTTATTTAATTTATTATTTTGTCATTTAACTATTTCAAAATGTCATCCATCACTGTCTCTCCAGGGTTTCTGCAGCATCCTGGTGAACCAACAATGCTGTGGGAAGATTGGAGAGAGGCCTTTGAAACCTATGTAGAAGCCGTTGGTGGGGAAGTTTATGTCTTTATAAGGAAACTAGCTATACTAAAACATAACTTGGGAGTAGAGGGAAGAAATATTTTCAAAAACCCACCTCTCCCCTATACTTTGAAGGAAGATGATATAGGTCTAGAAGATAATGATGAATATGAATGTGCTATGATAATTCTTCAAGAAAATTATGCCAAAACATTGAATGTTGTCATATAGAGACATACATTTTTCTCAGGAGCACAGCTTCCTCATGAAAGTGTAGAACAATATGTCAGTTGTTTGTGCATTTTAGCAGCTACTTGCAAGATGAGACAGTAAGAGATCAATTGATAACCCGTACTAACAATACACAAATTTACACAAAAAACTGCTAAGTGTTAAGTAAACCACACTAAAAAAAGCAATAATGAGTGCCAAAAGGGTAGAAAATAACGCAGCCTATCTTAAAGTGCTTAACCAGAAGGTTAGCGGTGCTGCATCTGCATGTGCGGGAAATAAAACTAGTAATACAGATACAGATGGGTATGGTACGGAATAAGAATCGAAACCAAGATCCCAGTGTTCCTAAGGAAGATTATGTCAGAAGTAAAACATTTTGTTAAGAATGTAGGAGTTTTAAGCATCAAGTTGTCCTGCGAGTAAGGCAAGATGTTATTGATGTAAAAAGTGGGGCATTTTTCAAGAGTGTGCAAAGCTACTGAGGGTAACAACAACAAGAATAATGAAGTGGGCAAATGTACAGCTAGTAGAACAAGAGTCTAGTGAAGAAAACAATGCTCTTGCATTAAGGATAGTTAGGAAATTGTCAAAGTTGGCGATGAAAATGACTACATTGTGTTGAATATTGTCAAACCTTATAACTCTCACAGTGTATGTGTTCATGGGGTGATTGTGGAAATGTGGGTGTATTTGTGTTCTCCTTACACTATAATTCACAAGAGGACATGGAAGTTGTTGGAGAATGTTGAATCGCAAACACCTGATGTGACCCCTGTTGGATATTGTGGTTTGAAGTTACCCATAGTAGGGTATTACAAAACAGTTTTATCGTTCAAGGGTAGGGATACCCGTGGAAAAATGTATGTAGTGCGGTAGAGCAGATTATTGCTAGGGTATAGAGGACTGAAGGGATTGGGAATATCTTTGGATCCAAACCATTCTGAGCAATTTGTGGTGATAGAGATATCCGAGGAAGGCAGGTGGAGGGCGGAGTTTCCAGAGTTGTTCAGTGGTGGTTTGGACGAATTGAAGAGTCTTTCCCATCGTACAATATTGAAGCAAGGATCAGTACCTAAAGTTAACAAGGTGAGGTTAACTTTATTCTTGAGAGCTGCGTTGAGGTCTTAATTAGAAAGATTTTGTCTAGATGGTGTGATAGAACCCATAGAGGCTTCTGATTTGTTAAGTCCAATTGTGTTGGCTCAAAAATCTGAAGGAAAGATCTGCATGTGTATTTTTGCAATCTAAATAATTGCATTTGGTTAAACAGGCACATGTTGCCAAACATCAATGAATTGTTAAAGTAGTAGAAGGCTAGGCATTTTCCACCATTGACGTGTCTGAAGCTTATCATCAGATTGTGCGTCATCCTGATTCAAGACATTTAACTGTTTGTGTGACCCTTGGGGTGTCTTTAGGTATTTGAGAATGCCTTTTGGGTTGGCTTCCACTTCTGCGGTAATCCAGCAGGTAATGCAGAAACTGTTAGCAGGTATAAAATGTGTGGTTGTGTTCCAAGATGACATTTTGATGAGTGGAAAGGACAAGTTGGAACATGATGTATTATTGTGACAATACTGTGCCATCTGAGAGATTCTGGTATGACAACTGGAGTTGAAAATTGCAAGTTCCCAGTACCAGAAGTGGAGCATTTTGGGACATGTAGTAGGAGGAGATAGAATAAGGGCCAACATGAAATTGTTAGAAGCCATAGAGAATGCTCCAAGCCCTGCCAGTAAGAAACAGTTGTGCTTATTCTTATATCATGTGAAATTTGTAGATCAATTTACTGAACGTACCAATGAGATGAGACAGTTATAAAAGAAAGGTGTCAAGTATTAATGGACAAGAGAGTGTGAGAAATCATTTGTAAAAGTAAAGAAATCCATAGCTACTGCTCCCATTTTGAACCCGTTTGATCCCTGCTATAAGAAAATTGTGATGACTGATGCCAGTCAATACGAATTGGGGTGCTGTTTTGATGCAATTAGCTCATACTAAAGAACGAATAGTGGCATTTGAATCACAGATGTTGAGAGGTGCAGAAAGGAATATATTTGGTCATTGAAAAGGAAGCGCTTGCTTGTTGGTGGGGAATACAGCATTTCCATAGTTATTATGTTGGATGAATTTTGAATTATGCACTAATCACAAGCCACTCATAGATATTTTAATGACCAAAGGAGCTGGAAGAGCTATGCCATGGTTAGACAAATAGATTTACAGGTTGCAGGATTATTCATTTGAGGCAAAGTATGTCCCCAGTGTGAGAAACATTGCAGCCAATTGTTTGTCCAGGCTTTCGATAGATGGTGAACAGGAAGTATTTGAGGACAATTGGCCAGTTTCAAGTATGGAGGAGGTGTCTGATGATCATAATGGAAGATGCGTGTAAAGAGGGCATAAATGAAGATGAAGGATTGTTGCGAGTCAGGAACAATATTTTGAAGGGTTGGATGAAAGAGTTAGAAAAAGATGAATTGATGATTGAATAAATATAAGTTGGTCTGGCCAGAATTGTCGGTTGTAGATAGTGTAGTCTTTAGAGGGGTTAGATTTGTGGTCCCAATATCACTCCAACAAAGAGTGTTGGAATTATTGCACTCAGGTCATAATTTGTATGGCAGCCATGAAGCGAAGATCTCGCATGGACTTTTGGGGCCCCAGTATGAATCTTGAGTTAGAAAGATGTGTAAGAGAGTGTTTAATGTGTATGACCAGTGACATCTTTGATGGTAACAGAATCTGTAACAGTACCAATCATGTTTCCTGAAAAGCCATGGAAGATGGTGGGTGTTGATATATGTGGACCTTTTGGATATGGGGATGGACAGGTAAATTTGCCATTGTTTAGTAGAATAAATTGCCAGAGATAAAACTAGTAAGTGAAGTAAAGACTCAAGATATCATTCATTTTCTTTACAATATGTTCATGAGGGAAGGTATTCCCCAAGAAATTGAGATGGATAATGGTCCCCAATTTGTGTCTTGAATGATGTTGGAGTTTTTGAGGAGTCCCTGGGTAATCCATCACAGAACGGGTTTGTACTTGGGGTGGGTAGTAATCTCCACTCCTCCGGCAGAGTTTTGCCCACTCCACGCTCTGAATGTAGCATAGCGTTTCAGGAAAACTCAGCCAACCACTGCGCGGCCGAGGTTTTTCTCGCGCATTCAGTTAGACAGGATATGCTGTTAGGGTTTTACCCACTTGACTGAATCTTTAATCATATCTAATAAATAAATCCAGCTACGATCCTGGTGACAGGCAGTTCCTTTCACTACTGTCTGAATAAACTTAAAAGATATTACTGTCTATAAAAAATCCTAGCATCTTCTGTGAAAATGTTCCAAAACATTTCTTTATTGTGTTTGATATTTTGATTTAAATTGGGCTCAGTTAAAATTCACGGTATACATGTCATGTGCTCTTGTTCTTTTGTAGCTAAAATACTACAGTGTTTGTCTCATGTGTCTAGATTCACTAATAGTCTGATCATCATAATAGCCAGACACAGCTATGCTCCAGATAACTCCAAGAGTTACTTATCGTCCTCTTTAAAACACCCACAGTCCGTCAGAACTGCTTTTAGCTATAGAAATGATGTATAACCCTTTCTGTAGGCTGTTTATGCAGTCTGTCATCGACCTGTCAGTGACAGTCATAATATAATACATTCCAACACATACTCAGTAAGACATGGGACACAAAGACATACAGGAAATTGTTTTACTAGCAAACACAGTATTTCTTTGTTTCATATTAGTGTGAAAACTAACAAACCCGATCCATACAGATGTCCACTCTGCTGATATACACTTGATCAGTCACTCGAGTCTGCCTACATACAGTTATCTACATTATTAGTACACTCTTACATTTAATCATGATTGCGTAGTTCTCAAATGATATATTCCATATCAATATTCACAAGTAGGTCTGATTGTGACCCTCTCTGAATGGCGATTTTGCAAACCAACTTATATAGTATATAGGTCAGTTTGCAAATTCAGAATCTATTCATAAAAACTCAGTGAGCAATTTGCAACTGCTCTTCCTGAAAGGATTTGTAGTATATATGACCCTGAGTTGTTTCAAGTTGTATTTTTGCAGGTTGAGTGACTATTACTAACTTACACATACATTCTCTAACATTCTCTTTAAAGAACTCTAAGAACTCAGAAGACAGCGGTGATCAAGTGAAAGAAGACTTACGCAAAGAAGAACTTTAACAGAGCCTTGTTTTGGAGAGCTCCTCATTCCCAGCATATGGCATGAAATGCAACATGAAGTGTAAAATAGCTACAATAAAATAAAATGAAACTTAATCACTTCAGTGTTTGGTACTAATATTGTTGCCAAAATGTGTTTGTTCTTCTGTTCTTGATTTATTTGTGTCTATACAAGTTGAGACTCTTGTTGTTCAGACATGAGATTCCTCCGTATGACTTTGCAATGAGGTCTGCCACGTGTATCAATGTGCAGGAGACACATATTTCTAGATACTGAGGAACTGGAGGTTAGATGCTCAGCATTCAGTTTATGACGCCATGAACTTATCTTTCAAGTCATGAAAGCCACTCTAGGTGGAACCATCTGCAAGCATCAGGCTTCTTCGCACAAATCATCTACTCTGCTGAAGTTACTCAATTCAATGATGTTAATCTGAACTGAGCATACTGATGTCCTTGAATGGTGTCTTGGTGCCACCAGAGCATTTAACTGTGGTATGTGGAAGTACTGAGCACCGCTGTGCATAATATGTGTTGGGTTACAGTGAGTTAAATGCTTGCCTATTTCCATCCAGAACTTCATTCCATTTCACCCCTCCATCATCGAAGAGGCAGTGGAGGTAACAAGAGGCACTTCCCTTTCCATTGCTGCTGACTGCCTTACCGAACTAAAATGTCCCATGAGCCATCAGGGAAATTCCTGCAGAGAGGGGATGTCTTTTTAGGGTGGGTCCTGCACCTCACTTCTCCCATGCCCCCTCAACATTCAGCTCCCCTCGAAGTTTAACTCATTAGTCAGCTCTCCAATCTGTGCTTTTCAGATGTGCTCAATGTGGCTAACCACCAGTGATCTTTTTTTTAAAGAAAAGAAAACTGGGTGATAGCATTCCCTGGCACACTGCCTTTCTCCCAACTTTTTAGGAGTTCACATAGGCATGACAATATTCAGAGGAACACTTCAAATCCACAATGTGGTAATTATGTTTTAGAACCTATAACATTTCTTAAGAGAGGACGACCAGTGATTCCTCCCTGAGTTTCAAGAATGTATTGTTTTCATAACTGCATAACATTGCCCAAGTGGTGGCTGGTAGTGGGGCTATCAGATGAAAGGTCATTTTGCTGTAATACACTTACAATATCTCACAAATAGGTTTTATAAAATGGTAGTCAGGACTCGAATTAGTGCATTTAAGGCTCGTACCTGCGCTCCCTGTTTATTTGTTGGCTCACCCATGCCTATTGTTTGCTACACTTTTGCTGCATTCTGAACAATTACCCATAAAAACAAACACTCACACGCTCACATACATACACTGGGGTACACTTGCAGACAGGCACATGAACAACATAAGCATGCTCTCGCTCAAACACACAACGTGGGAACTTACCTGTGGTAGTCCTTAGCGCAGTTTCCTTTGAACGCCAATTTCCAACTTTCAGATCGAGCAAACAAGGCACCAGAGCGAGTCCCACACCCTTATGCCCAATCAGAAGGCTGTCCTTTTTTCTTTATCATGGCTTCTTATGGGGCATAATGGTGCATGACTGACAGGTCCCAAATCACCAATCTGACGTGCACTGCCTGACACTAGTGCAGTGACGGCTGGCATGGCTCGTCGGTGGCGGGGGGTCGCGCATGGTACGAATATAAAAAAAAACATTAAAAAAATAAACTTACCTTGCCGCCGGGTCCCGCGTTTCTGCTCCTGCTCTCCTCGTGGAACTTGAGGAACAGGAAGCAGGCACAACTGACCAATGAGCAATGCAGCGTTGTGATTGGTCTGAGCGTCCTGGTTGGATGCTCAGCCAGGGAATGGGGGCCTGGGCATGTTCTCCACGCAGGCTGTAATGCAGCCTGCATGGAGAACAGGGAAAGTGCTCATTACTGGTTTGGGGGGCCCGAGAGGGCCAACAAAGCAGTCATTGGGCACTTAGGAGTGGGCAAACCACTCCTCCTCTGCCCTGCTCCGAAAGCAGAGCAGCCCTGCCCAGCAACCCGCGTTTTTTTTTTTTTCGACAATGAATCAATAAAATTTCACAATGTAATTTTATACATAAATCACAATAAAAATAATCCGTGGCTAAAGATAAGTCTTCGACGCGCGTTTCGGCGCTCTTTGCGCCTTCGTCAGGAATGCCACAATTTACCTAAAAACAATAATAATAATAATAATAATAAAAGGAAGTTACACTGAGAGATTCACTTTTTACACAATGGGTTAACTATATACCTTCACCATAGGATTTGATCAAGAAATAATCCCAAGAAAGGATATATAAAGAAAAAGAAATATTGAAGAAAGGAGTGATTTATCAGAATGTAGGGATAATAAATTGCAATGAAGAGAAGTCTAGATAGTCCCATTTCCAACTTCATTACACCTTGTGAGAGTAATTTCGATAATGCTTACTAGATGCGCTTTATGACTGGCTTTCTACTTGATATGAGCCAAATCATGGACTTTGATGTACTCGACAGATTCGATCTGTAACAACCCATGAATTTTATGAGTAATTAGTTGACATATTTAATTGTCGTAAACAAATTTTGTAAGGAATTACAATAATTACTGTTAATCTCCAGATTGTAGATATAATATTACTTTCTAGGCAACATTTGCTTCATGCCATAGATCTTTTAATCTATAAGTTCGTCCACGTAAATAAGAATAATTCTGTTGCGATTTTTTTCCCCTTTATATTTTGGGATACTGCAAAAAGATAATGTTTTTAAATATATAAAAACGCAATATTTCTACTCCACAACGTGTGTGTGGTCAGCAAGGCGATAACATATAGATGAGCTTACCGAATATATACTTCGCGTCACGCTGGCAGAGAAAGTCCAAACTAATTCTGAACACTTCTTTTTTTCAAGAAAATGATTCTACGGCAAAGTGGGACAAAGGGAACAGGGAGGCATCATCATCATCTACCTCTTATTCTACAATGTCGGAATTATCGATTACTGTGTCAGAGTTCCACTTACCTATTTAAAACCACGTTGGCGAAGTTTCGTCCAAACCGGTCTCGAGCAATTATTAAATGCATGCTCTTCTATTAAACTTCCCTACCGTCTTTACGGTTTAAATATCGGTGGATCGCTTCCTGTATTGGTCAGATGGTATAGACGGCCGTCATGATGTACAACCTACGTGAGTTTCGTCTATGTCATGGATTCCCCACTAAGTATTCAGCTTGAAGCACTAGAATGCTAACTACTTCATGTCTTACAATGCAGATTCTTACTTCCTGATTTTGAATGAATAACTTTATTGCTTTTCATTTGTATCAATGTAATTTATTTATTTGTTTTATTTTTTTTATTTATATACCATCCATTACCTATCTGTCAACTAACTGTCGACTATCTTTCATAAAAATGCCAATAGCTAAAAACTCGAAAGATTTATATAAATAAAATTAACATAAGGGTCTCTTACAAAATATTTTTATACAATTGTCTAAAGGAAGGTTCTCATATAAAAGATTCCTATTACCATCGTAAACTGGAACAATTCATATATTAAATCGCATTTTCCCAGGGTAATTCATTATTCAATCCACACGTAAAAGTATTTAGGAAAAAATCCAATAAACCTCTCTTTTTGCGAATTTCTAGTCCGCCTTTTGATCTGCAATTTTGATTTTTTCCAAAATCCGCCATCTCATATCTTCTGGTTTGTGATTCAAATCAATATAATATTTTACTAACGGTGCCGTCAATTTGGCAGTCCTGATTGCAGAGCGATGTTCTGTGATTCTAATATTAATCGCTCGAGATGTCTCTCCAACATAGCCTAATTGGCACGGGCAGAGAATTAACTAAATCACATTTTGGGTTTTACAATTCCACATTTGATTTGCGTGTTTGGTATAACCATTATGGATCAAAGTTTCTCCTTCCATCACTGTCTCACAGGATTTGCATGATGAGCATTTATAGGTTCCTTTGATAGGTATACTTCCATCAATAGTTTTTTGAATGGAGGCAACTCCTGAGGTTTGTGATTGAAAGCATGAGTGAGCAATCATATCTTTAATATTTTTGTTTCGACAATGTGCAAACAATGGTTTGGCATAATGACATTCTTGTTCTGGGCCACTATTAAGGATATGCCAATTTGAGTTAATGATTTGTTTGACTACAGTATTCAAAGTGGAATGTTTAGTTACACATACGATTTGATTCGTTTTAGGGCGTGTGGCAGATCTTAATAAATGATCTCTGTCATAAAATCTTGCTCGCTTATCGGATTCCCTTACCAACCGGTGGGGATACCCTCTTGCCAAAAATTTGGCTTTCATCACATTTGCTTCCACATAAAAATCGGATATATTCGTGCAATTCCGCCTCACTCGTAAAAACTGTGAGAAAGGAATACTTTGTTTTTGATTACGTGGATGATAACTTTTAAAATGGAGGAGAGTGTTCCTTGCAGTAGGTTTAACAAATAAATCTACTTCTAAAATACCTGAATTATGTCTGATTAATATATCTAAAAATTCAACTTCTATGTGCAGTAAACTTGAGATTGGTGTCTGCTAAATTGAGCCATTGTAAGAATTCTTGTAAATTGTCTTTCCCATCGGTCCAGATAAAAAGATGTCGTCTATATATCTGGACCAATGGGAAACAGATTAAAAAAATGGGGCAATTTCATTATAAATATATCTAATTTCGAATAGGGCCATGTAAATATTCGCTAGTGATGGAGCTACTGAAGCCCCCATACTTACACCCTTTATCTGTCGAAACAGATTGTCACCAAACTCGAAGACATTTTCTGTTAATACTATATTTAGACATTCTATTAAAAAGATTTGGAACAAGGAATTTCAAATTCATCGATTAACCATTTAGCTGCTTCTAGGGCCTCTTTTTGTGGGATATTACTGTATAGTGACTCTATATCTAGAGTCACTAAAATGTTGGTCTGTGGGTTAAATTGGAGATTCTCCACTTTGTTAATCATTTCTCGTGTATCTTTAATGTATGACCGAATTTTGGGGATGAATGGTCTTATCTTATTGTCAATAAATTTGGATAAGGGCTCCGTAACGGATCCAATAGTTGATACTATGGGTAGGTAGGGAGGATCCTTCACATTTTTATGTATCTTAGGGATACCATAAATACACGATGTCTTGCCTTTAGAATTATTCAGGTAATCATATTCTATCTGATTGATTTGACTTGCATTCAATGCCTGGTTCGTCAGGTGTTGGATTTGTTTAGCTATTTTCTGTGTGGGATTGGCTGTTATTTTAGAATAAAAATTTGGATAATTTAACATAGATAACATCTTATGTTCATAATCTTCAGTATTAATGACCACAATCCCACCGCCTTTATCACAATTTTTTATCGTGACAGCTTTATTCTGAGTAAAGGTTTTCAAGGATGAAAACTCCTCTTTGTTTAAATTATAGATGCATATAGCTCCATTTATTCAGCAATCGTATATATTCTCCTCCAGTATCAGTGATCACAAACCTATAGCTGGAAGCTTAAAATGTCCTAGCTGCTCTCTCAATCTACAGCCCACCAAAAACAAAGGCATTCATATTAAATGGGAAAATATAGATCATGCCAAATTTTTGGAAAGTTTAACTATCATAAAACAATTTGAAGTCATGTGTTGTTTATCTGAGGAGGCAAAGCCATGTGATGTCCTGGAAAGCCTTGATGGTCTTTGTAAGTTGGCAGCTAGCATGTTGGTCACCAAGAAAAGACAAAAGGATCTCCCTCCATATAAATGGTTTAACACCTCCTGTACAGCTGCCTTGAAAGAGTTAAAAGCGGTAATCAACGTGTCACCTCGTAATATTGAGGACGTTGGACAGGCAAGACTTATTTATAAGGCCACCCTAGTTAAGAGGAAACAGGCGATAAAGAGGCAGGCTTGGGATGATTTTCATGCTGCCTCAGAACTTAGGGACTCTAGGGCTTTTTGAGAAGTTTTAAGTCGATCTTTCTTCTCAGACGAGAAACAGCCCAGAATAGAGTGTCATATTCCTGCTGAGGAGTGGGTTTGTCACTTTACTAAACATTTTGGTCAGGACCATATATCGCAAGCTCCAACGGATATAGCGCCCCCATCTTTTGATAATAGATTAGCTCTAAGTAACTCTATAGAAGTGTGCACATTAGAAAGAGCTATCTTAAAGCCCCAAGCTGGGAAGGCACCAGGCCACTTAGGGTGCCATAGATGTTTTCCAACAGAAACCTACATTTTGGGCACCCTGTTAACAAATTATTTCTGTGCTGTGGTAAGAGGGGATATCCCAAATTCTTGGAAGGAGTCTGCCACTGCTCCAATATTTTAAGAAGGGAGACAAAGGCCAACCAACTTGTTACCAACCCATCTCCCTTTTGGACTCTTCTGTAAAGATCTTAGGGAGGGTAGTTCTCCAAGGGTTGGAAGAATGTGCAGAGGAAAATAATTTTTACTTGCTCCTATTATCAGGAACATATGCTCAAGCCAGGGGTGTTGCCCTTCATATCCTATTTATGGACCTGTCCAGCGCATTGAACCTGGTTGACAGGTCCGAGTTATGGGATATGATAGCAAAAGCAGGTATTGATCATGCTATGATTGACCTTTTGAAACGCTTGCACTGGGAAACGAACACACAGGTTTGTTTTGGTATAAATGGCAAATGCATTCCACCTTTTAATTCTAGTAGAAGTGTTAGACAAGGTTGCATTTTAGCCCCCTTTTTCGTTCTTTTTTATATAAACTCCCTTGAATCAGAGTTGGTAACCAGAGGTAAGCATTTATGGTTGGGAGCCGCCTGGCCCCGTTTTACTTTAGGCTGACGACGGTCTTATTTGCTCATACCGCAAATTAATTGCAGTTGCTCCTTCACTCCTTTAATGAATTTATGGGAGAACTAAACTTAAAAATGAATCACAAGAAATTATATATAATGATTTGTGGTCCCAAAAATCTTGCACATTTAATCAAATTATTGGTGGAATACCAATCACCAAAGTGCAGATTTTTAACTATCTTGGGGTTTGGCTGGAGGATAATTTGAGATGGGACAAGCTCTTGAGCCAGAGAGCTTGCAAATTTGATGGGGCAATCAAAGCAATTTTAACATTTTCAAGGAAACTGGGCTATATATATAGCTGATAAAGGAGTTAATTTTGGTGTACAAAAGAAAATGCTTAACCTTGGGTACATAGGGGGTTTGCATTTGGGCTACTCCTCCCCGGAGAGACTGCAAACCATAGAGAATACGTTTTTGTGCAGGTTCCTGGCATCTCCCAAGAGTTATGCCTGTCTTATTGTCCATCTGGAACTTGAGCTAACTTTTTTGGAGGACATAGTTAAGGTTACACACCCCTTTTCCTTTGGCTTAAGATCTGGTATTCCCCATACACCAAATTCTCATGATCAGTTCTTGATGATTGCATTAGGCAAGACCACGTGGAGTCCATCCCCTGGTTGTTTATGTCAAGAGAGCTCTCACCAACCTTGGCTTACCAAATTTGTTTCAATCACCTAATGAAATTGATAACAACTCAAAGAACCTGGTCAATTCTCTTTTTTACAAACACAGAAACCAAGCTAGATTCTCTAATAGTTTATCTATGAAGATGGTCAGTCGCTATCTGGACATAAAACCTAGAGAAGGATGGAATCAAATTTATTGTGGATAGAGAACCCCGAATATGGATTTTATTTGATCCTGTTTTAGATTAGGCACCCTGCACTTTTGGGTATCTTTCCCTCAGTGGGGCACCTGGTTCGCTACTTTACCTTGTTGCCCCTGCGATAACACTTCCTGGCAATCACTTGCACATTTCATGTTATTTTGTGTTTTTTGTGCATGTCCTAGACAGACGTTTTACGCCCACTATTGCACCTATCTGGTCTCATATCACACGTTTTATGTTTGCAATTCTTACAGCACCTCGATTCGCAGTATATCTGCTATGCTGTTATAGGAAAAGACGAGAAATGGACCGCCAGAATTTTTGCAAACTTTGAGCCCTTTGCATTCTGTATTCCTGGCTTGAGTTTTCTCTATGAATTGTGTGATACTAAGTGATTAGGTTTTATGTGATATAAAAATTGCCTTCTGTTTCCTGAATCATGTGCATTTTCTCTTCATGTGATTTTGGATTTTTTACTGGATGGTATGTATCTATGTTCGTTGTATTTTTTATCTTTTTATGGCTTCTAGCTGAATAAAAATACTTGACTGACTGCCCACTCCCAGTAAATATATCTAAGCTTAACATTGTTTTACAATTTATAGTTCAGTCTGGTGGAGCTGTGGCTTCAAGTGCTTATGAATATTTTGAAAAATCCATCTTTCTGCTTCGTTCTCCTACTACTTTTACTGGATAGCAGGCTTCTTTGACCTCTGGGCAGGAAAGACTGCTAACCAACCTTCCACTGCATATGTTCTATTTCTAAAACAAGCCATTTGCTTGCCAAACAACGACTGGCATATTTGATTTTTATGTACGACCACAGTAAACCTGCTCAAACACCTGTACAATTGACATAAATGTCAAACGTTCAATGTGGGATGCGAGGTAACCCTAGGCCACTGCATGTGAAGTTTTAAAAACAGAGTAGCAGAGCTGAACTGGGGGATACAAACTGCATTGTTAACATTTCAGATAAAAACTGTTGTTGGGATGTTTTAGTCTACCTCCAACATTAAACATGTCATCTGTAAAGTGTGCCTTGATGCAGGGCTCAATTTGGAAAATAAACAGTGCTGGTCCCCAAATCCCTGCTCAGAAGTTGTGGTCAGAGTTATTAAATGTTGGTGTGCCAATAACCAAGGGTACGTAGTCCTAATCCAGGCACTCCCTGACCCTTTATCTCACTCTTCAAGGTTACTGCTTTCTCCCGTTATGCCTGTTTTCCGTTTTTCACTTCCTCCTTCTTTTCATTTGCGCGTTTTTCCCTCTTTCGCTCTCGGGAAACGTCTGATGAGGGAAAAAAAGTGCCGGTCCCCAAAGATGAGTGTCGATGACCCCCACTGCCAACCACTGGGTCAAATTAAGCACTATCTTGATGCCTCTATGACACAATGCTTAGGAGTGTGAGAGAGCTTGGACCCACTTACACATTTATCTTCAACCAGATGGTCTTTGTAGCAGCTTGAGAGGTAAGAGGGAGAAAACAATCACAATTGAATCTCAATATAGTGTAACCAATTTGGTCACACAATAATCCACTCAACAACTAAGTCTGGGATTAGTAAGATTTCATTATAAATTTAGAAACAAATTGATAGAGACCAGTCTCAATATTATAATATAGAAATACAAAACAAACAAAATGGGTCCAAATCTCCTGAAGAGATTCACCCTATAGAACACAAAGCAGATAACTAGTTCTATAATGACAATACAAATAATCAGAAAAAAGAATTGAGTATTAAACTGCATCAAATGATTCTCAAAAGTAAGCATGAGCATGCTATCTCTCCCTGCACTAATTTAAAGGGACAACCCTAAACTAAGAAGCATTGAATAAAGGTGACATTTGAAATGTGTCAGCTGTCAGAGGCTTCAGTAGAAGGTACTCCAACCATGGGTCATGTAGCATAAAGCCACACAAGCCAAAGCATAGATCTGCTCTCCGTGAAGTACTAAGATGTCTCTCTGACCCTCATTAAGTTACTTTCAGTAAGCAATAGGGTGACCCTGTGTCCCTCAGAACCTGGGTATGGATATGTAAGCAAAAACAAAGGTTCTGTCGGGTGTAAGCAACTATTTCTTATACAGTTAATTCAATTATTTATTACTGCAATTCTCAAGTTTCGATGCTAGGGTAATTCTAGACATTAGGAACACACACAAAACACAAAGAGAATACTGGGTGATGGGTATTACGTTATTTTATATAAATTACATCATTTATATATACCCACACATTGGTAAAATGCTGTCAACACACTCTGACATTTAAAGTGCTGCGTGATCAAGTGACATATTGTGCTCAGTGATGAAATTAGGTGCGTATTATATACAGAGTGATAAGAGTATGTACATGGGAGGCCAGAATGTCTAATGGGAAAAAACAATGGCTCTGCTGTTATATCCAAATTAATCTTTTGCATGCAGAGTCTTGATCTGGACCAAGCGGTGCCGTCGACGTTTCAACCCAATATATGCGTTATTGAGTAGTCAATGCGGGGCTTCATCAGGACAATGGTAAGGGAAGAGGGTTGACAGCCTGCGAATTATACAGAGTGCGAATTAGGAGTGTTCCAAAGATTCACCAAGAATGGTTTAATACTATGGTGAGGGTAGGAAGTGGCAGAGACTCACCTATAGGTAACCGGAATGATTCCTGGTTAGCTAGTCAATACTGGCAAGGAGGGGTCTAGTCTGTGTTGTTACGGCCCCATAATGTCAATTGTCCTACAGCGAAGAATACATAAACAAGCTTATACAGGAGCAGGGCACGTCTAACTTCCTGCTAGGGTCCGATAGGGTATCGGTTGATGCTAGTCTAAATGAGAAACTAGCCAAGATTGAAAGATTGGAGAAGAAACTCATTCTCTCACGCCTCCATGGTCATGTATTGACTAAATATTTACAATCTAACATAATCCCCAAGGGTCTACAGGTTCGGAACGAGCCTGCGATTTTCATAGACGTTCCCAAGTTCAGAGAGGGGTTTAGCTACGTGGTGAATAACTGCTCCAGGCATGGATGGTGCTTGGGGTAGAGACTGCAATCGAATACGTTAAAAAACTGACCCAAGAGATTGCTGATCTCAAGCGGGAAATACTTGAGGATAGTGCCTTCTCCAACGCAAGGGAAGCTTTAGAGTGAGCTGAAAAAACACTAGCGGATTTCAACACGATAACCCTGAACAGAAAGCTAGATAAATTAACGAAAGACGTAAGGAATTACGATAAGAAACTAACCTACCCATACCTGGCTGACGATTATTGTCAGCAGGATAGCCAGGGTTTCTTTTCAAACAGAAGCAGGCAGGGACCAAGGAGGTTTAACACCTTCTCAGATTCCTCAGTAGGGAGTGGTTCTGACTCAGACTCCGAACAACCATCCACCAGCCATCAGGGTAACCAGGGTCCACATTTTTTAGGGGAGGGTTACCAACAGTTCAAAAGAGGTGGTGGGATGGAACAGAACTGGGAACGGGCAAGGGGATGGAACAAGGGCAGGAACACGCAGCAGTCCAACTCACGAGTCCGCTTCTATCAACCAGAGACTCACGGGGAAATCTCAACACGGAGACAAACATACAGATGGTGAGAAAGCACACGTAAGCCACCAATAGCTCCTCCCCTCTGTTTGGTAATCCTCAGATGGATCAAGACACGCAGACATTAGCCCACAGAGAATTAATGCCAGCGATTGACCCACAACCGAGCACCAGTACCCCAATGACATCTTGCCCAGTTCCAATTGTGCTATATCGTGATTCTGACACACTGACAATAGCCCATACAGAATCAATGCTAATTACCGCTGAGACACCCCGCCTGGATCCAATGGCTCATGACTTACAACAGCATGATAATCTCCCCATATCCAACTACATGGACCCGATAATCAACCTTTTAAATTACACGATGTCCACAGCAGAGAGGGAGGTCCTCTCCAAAGGGTTGTCATTCGTACCTACAGCGGCACCAGATTCCTTCAATGTCAAACTCGAGTTGCAGAGGTTCTTCAGGAAAATCAGATTGAAGTACTACTTTAGGAATAATACATATGACCCTACGCCAGCCGCCACACCTTTCAGACCTCCATCAACCTTCACACCGGGCTCGTACCTGATGAGTGAGAAAATACTGGCCTATGAGAAGATTGTCTCACAGGAAACCATGGAGTTGATGGACGAAAGGAGATACATTAAGCATAACATCAGCAAACAAGAAAGATCAGCGCTATCCTCATTGGGAACTAATGACGCTATCGTTATCAAGGCAGCAGATAAGGGTGGTGCAGTAGTCCTACAGAACACTACGGACTACGTGGAAGAAATAGAGCTGCAATTTGGAGTTACAGAAAGCTACCGACCTATTCCAAAGGATCCCACGACTGAGATAAAATCCCTGATAGAGAAGCTAACCATGGATGGACTTTCAAAGGGATTTTTGAGCCAACCGGAGAGTGACTTCCTCAATAAAAAAGAACCCAGGATCCCAACAATATATACACTACCAAAGGTACACAAGCGCCTGGAGAGACCACCCGGAAGACCCATTGTTTCGGGCTTCGGTTCCATCCTGGAGTCGCTCAACCAGTTCATTGATTATTTCTTGCAACCATGGGTTCCGGAGACTAAATAATTTGTAAGAGACATGACGCACATCATTCAATTACTGGAGGGTCAACCGTACGACATCCAAACCCAACTACTTGTAACACTTGATGTGTCTTCACTGTACACCTCCATCCCCCAGATCAAGGCACTTGATGTGGTCAGAGCTACACTGGACAAGCGACCTAGACCGCACTGGATGCCAACAGATTTTCTGATTGCTCTGTTGGAAATTGCGATGAAGCGGAACTATTTTATATTCAAGAATCAATTTTATTACCAGTGCAAGGGCGTTGCGATGGGTGCCACGTACGCACCTAGCTTGGCTAACATCTTCATGGATGACTACGAGGAGGAACATCTGTACTGTCATGATAATCCATACATAAACCACATTGCTGTGTGGAAACGTTATATAGACGACGTTATAATGATTTGGTCCGGGACTGAAAATGATCTCAAGAAATTTCAGGATTGGCTCAATACCAGAACAAGGGACATCCAGTTTACCAAGACTAGCAACAATGAAGCCATTGATTTCTTGGACTTCACTTTCCGAGTGGAAGAAGGCCTTCTGTTCTGTGATCTCTACCGGAAACCTACTGAAAGAAATACACTGCTTAAGTACGAATCACACCACCCGCGAAGTCTGAGGGATAACTTACCATATGGCCAGTACCTCAGGCTCAGGAGGAACTGTATACGTAGGACAGACTTTTTTAAAGAAACAGAAATCCTAACTGTTCGCCTGAAAGAGAGAGGATATCCAACAGGATTGTTGAAGCGGGCACACAAACGTGCGTGGTACTGTCCACGGGACCAGCTATTGCAGGTGAAACAAAAACAGACAAAGACCGAAAACATCGTTTGTGTAATGACCTTTAACACCAAAAGCAACAATATAAAAAAGATTGTGAGAAAGTACTGGAATCTGGTTGCCAGTGGACTAAATGCAACTGAAGATCCTATTTTTGCATTTAAGAGGGGCAGGAACATCAAAGACAACGTGGTCAAAGCATATCTTGAACCCCCCAAACCATTGGATCTCAGGGGCCAGTTGGGCCTACCACCAGTGATTGGTCACCATAAATGTAGCCACTGTAAAGCTTGCCGCCTGACCATTGAAGGATCCACTTTCACACATAACAATAGAACACTTAAGCTGTTACAATTTACCAACTGCAACAGCACTAATGTGATATACGCAATTCGTTGCCCGTGCGACCTACTCTATGTGGGGCAGACCACTCAGAAGGTCAAGGCAAGAATACTGCAACACATGAGCAGAGTGAGATGTAAGGTGCAGGGAGCTCCTTTAGTTGATCACTTCATGACACACAATCATCCCCCAGAGAGTATAAGATGGTGGGTAATTGAGAAAATCTGTCCCCATCGAAGAGGAGGTTCCTTATCAATAGCCCTCAATCGCAAGGAATATAGGTGGATCCATTCTCTTAATACTGTAATGGTGGGATTAAATGAGCTTGAAGAGACCTCAAGACAAATGGGACAATTATAGTAGGGTTGCGTCTCCAGCTTGCAAGTTTACTACTAGAACACATACATCTGTACCATCCATTTCTAGTGTTGCACCAACACATGCTGTAATGACAACTGTAAACACTGATTTAACTGTGCAAGCATTGGCAACCTTGAACGGGACGTTTATGTCCTTGATGCACATGCAGCATACCAGAGCGTACATACATGTATTGTGTTTAGGAATAACTATAAGGAATACGTGTTTCCAGCGCACGAGCAACATTCCAGACTATCTATACCTGTATTGTTGCACTGATACACATGGTACAACTACAACTGTAAATACTGTTTTAACTGTCAAAGCAGGTGCATCCTTGCATGGGATGTTCGGTTTGAAATATCTCAAAGGGATAATTGAGTGTCCTTAATGCACATGCAACAAGTCAGAATATATATGCATTCTGTTTAGGAATTCCATTGAGGGATAAATGTTTCTACCATACGAGCAACATTTCAGACTGTTTATAAATGTACTGTGTAATATATTTGTCTGAGAGTATTTTAACAACTGCACACGCAATTTGGCGGATTTAATCTTCATAATTTTGTTCTTACAGTCTATGTTGTCACTTGATTTATCACATGGTATAATTGTGCACAAATGCTCAAGCCGATTAGACATTTCATGTAACTCGACCGTGCGCTTAATCTCCCTAATTATGGAAAATGTCTGTCATACATGACACGGTTTTGTCTGACAATCAGATTTCTGCTCTGACCGTAAACATGAGTTAGCTTTACCCTTACATAACTCCATTCCACCAGTGCACGGGCGCCCGGGCCCAGGGAGTCGGGTGCCTAGCAACCAGGTGCACTAGTATCCAGCGGCTGCACGCCGCAGCGCGACGTGCACACCGCAGTGCGACGTGCACGAGGACGCCGGCACACGTCATGGCAGCCTTATCTGTGGTCTTTCATTAGCGCAGAAGCTTGCTGACTGACGGCAGTGCCTTGACAGGACTCACGCCTGCAAGTGCCTCCAGCTGTTGAATTACTGAACTCGCCTCATTTGAAAACCACATTAGGTAAGCCCCTGACAGGGGAGCTCCCTGAAAAACGATTTTGCTGCCTGTATAATTACGAGCGGGTCCATTCTAATTCTTTCATCCCCCCCGTCTCGTCCTTCTCCATAGAATTAACTCAGATTCATGCGAACCACTGTGCTTTTCGAAAATACCTGAAAGCGGTTTCAGTAGATTATCCCGCTACCACGTTGATATAACTTGGTGAGTTTTTGCCACTTAAACATAAGGTGTCTGCCACTGTTGGGCACATGCCTCGAGATCGCCGATTTTAGGCTAATTCAAGTGACTATCAATCCCATTTTTTCGTTGTTCTTAGATTTGACATTATGGGGCCGTTACAACACAGACTAGACCCCTCCTTGCCAGTATTGACTAGCTAATCAGGAATCATTCCGGTTACCTATAGGTGAGTCTCTGCCACTTCCTACCCTCACCATAGTATTAAACCATTCTTGGTGAATCTTTGGAACACTCCTAATTCGCACTCTGTATAATTCGCAGGCTGTCAACCCTCTTCCCTTACCATTGTCCTGATGAAGACCCGCATTGACCACTCAATAACGCATATATTGGGTTGAAACGTCGACGGCACCGCTTGGTCCAGATCAAGACTCTGCATTCAAAAGAGCCATTGTTTTTTTCCCGATAGACATTCTGGCCTCCCATGTACATACTCTTATCACTCTGTATATAATACGCACCTAATTTCATCACTGAGCACAATATGTCACTTGATTACGCAGCACTTTAAATGTCACAGTGTGTTGACAGCATTTTACCAATGTGTGGGTATATATAAATTATGTAATTTATATAAAATAACGTAATACCCATCACCCAGTATTCTCTTTGTGTTTTGTGTGTGTTCCTAATGTCTAGAATTACCCTAGCATCGAAACTTGAGAATTGCAGTAATAAATAATTGAATTAACTGTATAAGAAATAGTTCCTCATTAAGTTACAGCATAAGATATTAGTTGCTTTCAAGGTAGACAATCCCACGTGACTTTCTCTAGTACTTTTCCATGATTCCAGCACAAATTGGATACTTGCACCACCTTTGCTTCATCGATAAGTTGCAACTTCATTCGTCCTTGGTCATTCTTCTCCTCCTTCATGAAAACTCACCTCCTTGCTCGTTACCGCCTTTCTCCTTGCCGAACGTCGTCTTCTCATACCTTGCTATCTGCAGTGGAAACAAAATACAAGCAAATACATTCTACTTTGAAGGCCAAGTGTGAATTACTTGCTAGGCTTTAAACATGAGCTTGAACTGAACGGTTCTTGAGGCCCAAACTCATGTCAATTTAGCAGTGCGGAGGGTTACAAATACGTGCACATTTCTCCACAAATAATAAATGCAGCTTCTTAATGCATGGATAAATTGCAAAGAATCACGAAGATGTCATTTCACCTGCACCAACATGGATATAATTGCTTGTTACACGTATAAATACTTAAACATTAATCTACACATACACATCTTGTTTATTAACTTCATGAGACACATGTAAATGATAACTTCCTCTGACACATTATTATATAAAAATTAAAAAGACCTTTATTAGTCACGTTTCTAAGCACAAGTGTAAGTCTCATTAATTTCCATGTGGAGTACTTCAAATATGGAATGCTCCATCTTTTCTTAGTTACATTAATCACACAGAATATATTCGAGTGCTGACTGCTCATGATTATGATGTACTCCTACAGTAGCTCAGGATGGAATCAAAATTACACTGCTCCAAGTGAAATGTCAAAGTTGAGCTAACCCTTATGTTTCTGTGCCTGCATGTGGTTAATGGCAATTTTCCATTAAAAACTGAACTGTGTTTAAATAGCATATTTATGAGTATATTGTGGAATCAGCATGGAGAATTCGTTCTTGTAACATTCTAAAAAATAGTGAAAATCTAATTCTTTGGTGAACTTAGTTTTTAGTATAAATGTCACATGATTTCCCGAAAGTTTGTTAATTTGTGCCTTATGAACTGGAATGATCAAACAAGTTCAGCCTACGAAGTAACCTCCTATTGAGTCTGTAATCAGATTTCCCCACATCCCAGAGCTCTGGCCAAAAAAAGCTGAAGTGCTGTCATTAAAAGCTCTACCCTTCATACAGTGAAATTTTTGGTACAATTGGCTCTGCTGTCAGGAGGGAATTTTTGGGGAAACTGTCCCACATAAAGGCATGGAAGGTGACCTATCATCCCGACCTAGGGCCTGATTCACAAAGGTAACTTACAATTTTGAGTAAGTTTACACTTTTAAGTCAGTTTAATAGTTTCTGGCATTCACAAACTCTGAGTGTAAGTTACTACTGTAAACAAAAAAGCAAACAGTAGTAAGCCCAGCACTAAACATGGCCAACCACTGGTACTCTGGTACTACAACACCCTCGACATAGAAAATGATGGATGTTGGGACCTAAAAAATATCCCAGTAAGAAATAATGTTAAATTAAATAAATTATTTAAAATAGTTACAAATCTAAATATATATAAATTAACTTTAAAATATGTATACAAAAATAGTACATATTTATTGTGTAATTATAAAATATTTTAATAAACTATTTTGAATTAAAAAAATGCAATAATACACCCATCAAAGGTGGCGTGCTTCATCATAGGGAGTCCTCCTTGCACCATGAAGCCCAGTCATGGTGCGGGCTACAACCCCCTCACTGCGAGGAAGAAGCTCAGGGATGTTTTGTTTTCAGAGGGGTTCTCACTAAGACCCAATGCGAGCTAGCAACGTGTGGTGAGGGGTGCAGTGCTGGTGGAAGTGAATTAAAACTAACTTCAAGGTTTACCATCTTCCTGCTTCCACACCCTCCGCCTCCTTCGTAAGACCTTCAAATGGATCCCCCTCGAACACCGAAAGACCGTCACTCACGCCCTGGTCACCAGCAGACTCGACTACGGCAACGCACTCTACGCCAGAATAAACAAAAACCTCACCCGCAAGCTACAGAACATCCAGAATGCCGCCGCAAGACTGGTCCTCAACCTGCCAAAACACTGCCACATCTCCCTGCACCTGCGCACACTCCACTGGCTCCCCGTCGAGGCGAGAATCACCTTCAAGATGCTCACCCACGCACACAAGGCCCTCCACGGCACCGGACCAGCATACCTGAACAGCCGACTCAAATTCCACACACCCCAAAGGACCCTACGATCAGCCCAGCTCTCCTACGCCGTGGTCCCCCGCACCAGAAAGACCAGATCAGGAGGCCGCTCCTTCTCCTTCCTCGCGGCCAAAGCATGGAACGTCCTTCCGCTCCACCTCAGACAGACAACATCGCTCCCCATCTTCGCAAGAAACCTCAAAACCTGGCTCTTCGACAGACCCCCTCCTTGATGGAATGGAACCTGCACCCCCCCCACCCCTAGCGCCTTGAGACCCTTACGGGTGAGTAGTCGCGCTTTAACAAACCCCTGATTGATTGATTCCATTATATTTTATTCTGGTTGCCTTGTGCTAGGATTAAAAAACAGCAAGAGGTACGACCAGAGCCATTAGATCAAGTCATACTCAACTTAGATTGACATGTTTCAGCTTATGACCTAGAAAGTGTTGTGGCTTTCTTCAGGATCTAGAATAAGCTACTGCTGTCAGAGTGATGTCTGAAAATAGTGAAAAAATGGCAGCAATGACAAGTGTATCGGTAAGTAGAGTGTGATACTGAACCGGTGATCCAGGGGTAACAAGATGGTGGATTCACCGGTGGTACCTGTAAGGGAACAAAAAACAACATAGCAAGCAATTTAAGAATAGGTATACAACTCACAGTGCGCCAGCTAACGTGTCTTAAGTGGGAACATAGTTTATCATGAATCGTTAGTCTATGAAACTATATGTGAAAAGGCACAGGAATCCCAAACAACACTCACAGTCAAAATCCAAACACAGCCAAAGTGACATAGTTCTTAGTGATACCTATAGCACCATGCAGCTATGTCGTGAGACTGTGTTTAAGAAGGGAAGCACTCACCTGCAGATGTCAGGCACAGTGCTCCAGCTATCCTTAGCAAAAATTGCTTAAGGTGCATACGCGACTCCAACCTGTGTAGTGAAGGTTGGGCGTTACATTTATCTTGATTTAAAAGGTATTATAGTATGAACCAACAAGCATGATGAACAAGCGGAGACCACATCAACTCCTATATGTGATAAAGGCATGTAAGTAAGAAAGAAAAGTTACTTCTACTATGGGGATATCGCCACTGATGAAGGGAAAGGGGCTCAGATAAAAGGGTAGGTCTGGTTTATTCTGTTTAGCTGATAGGAAATAAAATATTGAAAGTAAGTTTCCTCTCCATGCTGTTGGTGCAAATTATAAGCCTTAGCAGAACAGATGGAATCAAACCGAACAGGACGGCAAGGTTCAGCAAAACGGTTGGTAGCTATCAAGAGTAGAGCTCATCTGAGTGATTACGTGCCAAGGGTGATGGTTAGCAAAAGACACACAATTGATATATGGAATGCAGAACAAATCAAAACATTCACCCCCAGTCAAGAGATCTGGGTTAAATCCATCATTCTTTTGCTCTCCATGCCACCCCAGTTTAGACCTGGCCATATGCAAATCAGTCTTGACCCTGTGCCTCATGGGAACAGTCCAGCCCGAACTGCCAAGCCAGGTCCTCCCTGGACCGGAAACAAGCATCCTAGGACCGGTTTCGGGGTTTCACCCTCTTCAGCCAGGATAGCTTGATTCCAGTGGCACAGTGAGCCCAGGACCCACGTCTGGGCATACCTGGCGCACTTAGGGCGAGAAAGCAAAAGACACACAATTGATGGATGGAATGCAAAACAAATCAAAACATTCACCCCCAGTCAAGAGATCTGGGTTAAATCCATCATTCTTTTGCTCACCATGCCACCCCAGTTTAGACCTGGCCATATGCAAATCAGTCTTGACCCTGTGCCTCATGGGAACAGTCCAGCCCGAACTGCCAAGCCAGGTCCTCCCTGGACCGGAAACAAGCATCCTAGGACCGGTTTCGGGGTTTCACCCTCTTCAGCCAGGATAGCTTGATTCCAGTGGCACAGTGAGCCCAGGACCCACGTCTGGGCATACCTGGCGCACTTAGGGCGAGAAAGCAAAAGACACACAATTGATGGATGGAATGCAAAACAAATCAAAACATTCACCCCCAGTCAAGAGATCTGGGTTAAATCCATCATTCTTTTGCTCACCATGCCACCCCAGTTTAGACCTGGCCATATGCAAATCAGTCTTGACCCTGTGCCTCATGGGAACAGTCCAGCCTGAACTGCCAAGCCAGGTCCTCCCTGGACCGGAAACAAGCATCCTAGGACCGGTTTCGGGGTTTCACCCCTCTTCAGCCAGGATAGCTTGATTCCAGTGGCACAGTGAGCCCAGGTCCCACGTCTGGGCATACCTGGCGCACTTAGGGCAAGAAAGCAAAAGACACATCATGGTGAGCATCTACAGGGGACATCAGGACTAGTCACATAACGTGAACCGATAGAACATGTCTGGGAGTTGCAAGAGGTGCAACAGACAGAGACATGAGTGGAGGTTGCAAGAGGTGCAACAGCAACACCAATGCACTAGCAACGCATGTGGCCGGAGTGAAACAATGAGCAATGTAAAGGACATCATCTAAACGACTGTCATCATGAGGGCAGCACACTGGAAACAGGGCGCGTGTACTCATGAGTACAATTCAAACGACTGACGTGATCGAAAAGAGACCGTGGCACACAGGGAGTCGATATGGAAAAACATTAATCAAAACACCTCCGTGTTGGTTGTGGGCCCAGGAGTGCGGTCTGATGGTACAAAGCTGTGTGAATAGTAAAGCTGAGGACACCCTTGGCGGAAGTTTAAAACAGCTGCAGTGTGTATTAACAGAAGCCAGCTGCGACGCGACACACCAGGTGAAGCTGGGTGCGTAGGTCACATAGCGGGTTTAACTCCTAGACTTCATGCACCCAGGGACATGCAACAGAAGGGAATCTGAATCAATATAGGTGGTACCTGTATGGATGAGCGTCCGACCTACATCGTATCGGAATGGAAACCGCCTGACTAGTAGTCGGCGGTTCCATCCAACAAATTAGGATGCGACCGCCCATGAGGCAGTCGGAAATATCAATTTTTCCATTGCGGCTTGTTCTGCGGCCATTAAAGGGCCATAGCACAAGCTGCATTTGAAAATTGATGTTTTCAAACATCAATGTGCCGTGTGTCAGGCACCATGTGGTGCCTGGCACACGGGGTATGGATGTTTGGGCGGCATAACAGGTGCCCCCCAGGATTCATAGCGGAGGCCGGGATTACGATGTCCTTTTCCGACAGCCTTTCTATGGCGTCGGACTGCCATTGAAAGGCTGTCTGAAAGGAACATTGTAATCCTATGGCAGTACCTGAGGAGGCACCGCCCCTATTGTAGGGATTACAGTCCGACCGGTGGTCCGATGGGCTCCTTGAGCCCGTTGGAAGCGTTGGTCGGTCCTTCCATCCGCTGCCTCTGACTGCCCGCATCATAATGCGGGGGTCGAACTGCGGCACCAGATGTCAGTCAGATTGCAACCAATGGCCTGTCAGTTGTGATCCGACTGACATCGTAATAAGCCCTTAAGTGGTAATTTAGAGTTTGGCAGCATGAAAGAAGTGCCATATGTGAGCAGGTGCCCCACCCCACAAAGCTTGTGATTCCCTTGCCTTATTCAGAGGTTGGGGGAACTGCTGTCTGACTGCCAGTAGAGCCTTTTCCAGTTCTGATGACGAGCAATTGAGGGTAGTGACCCATTCACTGGTTCGTCATCTTGCATGCATCAGTACATCCTTCCTATTTAGGCAGTCCCCTTGAAGCATATGTTCCCCTCCTGGGTCTACCATGTGAGGCATGGTGTCCTGAACAGGGAAAGCAAGCAATAGACTCCACATATGGGGAGGAAATGCCTTGCACAGTAGGGTTATTGCTTTTCTGTTTTTCACAAAAAACTCATGCTTTGGGAGTTTGTTTGCAAAAAGCTAAGATAGATTACTGAGCGGGCCAAAAAACCACAGTGACTGCCAGGCATTAATTTCTGATGAAAATGGTTCTGTCCTGTTGATGGGTGTACTCTCCTCAGAAATAGACTGACACTGCGGTGGTCAACTAAGAATAGGATATGTTATCTGGCGCATGGTAAAAACCCTCTACCTCCTGAAAACCTTTTAGACTCTCAAGGTAACTGAGATCCTGACAGAGTGCCTAAATGACCCTTAAGTGTGTTTACGTACTGTCAAATACATAGGTGTGCACAAGAGAATCTAAATCCCTTTAGCCCGATTATTGAAAAAGTTGTAAAACTGAACTTGCAAAACATAAATGTCCAAATAGGTTTGTGAGTGAGGCACCTTCTCTGCTAGTGTCTGCTAGTGTTTTTGGCTTCTTTCAGGAGGTTGAGGGTAGAGAACGTAGACCCAAAGCACCATACTAGTGCTGCAGACATCTGATAGTGTTGTGGAAGAAAATACACCACCGAGATGGACATTCTGACAGAGGATAGAAGCCAGGATGCAGTAACTCCAAGACAAGTGGAAGCATCTGACATGTTTACTATCTAGCATAATGAAATGATCATACTGCAAGAGGAAGTATTTGTTTATATAGATTTTCACTACTCTGTCAAAGGTGGCCAACTTCAGAAATCAAGAAAGAGGCAAGTGTCCGAGATGTGGGCATGCAGGCACAACACATTTACATCTTGTGGGCAATTTATCAAAAGTAGACCAATATGAATGCATCTTGTATAGTGGTTTTCCCAACCCAGTACACTGAGTGCCAGTTTTTAACCAAACAGTGTGAGGCCTGAGCAAGAAATCCTTTCCAAATTTTTTTTAATTTAAATTTCAACTGAATTATGCACCACAACCGGCCAACACATGTTTCAAGATATATGCATCGTTTCTTCGGGGCCACTAACACATATATAAACTTTCTAAAATGAAAACGAAGACAGATATAATTTATTAAACCTCAATATAGCACAAATGTTAAAACAACCTACCAGTCTACAAGACATACTATTTCAAGAATGCAAAATCTAACCTTGGTATGTTCTAACCACCTTGTAGTACTATAGTACCTGCATATGTTCTTATAGCATATCAAACGTTCAGATACAAATTTGAATTTCACGTGATATATATCTTCCAAGACTTAATTTTGCTATGTCTCATGACTTTTTTGTTCTAAGCATTCATAATTCTAATAATATATACATCAAATCATAGACAAACTACTGATCATTTCAAGTAAGTTTGTTAACTTTATAGAGGTCCAACTGAAATTCCAACTAGTCTGGAAGTTGTTACAAAGCTCTGCTTTAGCCCTTTATGCATTACCTTGTTCCATATTATTTTCCTTTTGTAGAAAAGGCTGACAGATAGCTAAAGTAAACCTTCTTGCTTTGTCAGTTCTTGTTTTTATTGCAAAGAAGTGGGAGAGAAAAAGAATGCAACACTATAAATAAAGCTATCCCCACTTATTATGCACTATTGTTGCACTCCTGGAGAAGAGGAGGATTTATCGGTGGAGGGCAGGATTACTGTAATCGGAAGGAGGCACTGAGATGCAGAGCTAGTGGTTCGAGAGGGTTGTATGATGTGAAAACACATGCCTTTACCATGTATCCTATACCATGCAATGCCTTTACAACGAAAAGCCACTATGATGAATGCCTTTATCACAAATATGCCTTTGCCATGCATGTCTAAATAATGAAAGGTAAGATAAACCCATACACACACACACACACACACACATATCTATATATATATATATGCTGACAAGCGAATAAAGAAAATTTGAGCACGTTACCTGGGTCCGTGTCCGTTGTTGGAAGGAATCCATTGAGAAAACGGAAAAGCAGTGATATATATATATATATATATATATATTTATATATATATATGACGTAGATATCAAGCGTTCCTAAACCTCCAGGATGGCGAGAAGGAACAGGCGAACTCCTCTTGTGGTGGCAATGAAGGTATTATTTTATTTCTCACTGCTGCCTGCCATGACGCGTTTCGGCCAGTACAATGGCCTTGTTCACATATGGCTAGCTTTGCAAAAACACCATTTTTTATACAATGCTGAACCCGTGTCACATGGTCATATAGGCATAGAAAACAGACTACTAGGCAATGTATAGATGGTAACAATATAGTACATACCATACTGTGCATATTGAATCCTGTAGATATTAAGGCTAGGCGAAATGTAACTCTATAAAGTGCTAGAAGTAATGTGCAAATATACATTTCAGAAATAAATATGTCAATAAATATATATATAGATATGTAAATAAATATATAGCTGTACAAATACTGATTTTACAAAAAATAAGATATATCATTAAAATTATATCATATTCAAAGAAGCCACTTATTTACCGCATAAATGCGTGAATAAATATATAAATAAATACAGTATATATGACATATCCTAAAATTAGCCAACAGAGAATAAATATAGCACAAATATGGTACTAATATATATATCCATATTTCATTATTGTATCCGAACAATGATCCACGGCACCCAATTGCTTCAAGCAGATTTTAATTCAGCAAATGCTCCACTCAACGCGTTTCGGGAACCAACGTCCCTTGTTCACGAGTGTTGAGTTGATGTTACAGACTGCTTTAAATAAACATCACATGACTTGTGACTACGAATAAACAGTGTAAACAGACTACATCAAAGTTACAACGAAATGCACCATTGAACATGAAACATATAACCTAAACACAATATTAAATCATACTGGTTTTAAAAGTGCAATTCATCTTTTGTTTAGTGCAATAGTGAGGAAAACGAGTATCAGAGGATATAGCTAAATAAACAAGTGCCGCTGCGAGGACGGGACTGTCTATTTACGTTTTTTAAACGTTTTTTTAACGCTGCCTGAACTTTATTGTTCCTCCTACACCAACAAGGTGCCAATGGCTTATCTCCACCGCATTATTACCAATCACGGCTAGTGCCTACACACTGTTTAATGCCAGTGGTCTACAGTGCTACCGTTCTGTCGCGTGTTAGTACTCTAATGACAGCTCCTGTCCGAGCCACATTAACCGCGATACTCAAAAGAAAAATAAACGGAGCCCAACCCTCTGCCTATACCTCACGGTCAGGTTCCTTTTAATCATACAATTGCGCCAGTGCGCACGTATGCCAAACCATACCGATGGGTAAGGAATTACTCCTGATCAAGCCCTAGTGGGCAGTAGACTCTATATGTGATGTACAAATACATATTTAAACTTCCTTGTGACTTCAGGGGTACAAAAGGAGATATTCCAGTGCACGTAGCTACTCTCGTCCATCCACGACTATCCAAACTTGATACTGCCTCTCAACTCGTTAACCAAACATTCTCAGTGCAGGAGATCTGTAAAAAACACATATAACAAAACATTGTCATAATCGTGAATATATAACAGTGCTACAAACAACAATACGCAAAAACCACAAAGAAGAGGATAAAAGCCATACATCATATCTATATATGTACACACACATATACATTGTAGATACTGAGTTCATGTTAGAAATAAGGGGATTTCACATCGTCATCACTAGCCCAGATGCACTGATAATTCCTCATCAATATTATGCCCTACTGGCTGTACTGTCTGATATTCAATTATCATCCTTGATTCCAGGCGTCTTAATTCCAAAACTCTGTCCCCTCCCCTCTCTCTTACTGGAACGGTGTCTAAGACACAGTAGGAAAGGAGGTTAGCATTTTGTTTGTGTACTAACTTGAAATGTCTTGCTATTGGGTACTGTTTGTCATCCTTATTGATTGCCCTCAAATGTTCCAAAACTCTCTTTTTAGCTGGATGAATAGTACTTCCAATGTAATATTTCTCACAAGGACATTTCAGGGCATATACAGCATGGTCTGTATTACAGGAAACATATTTGGTGATCGTGAATGGTTTACAAGTAGTTGATAACCTGACTTGTTTACAGTTTTTACTGTACTTGCACGCTTTGCACTTATTGCAAGTATAAAACCCTTTTACCTGGTTACCCATTGACATAGTGGTCACACCTACCGTGCTTCGACATACAATATCTTTGAGGGATTTAGCCTTTCTATATGTCACCTATGGATAGTGTTCTACCACTGCTGAAAGATCTTTATCAGTTTTAAGTATTCTCCAGAATTTATTTAAGCATTCTCTCACTTCGTGTGCTTGATTAGAATATGTAGTAATGAACCTAATCTTGTTCTCCATCTCTTCTCTCGGCGGCTCAATGGCTTCAATTCTAAGTAGCTCACTTCTCTCTCTTCTTTCAACTTCTGCGCTGGCTTTCATGATGCAGCTCTGAGTATAACCTCTTTCTAGAAAACGCCTGATCATAATTTCTTTCTCTATTTCAAAACCCTCTACGCTGCTACAATTTCTTTTTGCTCGTGTTAGTTCACCTAGTGGTATACTGCGTATCAAATTAGAGGGGTGGCAACTTTCTGCATGAAGCAGGCTGTTGCCCGCCGTTTCCTTCCTGAATAGATAACTCTCCAGGCGTTTTTCTGCAACAACCAGTCTCAAATCTAAAAATTCAATCGTCTCCTTGTTTATCTGGCTACTAAATTTTAAATTTAAGGTGTTGTCATTGAGTGTCTCTACAAAATGATTTGCTTGTTCAACACTTCCATTCCACACACAAAAATATCGTCAATGTATCGCACCCATGTGATGACACATTTTTCAAAAATAGGTAGTGTGCTGACGATCTGCTCCTCCCACCAGCCCAGGTATAAACCCGCAAAGCTGGGGGCGAAGCAGGTCCCCATAGCAGTCCCAAGAATCTGACGATAGATAATTTTGTCAAAAACAAAGAAGTTTTGTGTAAGGCATCTGTACATCATATCAATAATCATCTCTGTATGAAACAGATATGAAATTGATCGATTCCTCATAAAATGTTGGCATGCCTTGATCCCTGCCTCGTGTGGAATGCATGTATAGAGGCTAGTAACATCGAGACACATTAGTAAAAATTGATCCTCCCACTCAATCTGGTCAATCACTCTTAAAAAATCACTCGTATCCTTAATAAAGGATGGTAACCCCTGAACAAGTGGTTGCAAATAAAAATCAACATATCGAGATGTATTTTCTAGGCAGCTGCCTCTAGAAGATACAATGGGTGTAGGAGGAACAATAAAGTTCAGGCAGCGTTAAAAAAACGTTTAAAAAACGTAAATAGACAGTCCCGTCCTCGCAGCGGCACTTGTTTATTTAGCTATATCCTCTGATACTCGTTTTCCTCACTATTGCACTAAACAAAAGATGAATTGCACTTTTAAAACCAGTATGATTTAATATTGTGTTTAGGTTATATGTTTCATGTTCAATGGTGCATTTCGTTGTAACTTTGATGTAGTCTGTTTACACTGTTTATTCGTAGTCACAAGTCATGTGATGTTTATTTAAAGCAGTCTGTAACATCAACTCAACACTCGTGAACAAGGGACGTTGGTTCCCGAAACGCGTTGAGTGGAGCATTTGCTGAATTAAAATCTGCTTGAAGCAATTGGGTGCCGTGGATCATTGTTCGGATACAATAATGAAATATGGATGTTTGGGGTCCCGCTAACCCGCCACGGCCCGCCGTCGTGTGAGGCAAGGATTGAAGCGAGACTTTGTTTTGGATATTAGTGAATCAATCGTTGCCCGCCCTGCTGAATTAGAGGCGCATTAACCGTGGATGAAAGCCGAGGGTCCTATGAGGAGCGATTACGCCGCGAAACCTTTTGGACAAAGGCATCACAATATCGGGTAAGCGTGTTACATTGTTATTCCAGCAAGGGGGCAGACGGAGCCTCAGGGTCGTTTAAAAGTAGACGATTTGCCTGAGACCGCTTCAAGCAGGTACGCTGGATTAGCGTTGATGAATTGTATAATTCAATATGGCAATGCAGAGAAACGCAAAACGCAATGAGGCAGCCACGAGACTTTTTGATGCCGAGATGGCAATTGTAGATACTGAGACAACAGAGGGGGCATCCAATAAACCTGCCACTCAGAATAAGAGACAGATTTGGGATATGTTATGGAGAGCCCTTAAGTCGGAACAAACGAAATGGTGGGAGGCGACCACCTTACAAAAGTATATAGACGTGGGCAGGGTCCCACGTGGTTTGAGAATTTTCATCACTCCGACATTCAATAACCCTGACCCAGGGTTGGTTGATGAATGGGCGGGAAACAGCCATAACTGTTCCACTATTATGTTGGGTCTACTTGTTAAATATGCCAGGAAGGACTGTGAAAGGCTTGCAATAGAAATCGATGACTTGACAGCACAGTTAAAAATCCTTTGCACACCAGATGAATTTAAGTTGGATCTGACGAAAATGGAAACCAAACTAGAAAAAATAGAAGATGAAATCAAAGCCAAAAAACAGCGTAAATTCTTACGTGATCAAATTGATTACGATAAAGGTCAAATATTGACATTTGCGAAAAGATATGATCACCTGCGGAATCAAACACAAAGTCAAGCTGCCAAATCAATGAAAAGAGTACGGATAGCCACACCGAGGTCAGAAGACCTAGATAAAACGGGCGAACAAAGTGAAACAGGTGACAGCGACAACTATGAAAGTGATGCATCGGCTATATCAGAACACCAGGGTGCAAAAAACAAAATTTTAAACGAATTTACGCTCATGGCACAGGGAAGAATGACAACCCAATACAAACAAAGTGCCGGAGGCTACAGAGGACGTGGACGAGGCGGGAAAGGAGACGGAAAAGCCAGCGAAATGTCAGGAAGAGATGCGGAAAGCCCAGTGGGAAGCAGAACGAGGGGCCAACAAAAGCCAAAATGAAGGACAGGAAGACAGTCATCAATTTATCAGGTCGGGACCTTAGCTCATTGGAGATTGAGGTTCTCTCTTTAGGCCTTTCTTTCTGCCCCACAAGGGGCTTTGATTATACCCAGAGTCGCATTGACCTTTTCCAGTTCACACGCAAACTCAGACTTAAGAAATGGTTTGCAACCAGAGTCATTGATAAGAATACGAGAGTACCAAAGCTACCTAGTGTCATCAGTATTGGAGATATTGAGCTGTTACACAACATGAATGAACTTGATGGTAATGAAAAGTTTATAGATGACCCCTATCTAAATTTGATTAATGACAATATCGAACTAGATCTCTGCCATGTTAGTGGTTTTAAACCAAAATCGATTTTCCTCCCCCAAATCGCTAATGATGCTATAGATGTTTTTGAGAAGGGAGTGATACATGAGTTAGAAAAGGTACGTAGGAAGAAATATTTTGGCAGACACAATCTTAGTAAAGACCACCTGGAAGCTATTCAATCCATCAAAAATGACAGTAACATAGTAGTCAAAAAATCAGACAAAGGTGGGAATGTGGTTGTAATGTCTAAAGAGATGTACCTGAAAGAAGGCTATCGCCAATTAAATGATAGGAACAACTATGAAATTACCACTAGATCTAAATACGAACAAGCCAATAAAGTATATCAAGAGCAATTGGGAGACTGGAGGGAACGTGGATTGTTAGAATGGGAGGAATATGAATTCCTTAAATGTAAATGTCCCAAACTTCCGGCATTCTATCTACTCCCCAAAGTACACAAGAATAACATTAATCCCCCAGGTAGACCCATTGTATCTTCTAGAGGCAGCTGCCTAGAAAATACATCTCGATATGTTGATTTTTATTTGCAACCACTTGTTCAGGGGTTACCATCCTTTATTAAGGATACGAGGGATTTTTAAGAGTGATTGACCAGATTGAGTGGGAGGATCAATTTTTACTAATGTGTCTCGATGTTACTAGCCTCTATACATGCATTCCACACGAGGCAGAGATCAAGGCATGCCGACATTGTATGAGGAATCGATCAATTTCATATCTGTTTCATACAGAGATGATTATTGATATGATGTACAGATGCCTTACACAAAACTTCTTTGTTTTTGACAAAATTATCTATCGTCAGATTCTTGGGACTGCTATGGGGACCTGCTTCGCCCCCAGCTTTGCGGGTTTATACCTGGGCTGGTGGGAGGAGCAGATCGTCAGCACACTACCTATTTTTGAAAAATGTGTCATCAAATTGGTGCGATACATTGACGATATTTTTTGTGTGTGGAATGGAAGTGTTGAAAAAGCAAATCATTTTGTAGAGACACTCAATGACAACACCTTAAATTTAAAATTTAGTAGCCAGATAAACAAGGAGACGATTGAATTTTTAGATTTGAGACTGGTTGTTGCAGAAAAACGCCTGGAGAGTTATCTATTCAGGAAGGAAACGGCGGGCAACAGCCTGCTTCATGCAGAAAGTTGCCACCCCTCTAATTTGAAACGCAGTTACCACTAGGTGAACTAACACGAGCAAAAAGAAATTGTAGCAGCGTAGAGGGTTTTGAAATAGAGAAAGAAATTATGATCACGCGTTTTCTAGAAAGAGGTTATACTCAGAGCTGCATCATGAAAGCCAGCGCAGAAGTTGAAAGAAGAGAGAGAAGTGAGCTACTTAGAATTGAAGCCATTGAGCCGCCGAGAGAAGAGATGGAGAACAAGATTAGGTTCATTACTATATATTCTAATCAAGCACACGAAGTGAGAGAATGCTTAAATAAATTCTGGAGAATACTTAAAACTGATAAAGATCTTTCAGCAGTGGTAGAACACTATCCACAGGTGATATATAGAAAGGCTAAATCCCTCAAAGATATTGTATGTCGAAGCACGGTAGGTGTGACCACTATGTCAATGGGTAACCAGGTAAAAGGGTTTTATACTTGCAATAAGTGCAAAGCGTGCAAGTACAGTAAAAACTGTAAACAAGTCAGGTTATCAACTACTTGTAAACCATTCACGATCACCAAATATGTTTCCTGTAATACAGACCATGCTGTATATGCCCTGAAATGTCCTTGTGAGAAATATTACATTGGAAGTACTATTCATCCAGCTAAAAAGAGAGTTTTGGAACATTTGAGGGCAATCAATAAGGTTGACAAACAGTACCCAATAGCAAGACATTTCAAGTTAGTACACAAACAAAATGCTAACCTTCTTTCCTACTGTGTCTTAGACACCGTTCCAGTAAGAGAGAGGGGAGGGGACAGGGTTTTGGAATTAAGACGCCTGGAATCAAGGATGATAATTGAATATCAGACAGTACAGCCATTAGGGCATAATATTGATGAGGAATTATCAGTGCATCTGGGCTAGTGATGATGATGTGAAATCCCCGTATTTTAACATGAACTCAGTATCTACAATGTATATGTGTGTGTACATATATAGATATGATGTATGGCTTTTATCCACTTCTTTGTGGTTTTTGCGTATTGTTGTTTGTAGCACTGTTATATATTCACGATTATGACAATGTTTTGTTATATGTGTTTTTTACAGATCTCCTGCACTGAGAATGTTTGGTTAACGAGTTGAGAGGCAGTATCAAGTTTGGATAGTCGTGGATGGACGAGAGTAGCTACGTGCACTGGAATATCTCCTTTTGTACCCCTGAAGTCACAAGGAAGTTTAAATATGTATTTGTACATCACATATAGAGTCTACTGCCCACTAGGGCTTGATCAGGAGTAATTCCTTACCCATCGGTATGGTTTGGCATACGTGCGCACTGGCGCAATTGTATGATTAAAAGGAACCTGACCGTGAGGTATAGGCAGAGGGTTGGGCTCCGTTTATTTTTCTTTTGAGTATCGCGGTTAATGTGGCTCGGACAGGAGCTGTCATTAGAGTACTAACACGCGACAGAACGGTAGCACTGTAGACCACTGGCATTAAACAGTGTGTAGGCACTAGCCGTGATTGGTAATAATGCGGTGGAGATAAGCCATTGGCACCTTGTTGGTGTAGGAGGAACAATAAAGTTCAGGCAGCGTTAAAAAAACGTTTAAAAAACGTAAATAGACAGTCCCGTCCTCGCAGCGGCACTTGTTTATTTAGCTATATCCTCTGATACTCGTTTTCCTCACTATTGCACTAAACAAAAGATGAATTGCACTTTTAAAACCAGTATGATTTAATATTGTGTTTAGGTTATATGTTTCATGTTCAATGGTGCATTTCGTTGTAACTTTGATGTAGTCTGTTTACACTGTTTATTCGTAGTCACAAGTCATGTGATGTTGATTTAAAGCAGTTTGTAACATCAACTCAACACTCGTGAACAAGGGACGTTGGTTCCCGAAACGCGTTGAGTGGAGCATTTGCTGAATTAAAATCTGCTTGAAGCAATTGGGTGCCGTGGATCATTGTTCGGATACAATAATGAAATATGGATGTTTGGGGTCCCGCTAACCCGCCACGGCCCGCCGTCGTGTGAGGCAAGGATTGAAGCGAGACTTTGTTTTGGATATATATATATATATATATATATATATATATATATATATATATTCACTGAAAAAACCATAGGTTTTAGGGACAGTTATAGTTAGTTGGACATTGCACTCGTACAAAACCCGTGAAATTCCCCTGTTATAGTTAGTTCAGCTAACTATAACTCGCGCCCCGCAATGCACTGCTGATGACGTCACATATTACATCACTCATCACATGGTCAGTGACATCACTGATGACATCACTGATGACATCTCAAATGACATCACTGATGACATCACTGATGACATCATCCAGTGACTGTGTGTTTCTGTAAAGTTTAAATATGTTTAATATATATAGGGAAAGGCGTATTGAAGAATGAGTGGGTGTATAAGTGTCTGAATGGATGATTTAGTACGTGAGTGACTGACTCTACAAGTGAGTGATTAAACGTATCTTACTGAATGCATGGGTTAGTGACTAAACTGTGTGAATGTCTGTATCCGTCTGTTTGTTGGTGTGTAAGTGGATGCATGGATTTGTGAATAGCTACATGAGTGTCTATATGGGTTATTGATTGGTTCTCTGAGTATCTGTATGGCTGCCTGAGTGTTTGTGTGGGTGGGGTGTGTGTGACTCTATACATAGATGTGTGAGTGGGTGATGCACTGGGTGCATGATTTCAAGAGTGCATCTGTGATGGACTGCTTGGGTGGGTGAGTGTGTGTATGGGTGTGTTAGTGAGTGAATGTATATCTCAGTGGTACATGTGCGAGTAACTACATATGTAAAAGGCAGTATATATGTGTGTTAGAGTATTTAAATGGCTATAAGTGAGAGTGTGTTATTGTGAGAGTGGCTGTATGGATGCGTGTGTGCTTGTATCAGTTATTGTATAAGAGCGTAAGAATGTGCTAGTATTTGTATGAGTAAGTGAGCTGGTGTGTGTATAACTGTATAGGTGAGTAAATGGGTGTGTGATTAATTTTTTGCATGACTGACTAGGTGTGTGAGTACCTCTATGGATGAGTGGCGGTGTGTGAGTGTTTATATAGGTGTATGAGTGCATATGATAGTCCTGTACTGAGTGACTGTAAGTATGAGTGACTGTACAGGTGAGTGAGTGGATGTGTGTGTAGACCTAAGAATCAGTGAGTGGGTATGTAGTTTTTGGTGTTGGAGTGTCTATGGTTTTGAGAATGGCAGTCTGTAATTTAGAGTGGGTGTATCAAAAGTTATATTAGGGTGTGAGAAGATGCATGAAATTATCACATGGATGATGTCATCAGTGATGTCATTTGAGATGTCATCAGTGATGTCATCAGTGATGTCACTGACCATGTGATGAGTGATGTAATATGTGACGTCATCAGCAGTGCATTGCGGGCGCGAGTTATAGTTAGCTGAACTAACTATAACAGGGGAATTTCACGGGTTTTGTACGAGTGCAATGTCCAACTAACTATAACTGTCCCTAAAACCTATGGTTTTTTCAGTGAATTTCAAAGGTTTTTTAAATGCTAATTTCTAACTATAACGTGTCTGAAACCTATGGTTTTTTCAGTGAATTTCAAAGGTTTTTTAAATGCTAATTTCTAGCTATAACTTGCCTGAAACCTATGGTTTTTTCAGTGAATTTCAAAGGTTTTTTAAATGCTAATTTCTAACTATAACGTGCCTGAAACCTATGGTTTTTTCAGTGAATTTCAAAGGTTTTTTAAATGCTAATTTCTAACTATAACGTGCCTGAAACCTATGATTTTTTAAGTGAATTTCAAAGGTTTTTTAAATGCTAGTTTCTAACTATGCCAACAGAGGTAGGACATGTGAAGAAAGAAGAAAAAACGCACAGAAAGAAGCAAAAGATGTGCAGAAAGAACCAACAGAGGAGCAGAAAGAGGCCTTGTTGCAAAATCATCCTGTGCCCACAACTTTTTCAGACGGGTACTGGTGGTAACTGACTCTGACTAACCAGAGCCAGTGCGCGTTTGCACAGTGGTGAAGGGAGAGGGGGCCTGAGGTGACATGTGTGCAAACACGCCCGTGGCGCATTTTAAGTTGCGGGATTAAGTCCCCTTGAATCCTGAGGGTTCATGGGGCCCAACTAGCCCCCCAGGTACCTACAGTTAGGACCACAGAGCTGAGTTGCAGAGAGGCGTTCCGAGGCCACGCACCTTTTTCACCTCTCTGCAACGCAACTCTGTTGTGCTTACTGAAGGTACCTGGTGGGCTAGTTGGCCCCCAGGATTCAAAGGGAATTAACTCCCCAACTTAAAACGCACCACAGGGCGTGTTTGCGCACATGTCACCTGAGGCCCCGCCCCTCCCTTCACCACTGTGCAAACGCGCCCCGTGGCGCGTTTTAAGTTGGGGGAGTAGGTCACCTTGAATCCTGAGAGTCCCTGGGGCCCAACTAGCCCACCAGGTACTTCAAGTAAGCACCACAGGCCTGCGTTGCAACGCCTGTAACAAATTGTGCAGTTGTGTTTAGGTAGTGAAGAGGGTCGTGCTGGGGGTAGTGTTTTAGGGTTTAGGGTAGTGCAGTGGTGTTTGTGTAGTGTAGGTGGTCATTCTGGGGGTAGATTTAGGGTTTAGGGTAGTGCAGTGGTGTTTGGGTAGTGTAGGGAGTCGTGCTGGGGAGAGTGTTTTAGGGTTTAGGGTAGTACAGTGGTGTTTGGGTAGTGTAGGGGGTCGTGCTGGGGTTAGTGTTTTAGGGTTTTAGGGTTTAGGGTAGTACAGTGGTGTTTGGGTAGTGTAGGGGATACTGCTGGGGGTAGTGTTTTAGGGTTTAGAGTAGTGCAATGGTGTTTGGGTAGTGTAGGGGGTACTGCTGGGGGTAGTGTTTTAGGGTTTAGGGTCATGCAGTGGTGTTTGGGTAGCGTAGGGGGTACTGCTGGGGGTAGTGTTTTATGGTTTAGGATAGTGCAGTGGTGTTTGGGTAGTGTAGGGGTTCGTGCTGGGGGTAGTTTTTAGGGTTTAGGGTAGTGCAGTGGTGTTTGTGTAGTGTAGGAGGTCGTGTTTTAGGGTTTAGAGTAGTGCAGTGGTCTTTGGGTAGTGTAGGGAGTCGTGCGGGGGTATTGTTTTAGAGTTTAGGGTAGTGCAGTGGTCTTTGGGTAGTGTAGGGGGTTGTGCGGGGGTAGTGTTTTAGGGATTAGGGTAGTGCATTGGTATTTGGGTAGTGTAGGGGGTCATGCGGGGGTAGTGTTTTAGGGTTTAGGGCAGTGCAGTGGTGTTTAGGTAGTGTAGGGGGTCGTGCTTGGGGGAGTGTTTTAGGGTTTAGGGCAGTGCAGTGGTGTTCGGGTAGTGTAGGGGGTCGTGCTGGGGGAGTGTTTTAGGGTTTAGGGCAGTGCAGTCGTGTTCAGGTAGTGTAGGGGGTCGTGCTGGGGGAGTATTTTAGGGTTTAGGGTAGTGCAGTGGTGTTCGGGTAGTGTAGGGGGTCATGCTGGGGGTAGTGTTCTAGGGTTTAGGGCAGTGCAGTGGTGTTCGGGCAGTGTAGAGGGTCGTGCTGGGGTGGGGGTCATGCTGGGGGTAGTGTTCTAGGGTTTAGGGCAGTGCAGTGGTGTTCGGGCAGTGTAGGGGGTTGTGCTGGGGGTGGTGTTTCAGGGTTTAGGGCAGTGCAGTGGTGTTCGGGCAGTGTAGGGGGTCGTGCAGGGGTGGTGTTTCAGGGTTTAGGGCAGTGCAGTGGTGTTCGGGCAGTGTAGGGGGTCGTGTAGGGGTGGTGTTTCTGGGTTTAGGGCAGTGGTGTTCAGGCAGTGTAGGGGGTCATGCTGGGGGTGGTGTTTCAGGGTTTGGGGCAGTGCAGTGGTGTTCGAGCAGTAAAGGGGTCATGCTGGGGGTGGTGTTTCAGGGTTTAGGGCAGTGCAGTGGTGTTCGGGCAGTGTAGGGGGCAGTGCAGGGGGTGGTGTTTCAGGGTTTAGGGCAGTGCAGTGGTGTTCGGGCAGTGTAGGGGGTGGTGCAGGGGGTGGTGTTTCAGGGTTTAGGGCAGTGCAGTGGTGTTCGGGCAGTGTAGGGGGCGGTGCAGGGGGTGGTGTTTCAGGGTTTAGGGCAGTACAGTGGTTTTCGGGCATTGTAGGGGGTGGTGCTGGGGCTGGTGTTTCAGGGTTTAGGGCAGTGCAGTGGTGTTTGGGCAGTGTAGGGGGTCGTGCTGGGGCTGGTGTTTCAGGGTTTAGGGCAGTGCAGTGGTGTTCGGGCAGTGTAGGGGGTTGTGCTGGGGCTGGTGTTTCAGGGTTTAGGGCAGTGCAGTGGTGTTCGGGCAGTGTAGCGGGTCATGCTGGGGCTGGTGTTTCAGGGTTTAGGGCAGTGCAGTGGTGTTCGGGCAGTGTAGGGGGTCTTGCTGGGGCTGGTGTTTCAGAGTCTAGGGCAATGCAGTGGTGTTCGGGCAGTGTAGGGGTCTTGCTGGGGCTGGTGTTTCAGGGTTTAGGGCAGTGCAGTGGTGTTCGGGCAGTGTAGGGGGTCGTGCTGGGGCTAGTGTTTCAGGGTTTAGGGCAGAGCAATGGTGCTCAGGCAGTGTAGGGGGTTGTGCTGGGGGTGATGTTTCAGGGTTTAGGGCAGTGCAGTGGTGTTCCGGCAGTGTAGGGGGTCGTGCAGGGGTGGTGTTTCAGGGTTTAGTGCAGTGGTGTTCGGGCAGTGTAGGGGGTCGTGCTGGGGTGGTGTTTCAGGGTTTAGGGCAGTGTAGTGGTGTTCGGGCAGTGTAGGGTGTCGTGCTGAGGGGTGGTGTTTCAGGGTTTAGGGCAGTGCAGTAGTGTTTGTGCAGTGTAGGGGGTCGTGCAGGGGGTGGTGTTTCAGGGTTTAGGGCAGTGCAGTGGTGTTCGGCCAGTGTAGGTAGTGTTGCTGGGGTTGGTGTTTCAGGGTTTAGGGCAGTGCAGTAGTTTTCGGGCAGTGTAGGCGGTCGTGCTGGGGCTGGTGTTTCAGGGTTTAGGGCAGTGCAGTGGTGTTTGGGCAGTGTACGGGGTTGTGCTGGGGCTGGTGTTTAAGGGTTTAGGGCAGTGCAGTGGTGTGCGGGCAGTGTACGGGGTTGTGCTGGGGCTGGTGTTTCAGGGTTTAGGGCAGTGCAGTGGTGTTCGGGCAGTGTAGGGGGTCGTGCTGGGGGTGGTGTTTCAGGGTTTAGGGCAGTGCAGTGGTGTTCGGGCAGTGTAGGGGGTCGTGCTGGGGCTGGTGTTTCAGGGTTTAGGGCAGTGCAGTGGTGTTCGGGCAGTGTAGGGGGTCGTGCTGGGGCTGGTGTTTCAGGGTTTTGGGCAGAGCAGTGGTGTTCGGGCAGTGTAGGGGGTCGTGCTGGGGGTGGTGTTTCAGGGTTTAGGGCAGTGCAGTGGTGTTTGGGCAGTGTAGGGGGTCTTGCTGGGGGTGGTGTTTCAGGGTTTAGGGCAGTGGTGTTCGGGCAGTGTAGGGGGTCTTGCTGGTGGTGATGTTTCAGGGTTTAGGGCAGTGCAGTGGTGTTCGGGCAGTGTAGGGGGTCTTGCTGGGGGTAGTGTTTCAGGGTTTAGGGTGGTGCAGTGGTGTTCGTGCAGTGTAGGGGGTCGTGCTGGGGGTGGTGTTTCAGGGTTTAGGGCAGTGCAGTAGTGTTCGGGCAGTGTAGGGGGTCGTGCAGGGGGTGGTGTTTCAGGGTTTAGGGCAGTGCAGTGGTGTTCTGGCAGTGTAGGGGGTCGTGCTGGGGCTGGTGTTTCAGGGTTTAGGGCAGTGCAGTGGTGTTCGGGCAGTGTAGGGGGTCTTGCTGGGGGTGGTGTTTCAGGGTTTAGTGCAGTGGTGTTCGGGCAGTGTAGGGGGTCGTGCTGGGGTGGTGTTTCAGGGTTTAGGGCAGTGTAGTGGTGTTCGGGCAGTGTAGGGTGTCGTGCTGAGGGGTGGTGTTTCAGGGTTTAGGGCAGTGCAGTAGTGTTTGTGCAGTGTAGGGGGTCGTGCAGGGGGTGGTGTTTCAGGGTTTAGGGCAGTGCAGTGGTGTTCGGCCAGTGTAGGTAGTGTTGCTGGGGTTGGTGTTTCAGGGTTTAGGGCAGTGCAGTAGTTTTCGGGCAGTGTAGGCGGTCGTGCTGGGGCTGGTGTTTCAGGGTTTAGGGCAGTGCAGTGGTGTTTGGGCAGTGTACGGGGTTGTGCTGGGGCTGGTGTTTAAGGGTTTAGGGCAGTGCAGTGGTGTGCGGGCAGTGTACGGGGTTGTGCTGGGGCTGGTGTTTCAGGGTTTAGGGCAGTGCAGTAGTGTTCGGGCAGTGTAGGGGGTCGTGCTGGGGGTGGTGTTTCAGGGTTTAGGGCAGTGCAGTGGTGTTCGGGCAGTGTAGGGGGTCGTGCTGGGGCTGGTGTTTCAGGGTTTAGGGCAGTGCAGTGGTGTTCCGGCAGTGTAGGGGGTCGTGCTGGGGCTGGTGTTTCAGGGTTTTGGGCAGAGCAGTGGTGTTCGGGCAGTGTAGGGGGTCGTGCTGGGGGTGGTGTTTCAGGGTTTAGGGCAGTGCAGTGGTGTTTGGGCAGTGTAGGGGGTCTTGCTGGGGGTGGTGTTTCAGGGTTTAGGGCAGTGGTGTTCGGGCAGTGTAGGGGGTCTTGCTGGTGGTGATGTTTCAGGGTTTAGGGCAGTGCAGTGGTGTTCGGGCAGTGTAGGGGGTCTTGCTGGGGGTAGTGTTTCAGGGTTTAGGGTGGTGCAGTGGTGTTCGTGCAGTGTAGGGGGTCGTGCTGGGGGTGGTGTTTCAGGGTTTAGGGCAGTGCAGTAGTGTTCGGGCAGTGTAGGGGGTCGTGCAGGGGTGGTGTTTCAGGGTTTCGGGCAGTGCAGTGGTGTTCTGGCAGTGTAGGGGGTCGTGCTGGGGCTGGTGTTTCAGGGTTTAGGGCAGTGCAGTGGTGTTCGGGCAGTGTAGGGGGTCTTGCTGGGGGTGGTGTTTCAGGGTTTAGGGCAGTGGTGTTCGGGCAGTGTAGGGGGTCTTGCTGGGGGTGATGTTTCAGGGTTTAGGGCAGTGCAGTGGTGTTCTGGCAGTGTAGGGGTCTTGCTGGGGGTAGTGTTTCAGGGTTTAGGGCAGTGCAGTGGTGTTCATGCAGTATAGGGGGTCGTGCTGGGGATGGTGTTTCTGGGTTTAGGGCAGTGCAGTAGTGTTCGAGCAGTGTAGGGGGTTGTGCAGGGGTGGTGTTTCAGGGTTTAGGGCAGTGCAGTGGTGTTCGGGCAGTGTAGGGGGTCGCGCTGGGGGTGGTGTTTCAGGGTTTAGGGCAGTGCAGTGGTGTTCGGGCAGTGTAGGGGGTCATGCACGGGGTGGTGTTTCAGGGTTTAGGGCAGTGCAGTGGTGTTCGGGCAGTGTAGGGTGTTGTGCTGGGGCTGGTGTTTCAGGGTTCAGGGCAGTGCAGTGGTGTTCGGGCATTGTAGGGGGTCGTGCTGGGGCTGGTGTTTCAGGGTTTAGGGCAGTGCAGTGGTGTTCGGGCAGTGTAGGCGGTCGTGCTGGGGCTGGTGTTTCAGGGTTTAGGGCAGTGCAGGGGTGTTCGGGCAGTGTAGGGGGTCGTGCTGGGGCTGGTGTTTCAGGGTTTAGGGCAGTGCAGTGGTGCTCGGGCAGTGTAGGGGGTCGTGCTGGGGGTGATGTTTCAGGGTTTAGGGTAGTGCAGTGGTGTTCGGGCAGTGTAGGGGGTCGTGCAGGGGCTGGTGTTTCAAGGTTTAGGGCAGTGCAGTGGTGTTCGGGCAGTGTAGGGGGTCGTGCTGGGGCTGGTGTTTCAGGGTTTTGGGCAGAGCAGTGGTGTTCGGGCAGTGTAGGGGGTCATGCTGGGGGTAGTGTTTCAGGGTTTAGGGCAGTGCAGTGGTGTTTGGGCAGTGTAGGGGGTCGTGCTGGGGGTGGTGTTTCAGGGTTTAGGTCAGTGGTGTTCGGGCAGTGTAGGGGGTCTTGCTGGGGGTGATGTTTCAGTGTTTAGGGCAGTCCAGTGGTGTTCGGGCAGTGTAGGGGGTCTTGCTGGGGTAGTGCTTCAGGGTTTATGGCAGTGCAGTGGTGTTCGGGCAGTGTAGGGGGTCATGCTGGGGGTGGTATTTCAGGGTTTAGGGCAGTGCAGTGGTGTTCGGGCAGTGTTGGGGGTCGTGAAGGGGGTGGTGTTTCAGGGTTTAGGGCAGTGCAGTGGTGTTCGGGCAGTGTAGGGGGTCGTGCTAGGGGTGGTGTTTCAGGGTTTAGGGCAGTGCAGTGGTGTTCGGGCAGTGTAGGGGGTCATGCAGGGGCTGGTGTTTCAGGGTTTAGGGCAGTGCAGTGGTGTTCGGGCAGTGTAGGGGGTCATGCTGGGGGTAGGGTTTTAGGGTTTAGGGTAGTGCAGTGGTGCTTGTGTAGTGTAGGGGGTCGTGCTGGGGGTAGTGTTTTAGGGTTTAGGGTAGTGCAGTGGTGTTTGTGTAGTGTAGGGGGTCATGTTTTAGGGTAGTGCAGTGGTGTTTTGGTAGTGTAGGGGGTCGTGCTGGGGGTAGTGTTTTAGGATTTAGGTTAGTGCAGTGGTGTTTGGGTAGTGTAGGGGGTCGTGCTGGGGGTAGTGTTTTAGGGTTTATGGTAGTGCAGGGTGTTTGTGTAGTGTAGGGGTCGTGCAGGGGTGGTGTTTCTGGGTTTAGGGCAGTGGTGTTCGGGCAGTGTAGGGGGTCATGCTGGGGGTGGTGTTTCAGGGTTTGGGGCAGTGCAGTGGTGTTCGAGCAGTAAAGGGGTCATGCTGGGGGTGGTGTTTCAGGGTTTAGGGCAGTGCAGTGGTGTTCGGGCAGTGTAGGGGGCAGTGCAGGGGGTGGTGTTTCAGGGTTTAGGGCAGTGCAGTGGTGTTCGGGCAGTGTAGGGGGTGGTGCAGGGGTGGTGTTTCAGGGTTTAGGGCAGTGCAGTGGTGTTCGGGCAGTGTAGGGGGTCGTGCAGGGGTGGTGTTTCAGGGTTTAGGGCAGTGCAGTGGTGTTCGGGCAGTGTAGGGGGCGGTGCAGGGGGTGGTGTTTCAGGGTTTAGGGCAGTACAGTGGTGTTCGGGCATTGTAGGGGGTGGTGCTGGGGCTGGTGTTTCAGGGTTTAGGGCAGTGCAGTGGTGTTTGGGCAGTGTAGGGGGTCGTGCTGGGGCTGGTGTTTCAGGGTTTAGGGCAGTGCAGTGGTGTTCGGGCAGTGTAGGGGGTCGTGCTGGGGCTGGTGTTTCAGGGTTTAGGGCAGTGCAGTGGTGTTCGGGCAGTGTAGCGGGTCATGCTGGGGCTGGTGTTTCAGGGTTTAGGGCAGTGCAGTGGTGTTCGGGCAGTGTAGGGGTCTTGCTGGGGCTGGTGTTTCAGAGTCTAGGGCAATGCAGTGGTGTTCGGGCAGTGTAGGGGGTCTTGCTGGGGCTGGTGTTTCAGGGTTTAGGGCAGTGCAGTGGTGTTCGGGCAGTGTAGGGGGTCGTGCTGGGGCTAGTGTTTCAGGGTTTAGGGCAGAGCAATGGTGCTCAGGCAGTGTAGGGGGTTGTGCTGGGGGTGATGTTTCAGGGTTTAGGGCAGTGCAGTGGTGTTAGGGCAGTGTAGGGGGTCGTGCTGGGGGTGGTGTTTCAGGGTTTAGGGCAGTGCAGTGGTGTTCCGGCAGTGTAGGGGGTCGTGCAGGGGGTGGTGTTTCAGGGTTTAGTGCAGTGGTGTTCGGGCAGTGTAGGGGGTCGTGCTGGGGTGGTGTTTCAGGGTTTAGGGCAGTGTAGTGGTGTTCGGGCAGTGTAGGGTGTTGTGCTGAGGGGTGGTGTTTCAGGGTTTAGGGCAGTGCAGTAGTGTTTGTGCAGTGTAGGGGGTCGTGCAGGGGGTGGTGTTTCAGGGTTTAGGGCAGTGCAGTGGTGTTCGGCCAGTGTAGGTAGTGTTGCTGGGGTTGGTGTTTCAGGGTTTAGGGCAGTGCAGTAGTTTTCGGGCAGTGTAGGCGGTCGTGCTGGGGCTGGTGTTTCAGGGTTTAGGGCAGTGCAGTGGTGTTTGGGCAGTGTACGGGGTTGTGCTGGGGCTGGTGTTTAAGGGTTTAGGGCAGTTCAGTGGTGTGCGGGCAGTGTACGGGGTTGTGCTGGGGCTGGTGTTTCAGGGTTTAGGGCAGTGCAGTGGTGTTCGGGCAGTGTAGGGGGTCGTGCTGGGGGTGGTGTTTCAGGGTTTAGGGCAGTGCAGTGGTGTTCGGGCAGTGTAGGGGGTCGTGCTGGGGCTGGTGTTTCAGGGTTTAGGGCAGTGCAGTGGTGTTCGGGCAGTGTAGGGGGTCGTGCTGGGGCTGGTGTTTCAGGGTTTTGGGCAGAGCAGTGGTGTTCGGGCAGTGTAGGGGGTCGTGCTGGGGGTGGTGTTTCAGGGTTTAGGGCAGTGCAGTGGTGTTCGGGCAGTGTAGGGGGTCTTGCTGGGGGTGGTGTTTCAGGGTTTAGGGCAGTGGTGTTCGGGCAGTGTAGGGGGTCTTGCTGATGGTGATGTTTCAGGGTTTAGGGCAGTGCAGTGGTGTTCGGGCAGTGTAGGGGGTCTTGCTGGGGGTAGTGTTTCAGGGTTTAGGGTGGTGCAGTGGTGTTCGTGCAGTGTAGGGGGTCGTGCTGGGGGTGGTGTTTCAGGGTTTAGGGCAGTGCAGTAGTGTTCGGGCAGTGTAGGGGGTTGTGCAGGGGTGGTGTTTCAGGGTTTAGGGCAGTGCAGTGGTGTTCTGGCAGTGTAGGGGGTCGTGCTGGGGCTGGTGTTTCAGGGTTTAGGGCAGTGCAGTGGTGTTCGGGCAGTGTAGGGGGTCTTGCTGGGGGTGGTGTTTCAGGGTTTAGGGCAGTGGTGTTCGGGCAGTGTAGGGGGTCTTGCTGGGGGTGATGTTTCAGGGTTTAGGGCAGTGCAGTGGTGTTCGGGCAGTGTAGGGGTCTTGCTGGGGGTAGTGTTTCAGGGTTTAGGGCAGTGCAGTGGTGTTCGTGCAGTATAGGGGGTCGTGCTGGGGATGGTGTTTCTGGGTTTAGGGCAGTGTAGTAGTGTTCGAGCAGTGTAGGGGGTTGTGCAGGGGGTGGTGTTTCAGGGTTTAGGGCAGTGCAGTGGTGTTCGGGCAGTGTAGGGGGTCGCGCTGGGGGTGGTGTTTCAGGGTTTAGGGCAGTGCAGTGGTGTTCGGGCAGTGTAGGGGGTCATGCACGGGGTGGTGTTTCAGGGTTTAGGGCAGTGCAGTGGTGTTCGGGCATTGTAGGGGGTCGTGCTGGGGCTGGTGTTTCAGGGTTTAGGGCAGTGCAGTGGTGTTCGGGCAGTGTAGGCGGTCGTGCTGGGGCTGGTGTTTCAGGGTTTAGGGCAGTGCAGTGGTGTTCGGGCAGTGTAGGGGGTCGTGCTGGGGCTGGTGTTTCAGGGTTTAGGGCAGTGCAGTGGTGCTCGGGCAGTGTAGGGGGTCGTGCTGGGGGTGATGTTTCAGGGTTTAGGGTAGTGCAGTGGTGTTCGGGCAGTGTAGGGGGTCGTGCAGGGGCTGGTGTTTCAAGGTTTAGGGCAGTGCAGTGGTGTTCGGGCAGTGTAGGGGTCGTGCTGGGGCTGGTGTTTCAGGGTTTTGGGCAGAGCAGTGGTGTTCGGGCAGTGTAGGGGGTCATGCTGGGGGTAGTGTTTCAGGGTTTAGGGCAGTGCAGTGGTGTTCGGGCAGTGTAGGGGGTCGTGCTGGGGGTGGTGTTTCAGGGTTTAGGTCAGTGGTGTTCGGGCAGTGTAGGGGGTCTTGCTGGGGGTGATGTTTCAGTGTTTAGGGCAGTGCAGTGGTGTTCGGGCAGTGTAGGGGGTCTTGCTGGGGGTAGTGTTTCAGGGTTTATGGCAGTGCAGTGGTGTTCGGGCAGTGTAGGGGGTCATGCTGGGGGTGGTATTTCAGGGTTTAGGGCAGTGCAGTGGTGTTCGGGCCGTGTTGGGGGTCGTGAAGGGGTTGGTGTTTCAGGGTTTAGGGCAGTGCAGTGGTGTTCGGGCAGTGTAGGGGGTCGTGCTAGGGGTGGTGTTTCAGGGTTTAGGGCAGTGCAGTGGTGTTCGGGCAGTGTAGGGGGTCATGCAGGGGCTGGTGTTTCAGGGTTTAGGGCAGTGCAGTGGTGTTCGGGCAGTGTAGGGGGTCGTGCTGGGGATAGGGTTTTAGGGTTTAGGGTAGTGCAGTGGTGCTTGTGTAGTGTAGGGGGTCGTGCTGGGGGTAGTGTTTTAGGGTTTAGGGTAGTGCAGTGGTGTTTGTGTAGTGTAGGGGTCATGTTTTAGGGTAGTGCAGTGGTGTTTTGGTAGTGTAGGGGTCGTGCTGGGGGTAGTGTTTTAGGATTTAGGTTAGTGCAGTGGTGTTTGGGTAGTGTAGGGGGTCGTGCTGGGGGTAGTGTTTTAGGGTTTATGGTAGTGCAGGGTGTTTGGGTAGTGTAGGGGGTCGTGCTGGGGGTAGTGTTTTAGGGTTTAGGGTAGTGCAGTGGTGCTTGTGTAGTGTAGCGGGTCGTGCTGGGGGTAGTGTTTTAGGGTTTAGGGTAGTGCAGTGGTGTTTGTGTAGTGTAGGGGTCATGTTTTAGGGTAGTGCAGTGGTGTTTGGGTAGTGTAGGGGGTCGTGCTGGGGGTAGTGTTTTAGGGTTTAGGATAGTGCAGTGGTGCTTGTGTAGTGTAGGGGGTCGTGCTGGGGGTAGTGTTTGAGGGTTTAAGGTAGTGCAGTGGTGTTTTTGTAGTGTAGGGGGTCATGTTTTAAGATGCAATGCTCCAATACCTGACCAGTCTGCACTACATAAAACTGCAAAAAACTAAAAATAAAAAGTGTTTTGCACACTTTTGTCATTGGGCTATATGTGGGCTACATCTGGGAAATATTTGTGCTACATTTGGGCTCTTTTTTCACTGGTGGCCATCTTGGAAGACTTCTTTGTTATGAAGTTTCCTAATTTCTTCATTTACTGCAGTCTCCTCAGTAGGAAATGCTTTCAGTTTTTACTTTGATTCCATCAAGAAGGCATTCAGATGTGTCTCACATCTGCCATAAATTCAGAATGTTAGCACTCTAGTTGCTCATTAGATCACTGGAGTAAAGCTACTGCTCACCAGGGAGTTAACTGGTAGTCTGCTGCTGGTATTGAAAGTGAGATCTCACTTAAAACATGCCCTAATTTTTCTTTCTGCAGCACTAACCATAATTTCTATTTCAAAAAGAACCCCTCATTTTGTTCCTTTTTAAATTAAATGTTTTAAGTGTTACCGGTTTATTCCAATCAAGATGGCTTCAGGTGTGCCATACTTTTGTCATAAGTAAGGCTGTTAGCGCTCTAGTTGTTCTTTAGAACACTCTGGAAAGCTGCAGTAGAACACAAAGGCATCAACTGGCAGGCTGCTCCTGTTGAAATATAACAGGAAGATATTTGAGATCACACTTGAAATATGTCCTAATTTTTCTTTCTACAGCACTAACCATAATTTCTATGACAAAATGAACCCCATCATTTTGTTCCTTTTTAAATTAAATGTTTTAAGTGTTACCAGTTTATTCCAATCAAGATGGCTTCAAGTGTGCCATACTTTTGTCATAAGTAAGGCTGTTAGCACTCTAGTTGTTCTTTAGAACACTCTGGGAAGCTGCAGTAGAACACAAAGGCATCAACTGGCAGGCTGCTCCTGTTGAAATATAACAGGAAGATATTTGAGATCACACTTGAAACATGTCCTAATTTTTCTTTCTACAGCACTAACCATAATTTCTATGACAAAATGAACCCCATCATTTTGTTCCTTTTTAAATTAAATGTTTTAAGTGTTACCAGTTTATTCCAATCAAGATGGCTTCAGGTGTGCCATACTTTTGTCATAAGTAAGGCTGTTAGCGCTCTAGTTGTTCTTTAGAACACTCTGGGAAGCTGCAGTAGAACACAAAGGAATCAACTGACAGTCTCTGCCCTTGTTGGATGTACATGTTTTACTGAGAATGTCAGACTTCATTCTCACATGAGTGAGAAAGATAATGTGAATTTACAGAAAATATGCTCTCATTTTAGCTTCTGGAGCACCTTCCAAACCTCCATGGGACAAGCATGAGAAAATAGTGTTCTCTCAAACATGATTCATGATATCCCAGCAGAAGGTTTTTCACATGGTAAAATCACCTTAGAATACACCACAATTCCTAAAATTAGTATGGTACCATCAACAAATAAATTCTAATGTAACTAAAGCCTGTTAGCACCCTTTATAGTTCTCCTTTTGGTGACCCTCAAAATCTTCTATTCACTACAATGCATTTCAATGAGCTACTATCATTTATATTGGTCCCAAGATGGCTGCCAGCAATTCCAGGATGAAGTGCTGACAGCCAATCAGATCTCACGATGAAATGTGTGGTTAGGCTCCGCCCAGATATATATGTGACTTTACTTTTGATTTTCTCAGGAACTACTGAACGGATTTACACCATTTAAGCAAAAGGCACGACACTGAACCAAGGGCTACCTCTTTGCCAAATTTGGTGTAATTCCGTTCAGCAGTTCGGGCTGTAGCTGCGACTAAAGGTTCCTATGGAAAAATGAATGGGGAAAACGCATTTTGGGACCCCCCTTTTTTCTTGGCCCCCGCTTGACGTATCACCTTGAGACTTTCAGGATAGGAGCGGACCGGAGCGCCCCAACAAGTTGGAAACTTTCGCGAAGATTCGTCAACCGGCGCCAACGTTATTTCAAATAGAATGTCGCGGATTTCCTATGGATAATAGGTTTTAACTATAACTATCTACTGGCGACCGCCAGTAGATAATATATATATATATATTCAGCTCCAAAGTTGTCCACCAGATGAGCAGCACTCAGACAACAGCAGCAAGACACCAGCCTTTAATAGGTATGAACGGTATTCCGCCTACGGATACTTTAAACAGCCTTTCCGTATAGGACTGCCTGACGCGTTTCGAAGTTCCTCAACTTCTCCTCAGAGGGTTTAACAGAAAGGATGCATGCATGTACCGGTCCCAGTTCACATTTAAATATTGCACGCCCCCAAATGGGCCGCTCCTTTGAGACTGTGCATGATGGGAGCTGTAGTCTCGGCACTTAGTAATCCACAAATGGATGCACACATAATGTTCTGTTGAATTCAAAGTCCTCAATGGACCCCGCAGACGGGCCCGTCCAAAATCCTCTGCTGCTGCCCCACATTTACGATTCAGTCAATACCAAGTCGCGTGGCCCCCTTGATTCGCGGGGTGGTGCTCGCTCCGCGGCAGGACGGCCGCGTATAGAGTCAGCTCCAAAGTTGTCCACCAGATGAGCAGCACTCAGACAACAGCAGACAGCCTTTAATAGGTATGAACGGTATTCCGCCTGCGGATACTTTAAACAGCCTTTCCGTATAGGACTGCCTGACACGTTTCGAAGTTCCTCAACTTTTCCTCAGAGGCTTAAACGGAAAGGATGCATGCATGTACCGGTCCCAGTTCACATTTAAATATTGCACGCCCCCAAATGGGCCGCTCCTATGAGACTGTGCATGATGGGAGCTGTAGTCTCGGCACTTAGTAATCCACAAATGGATGCACACATAATGTTCTGTTGAATTCAAAGTCCTCAATGGACCCCGCAGACAGGCCCATCCAAAATCCTCTGCTGCTGCCCCACATTTACGATTCAGTCAATACCAAGTCGCGTGGCCCCCTTGATTCGCGGGGTGGTGCTCGCTCCGCGGCAGGACGGCCGCGTATAGATTCAGCTCCAAAGTTGTCCACCAGATGAGCAGCACTCAGACACTGTCTCCGTTCAAGCCTCTGAAGAGAAGCATATAGAGCTTCGAAACGCGTCAGGCATTTCCATTACGGAGCAGCTTCTACAAGCGGATCCTCGTCCCTGCCTATCATAAACAAAGCTGTTGATCGAGTGCTACTCACCAGGTGGAGAACCTTTGGAGCAGAATGTAATACGCGGCCGTCCTGCCGCGGAGTGTGCACCACCCCGCAATGTTATGGGGGCCACCCGACATGGTAACTATCATGTTGGCTATGTGGGCCAGCAGCCGTAAACAGGATTGAGGACGAGTCCACTTGCAGGGTCCATACAGGACAAGATTTGTGTGCTATCCGGACCACATTTCCCACAATGAACAGTCTCATTCGAGCTTCCCATTGGTGGGTGTGCAATATGAAAATGGCGAAGTGGGTTCAGCGTTTGCACACACTGTCTCCGTTCAAGCCTCTGAAGAGAAGCATATGGAGCTCGAAACGCGTCAGGCATTTCCATTACGGAGCAGCTTCTACAAGCGGATCCTCGTCCCTGCCTATCATAAACAAAGCTGTTGATCGAGTGCTACTCACCAGGTGGACAACCTTTGGAGCAGAATGTAATACGCGGCCATCCTGCCGCGGAGTGTGCACCACCCCGCAATGTTATGGGGGCCACCCGACATGGTAACTATCATGTCGGCTATGTGGGCCAGCAGCCGTAAACAGGATTGAGGACGAGTCCACTTGCAGGGTCCATACAGGAGAAGATTTGTGTGCTATCCGGACCACATTTCCCACAATGCACAGTCTCATTCGAGCTTCCCATTGGTGGGTGTGCAATATGAAAATGGCGAAGTGGGTTCAGCGTTTGCACACACTGTCTCCGTTCAAGCCTCTGAAGAGAAGCATATGGAGCTTCGAAACGTGTCGGGCATTTCCATTACGGAGCAGCTTCTACAAGCGGATCCTCATCCCTGCCTATCATAAACAAAGCTGTTGATCGAGTGCTACTCACCAGGTGGACAACCTTTGGAGCAGAATGCAATACGCGGCCGTCGTGCCGCGGAGTGTGCACCACCCCGCAATGTTATGGGGGCCACCCGACATGGTAACTATCATGTCGGCTATGTGGGCCAGCAGCCGTAAACAGGATTGAGGATGAGTCCACTTGCAGGGTCCATACAGGACAAGATTTGTGTGCTATCCGGACCACATTTCCCACAATGCACAGTCTCATTCGAGCTTCCCATTGGTGGGTGTGCAATATGAAAATGGCGAAGTGGGTTCAGCGTTTGCACACACTGTCTCCGTTCAAGCCTCTGAAGAGAAGCATATGGAGCTTCGAAACGCGTCAGGCATTTCCATTACGGAGCAGCTTCGACAAGCGGATCCTCGTCCCTGCCTATCATAAACAAAGCTGTTGATAGAGTGCTACTCACCAGGTGGACAACCTTTGGAGCAGAATATATATATATATATATATATATATATATATATATATATATATATATATATATATATTACCTACTGGCAGTCGCCAGTAGGTAGTTATAGTTAGGACCTAGTTTCAATAGGAAAAGCGTTTTTTCTTTTGCCAATATCTTTGGCGCCGTTTGACAAATCTTTGCGAAACTTTCAAAACTAATGGCCCGCTCAGGTCAGCTCCTGTCTTGAAAGTTTCGGGGTGATTCGTCAAGCGGGGGCCGAGAACAAAGGGGCGTCCCAAACGTGTTTTCCCCATGTTAATTTCAATAGGAAAAATTGGAACAGGCTACAGCCCGAACTGCTGAACGGAATTACACCAAATTTGGCAAAAAAGGTAGCCCTTGGTTCAGAAAGAGACCTTTTTTTTAAATGGTGTAAATCCGTTCGGTAGTTCCTGAGAAATTAAAAAAAGAAAAATATCGATATCTGAGCACCGAGGAGGATTCGCGAACCCTCCCGGGCACGAGCTTCACTCTAATCCAGTAGGTAATATATATATATATATATTCACAGAAAAAAACAAATGTTACAGAGATGTTATAGTTAGGCTGACATTTCACTCGTACAAAACCATGGAAATTCAACAGTTACAGTTAGCTGAGCTAACTATAACTCGCACCCCCACAATGCACTGCTTATGACCTTACATATTACATCACTCATGACATGGTCAGTGACATCAGTGATGACATCTCAAATGACATCACTCATGACATCAGCCACAACATTACTAACACACTCACTCACACCCCCATAGAACCTTTCATACACCCACTCCCAATCCCACACAACCATTCACTAACTCATTCACAGACCCATTCCGGGACTTACACACCCACTCACCTCCTGGCACACTACTAGATAGGGGATGAAGTCCCCTTGGCTCTTCAGGGTCCTTGGGGGCCAACTAGCCCTCCTGGTACCTCTTGTAAGACCCACCCAGCTGCATTGCTGAGGGGTCACCAGAGGCCACGCCCCCTTTCTCCACCACTCTGCAAACGCGGCTCCTGGCGCACTACTGCTTCGGGGATGAAGTCCACTTTAGTCCGGAGGCCCTCAGGAGGCAGGGGGACCTCACACCCCACCAGCAATGTGTCAAGAGGCACTTGTTTAGAGTGGTGGAGAAAGGGGGTGTGGCCTCCGACCACCTCTCAGCAATCCCACTGTGTGGGGCATACTGGAGGTAATAGGAGGTCTTGTTGGCCCCTAAGGACCCTCAGCAGCTAAGGGGACTTCATCCCCCAACCAGAAGCGCGCCAGAAGACGCATTTGCTGAGTAGTGGAGTAAGGGTGCGGGCCTCCTGTGAGTTGCCAGCTTTTTTTTGTCTTTCTTTTTTAGGAAGGGGGGCGCGTGCCCCCCTTCCCTGGACCATTTTGGGTCCCAGGGACCCCATTCCCCCGGGCCCGGCCTTTATTATTTTTTTTTATACATAAAGGGAGGGGGGCCCTTTTTGGCCCCGGTGACCCCATCCCCTGGGGCTAGGCCTTCATAATTTTTTTTAAAGGGGAGGGGGGCTGCGTGGCCCCCTTCCCCAGGTCAATTTTGGCCCGGGGACCCCATCCCCTGGGACCTGGCCTTAATCATTCTTTTTTTAAAGGGGAGGGGGCCAGCGCGGCCCCCCTCCCCGGGCCGATATTGCCCCGGGGACTCCATCCCCTGGGGCACGGCCACCTCATTGGGGACCGAGGGGGGAGCCTGAAGACTCCCACAGTCCCTGCCGGCTCCCCACCTCCTGCAGGAGCCGCCATTACTTTTGAACAGAGGGAGCTGCAAACAGCAAGCTCCCTCTGTCCAAAAGCAATTCTACTCTGCTTCGTGGAAGCAAGAGCATTTTCTGCTCTCGCTTGCACAAAGCGGACTAGAGTTTGCTATGGCTTGGTGGGAGCGGTGCTCCTGCCAAGCCACAGCAAACTGGAATGTATCGGGGTGAGCCTTGGGGGGTGGTGCTCCCCAGGGCAATGTAGGCTCCAGGTGGTGGTCCCCAGGCCGAGGGGTACGCAACAGCCCTATTAACTATTGTATTAGTTCCCCCTGGGAGGTGGCAGTCGCAGGGGTGGCATGGAGGGGCCAGAGCCCCCCCACACTTTGTTATTTATTTTAGTCTCAGGAGGGTGGCGGTCCCCGGGGCAGCAGGGTAGGCCCTATGGCCTCCCCTGCATTACTTTAAAAAAGTGTGCCCTGGGGAAGTGGTGGTCCCCGAGGCAGGGGGGGTCCACGAGGCCCCCCACAATATGTAAATTAGCCCCGGGGAGGTGAGGCCCCCATATTGTTTATATTAACCCCGAGGAAGTGGCGGTCCCCGGGGCAGAGGGGTCCGTAAGGCACCCTCCAGATAATCAGAAATAGCCCCGGGGAGGTGGCAGTCCCCAGGGCTGTGGGTAGGCCCAGTGGACTTGCCTACATTCATAATGAAAACTGCCCCGGGGAGGAGGTGGTCCCCGGGGCTTTGAATAGCCCGAGGAGGGGGCCTGTGTGCCCCCTCCTATACTTGTGATATGCCACCGGGACCTGGCCCACCCGGGGGTTATTGTAAAGCAAGTGCAGGAGCCCGCGATTGCCTTTTTAAAAAAAAAAACTTGCTGCGAATTCACAAATATCGTAATTTTCAGCAATTAAAAAAAAAAAAATGTTTTTAGGCCCTGGCGGGGTCCCAGGGAGACCCCAAGACCATGGCTTGGGGGTCAGGGTATTCCTACCCTGCAGCCTTTTCTTTATTTTCACTTTTTTGGGCGGACTCGGTGAAGCCGTGCCTCAAGATGGCTGCCAACACTTTCTGGTTGAAGTGTTGGCAGCCAATCAGAGCAGTGCATTTCCCTGCACAAGCTCATCTTTGTTCGCGAAGGCTTCGTGGCCAGAGATATATCTATAATATTCAACTTAAATTTCTCAACAAATGCTGAACGGATTTACACCAAATAACAAAAAGCACAATCTGCATAACAAGATCTACCTTTCTGCCAAATTTGGTGTAATTCTGTCCAGTGGTTCAGACTGTAGATGCCACAACACGTTCCTATGGAAATTAACATTACAAATGCACACTTCTTTTTCTGCCCTTATTTCTCAGTCACCACTGCATGGACGATTCCCAAACTTTCTTAAACACACAGAACCTAATTTGACACTTTTTTGGGAAAATTTCATGAGGATTGGTTAAACGATGCCAAAGTTATAGGCAAGTCAAAAAGGCTTTTCCTATGGAAACTAACTTTATATTTTTCTTAATTGGGTGGGGATTCCCCAAATCCCCTTTTTAAATTACTTTTACTACCCTATACCCTATACCCTTGCCCAACCCTAAACCCTATAAACACACTTACCATTCTATACCCCTACAAACCTGTAAACCCTGAAAAAAAACCCTTACCAATCTAAACCCTTACCAGACCCTTTACCCTATTGAAACCCTTACCACCATATACCGCTATCCACTCATAAACTCTAACAACACCTTACCAGCCTTTGCCCCTACCCACCCCTAAACCCTAAAACACCCTAACCCCACTATACCCTTACCCATCCCAAAACCCTTAAAACACCCTTACCACCCTATACTGTTACCCACCTCTATATCCCCTGAAAAGCACCCTTACTACCCTATAGCCTTACCCACCCCCAAAATCTAAAAACACCCATACCACCATATACCCTTACCCACCCCATAACACAAAAAACACCCACACCACCTTAAGCTCCTACCCAACACTAAACCCTAAAAACACCCATACTGCCCTATACCTTTACCCCATCTAAACTCTAAAAACACCTTTACCACCCTGTACCCTTTCCCACTCTGAAACCCTAAAAACACCCTTACCATCTTGTACCGTTACCCACCACTAAACCCTAAAAATACCCTTTCCACCCTATACCCTTAGCCATTCCATAATGCTAAAAACACCCTTATAACCCTTTACCTCTACCCACCTCTAAACCTATAAGCACCCTGCTACCCTATACCCTTACCCACCCCTAAAATCTAAAAACACCCTTACCACCCTATACCCTTACCCACCCCATAACCCAAAAATACCCTTACCACCCTATACCCCTACCCACTACTAAACCCTAAAAGCACCCCCACCAACCTATGCCCCTACCAACACCTAAACCCTAAAAGTACTGTTACCACCCTATATCGCTACCCACCCCAAAATTCTAAAAACACCCTTACCACCCTATAGCCGTACCCACTGCTAAACCCTAAAAACACCTGTATTCCCCTATACCCATACCCACGTCTAAACTTTAAAACACCCTTACCACCCCATACCCTTTCCCACCCCTAAACCCTAAAAACACATTTACCATCCTATACCCCTACCCACTACTAAACCCTAAAAGCACCCCCACCAACCTATGCCCCTACCAACACCTAAACCCTAAAAGTACTGTTACCACCCTATATCGCTACCCACCCCAAAATTCTAAAAACACCCTTACCACCCTATAGCCGTACCCACTGCTAAACCCTAAAAACACCTGTATTCCCCTATACCCATACCCACGTCTAAACTTTAAAACACCCTTACCACCCCATACCCTTTCCCACCCCTAAACCCTAAAAACACATTTACCATCCTATACCCTTACCCATCCCTAAACCCTAGAAACACCCCTATACCCCTACACAACCCTAGACCCTATAAAACACCCTTGCTACCCTATACCCCTACCCACTCTAAACCTTAAAAGCACCCTTACAACCCTACGCCTCAAACCCACCCCAAACACTAAAAACATCCCTACCGCCTTATACCCTTACCCATCCCTAAACCCTTAAAAACCCTTACCACCCTGTAACCCAATCCACTCCTAAATGCAAAAAACACCCTTACCACCCTATGTCCTTACCCACACCTAAACACCCAAAACACCCTTACCTATCTACACCCTTACCCATCCCTAAACCTTAAAACACCCTTACCACCCTATACCTCTAGCCACCCCTAAGCCCTAAAAACACCCTTACTGCCTTATACTCTTACTCACCCCTAAACTCTAAAAACACGCTTACCACCCTATACCCTTACCCACTCCATAACCCTAAAAACACCCTTACCACCCTATACCCCATCCACTCCTAAACCCTAAAACACCCCCACCACCCTATGCCCCTACCCACCTCTAAACCCTAAAAACACCCTTATCACCCAATACCCTTACCCAAAGGCATGCGAGTTAAAGGAATATTCATACTAAAGGCTTGGGTGATAAAGGCATTGCATTGTAAATGCATTGAGCGGTAAAGGTTTTGTGGTAAAAGTATTACGTTGAAAAACATTGTGGTAAAGGCTGTCTCCCAAGGAGAGGAGGCCATCAGGTGAGAGAGGATGTTTTCTAATCAAGAGCTGGACATATACTGAGAGATGGAAGATGCAAGGTGATGGGTAGCTGGAGTCAGAGAAGGGGCAAGAATATTACAGTGAGCCACTTCAACTAGAAGCAAATATGGTGACTAGGGGTGGGTGGAAGTCTCGGAAATTCATTCCCATTGAATTCCGCTGAGTTACATAAAAACTCTGAGAGATTCCGCTGAGTTCCGAAAGTAGGCGAAGTTTGGCTAGTAGTGCTGCTTGCGCTGATGTTTAGCACCAGGAGCTTGTTCTACGCTGTAAAATCAGCACATATGGTACCACATGGCACACCAGAGGGCACAGCTTTCTCAACGCAAATGGTCGAGACCTGCCTCGACCGCCCGTGTTGAGAAATCTCGCCGGGAGGCGTTCTAGCACCCGAAAATCGCACTGGGGCCGCAGATTCTCGCTTGCCAATGTAATGTTGGTGATCCGTGCACGAGGAAAAAATCTGCCACATGGCGGTTTGCGAAGTTTTGCCGGAACTCCGCGTTCCAAGCAGAATGTGGAGTGGGCAAAACTCTGTGAACTTCGTCGGTGGATCGAAATTTTCACCCAGTCCTAATGGTGACCAGATGTTCATAACCAAAAACCAGAACTGGCCATAGACACAGAAGTAGGACTATATGTTATCAAGATTGTTGGAAGTGAGTGTCCTTATTCCTTACCGCCGCCACCAAATGCTGGAGGCGGGAGTTCCCGTCCCACACCGCTGTTGCCAGGTGCGAGATCCGGACCCCTCGTTTGTACGTTAGGCTAAGTAAGGACACCGTCTGAGATAGCCCTGCTCACCCCCTTAGTAGCTTGGCACGAGCAGCCAGGCTTATCTCCAAGGCACGAGTGTACAGTATGTGCAACCACACTCACAGCAACCCCATGATGTCACCACAAATAGACTCCACACGAGTTTTTATAAAACGAGTATAATCTTTATACAAGAAGATATACAATATGACCACACAATACAAAACCAACATATAATAATGGGTAGTATTCCTCCCGGTGGATTGGTAGGTTCTAATCCCAACTACCGCTTCTAACCAACAGTTAAGCTGACTTCTAACCGTTTCCAAAAGGTTAGGTAGGTCGTATTGCTAGAATCACACACGTTGCAAAAGAAACAAAATACTGCAATGCATAACGATATACTCCTGAACTGTGCAATAGAGAAACAATGCCATACGTAGTGCCACAGTCATGTACTTTGCAATAGAAGGAATAATGCAATGCGTATCACCACCAGCATGCCCTGTGCAAGGAAGAAACAAAGCAATGCGTCACGCTACAATCATGTACTGTGCACTGAAGAAATAATGCAATGCGCCACGTTATAATCAGGTACTGTGCGATGAAGAAATAATGCAATGTGCTACGCTTACAATCATGTACTCTGCAAGGAAAAATAACGCAGTGCGTAGCGCACCCAGCATGTAGTTCGTCAGGCACAAATAGAGTCAGGCGTCATACGACAGTTCGATAGTTCGTTAGCAGCAATAATGCAAAGTGTAATACGACAGTCTAGGTGCTCCGTTAACAGTTGCCCCCGACATCGATCAATGATGACACAAAAGTACCGCTTCTCACTCCGGCCCCAGTACTGCCCCTCCTTGGGCCAGCACGGGCCTTGATCCGAGCCGAAGCAACAGGCTCACGCAGCTGCCAGGAGCGAGAGGCCAAGAGAGTGTCCCTCCGAGCCCGCACCCCACCCCAGGTGGTGATCCATGTTACCTGGGGGGGCGCGACCCCACTCTCCTCCCCTCCTTCAGCGACTTGGGCCTTGATCCAGAACTCCGTAAATGGGCACAGCGAGGTCGGGCCGGCGACTCCGCTCCTCTGGGACTGCCGGTCCGGGCCGCTACTGCTGCACTCCGAGGGCCCAATGACCTGGCCCTCCTTCCGGCGGTCTCAGTGGACACTGAGACCCTCCCTCAGCACTTGTGGAGACTTACTTCGATTTTGGTACACACGCTACCCAGGCACTCCTCACCAGCGCCTCTGGTTGCACCGCGACACGCACTCTGCGCGTCCGAGACTCGCCTCTTCTCTGGTGCATACGATGACCAGGCGATCGTCACCACGCCTCGGCTTGCACCTCGACACGCACCCTGCGCGTCCGAGTCTCGCCTCTTCTCCCGGTGCACACAACGACCAGGCGCTCTTCATCAACGCCTCGGCTTGCACCACGGCACGCACCCTGCGCGTCCGAGTCTCACCTCTTCTCTCGGTGCACACAATGACCAGGCGCTCTTCACCAACGCCTTGGCTTGCACCACGACACGCACCCTGCGTGTCCGAGAGTCACTTCTTTTCCCGGTGCACACAACGACCAGGCGCTCCTCACCAACGCCTCGGCTTGCACCACGACACGCACCCTGCGCGTCCGAGTCTCACCTCGTCTCCCGGTGCACACAACGACCAGGCGCTCCTCACCAACGCCTCAGCTTGCACCACGACATGCACCCTGCGTGTCCAAGACTCAGTTTACTCCTGCGTGCCCACGATCACAAGGCACAACTTCTCAGGGTCTCAAGCTGCAAAAGCACGCGCACACCGCGTTGCTTGGGACTTCTCCGGAAACTTTTATGTTCCTGTGTTTCCAAACAGGGAGCCAGCTCACCTCGGGCCCTTGGGGTTCAGGACACAGCACAAAGCACAGTCCTGTTCAAGAAGGGGGGGACACCACCCACTGCAATGTCCCTTCAGTCTCTTCCTTAGTAAAAGCTACAAACTGCTGGCCAGCCCCAGATCACGAAGCAAGGGTCAGTCCTATCCAGCAGTCTCTTCAGCAACTTCTTCCTTGGCAGAGGTTCTTCTTGACCACAAAAGAGGTCAAAGCCTTTGCAGACTCGACCTGTCCATTTTGCCATTCAAAATTACACCAAATTCTAGGGGTTTCAGTTCTCTTAGTTATACCCCTTCATGTCTTTGAAGTTCGATGTGCTCAGGGGTCCCTGACCCCTGCCTAAATCAGTTCTGGGTGTCTCCCTCCCAGTGTCACCTTTCTCCCTTTGTTACTGGGGGTCTGGACCCTTAATCACTCAGCAGGAGATGGGTCAATTGTTTTATAGCTGCAACCCAGGCCTCTTCACCTCACGGGGTTTCTCCTCGCATACTCTCCAGATGCAGGTCAGCCAGGTGCCATCTCACCCCCTCCCATCTCAGATCCAGACAGTCAATCCACATTCAGCAGAGACACACAGAAATGCTTAAAGCACAAAACTCAGCCACTTTCTATAAGAGTGGTTTCTGAACACACAGTGACAAAACCACTTTCATAGAAAGATGTGTTATGACACTGTGAGTTCATACATACTAAACTTCACCTCTCCATTATAAACTTATAGGAAACTAGGCTAACAAAACACCATACCCAGCCTCCCCCATTCTGTCCTATGGGCAGAATGGCCTTTCACCAGTGAAAACGAAATGGAGTGTTTTTTCACTGCCAGGACACAGCACACACCTCAGTATATGTCCTGCCTTTTACCTACACTGCACCCTGCCCAGGGGTTACCCGGGACCTACCACAGGGGTGCCCACAGTGTATGCAAAAGGGAAAGTAAGGCCTGACAAGTGGTTGCACTTGTCAGGACAACATGCGAACTTAGCAAACTGCGCGCAGGCCCTACACTGAAGGCCTGAGTTCCCTTCTCTGCGCGCCTTTGCATTATTAGCCCTTGCACACACAGTGCACATCACTAGGGACTTTTACTAGTAAGTCAAACATATCAATCATGGCCAACCAATTACCATGGTACTTTACATCGGGAACCCTTGTACTTTGACACTGATCAGCAGTGGCAAAGTACCCAAAGCATCTAAATTGGCAACTCTATGTCAGGAAAACGGTGTAGGGGGAAAGCAAAAAGTTTAGGGAACTTTAGACAAAAAGGCCAAGTCCTACACAACTCCCTCCCAGCCAAAAGCCAGGGTAGACCAATCATTACCTTGATGGACTTCCCTGCTTCGGGCGATAGAACCAGTATGCAGGCCTTCTACCACAGGGACACCCTCCTGTTCCTCGCCTTCCTGACCCCAGGGTTTTTTCCTGATCACTACCCCCTGAGCCAACAATGCTGTTCCATGGATCCCTCCCGGCCAGGGGAACCCCTCCAGGGGTGCTGGACCCATGCCAACCCCACCCTGGAGTGGTACCCTGGGAAGGCCCATTGGTCAGGATACTACCTCCAGTCATACTGCCCTCCAGGTTAAAAGTGGGTTTACTCTGGTCACTTCTAGGGTACCCAGCCCCACTAGCTGGACACTGTCCCACCGGTGTGCCCACTGGGGAACACAACCCTCTTTTAACCTTCCATTTATTTTTCTGGGCCTGCCACTTAGGAATGGCACCCACAAACTTCAGGACGGCAGGAGCTCTGGCTACAGACTCCCCACGCCCTCCTGACGCTAGGTGTTCTTCCTCACACCTCTGGCAAGTCGGCACTAGACCTCCACCCGGGGGCTCTCCTACGGCCCCCCCAGTTTCCTGGGTGGAGCTGCTGATCCTTGGGGGTGCTGCTTACTCTTCCTCCCCCTCTTTTGAGACAAGAGGCTAGCCAGCAACCCCTAATCACTACTCTGGGATCTCCTTGCGCCACTTGGCCCTCCTTCCCTCTCTGGGGCCTTTTCAGGCCCCTGGACCCATGACCAGGTGTCCGGTTCTCGTGGAGACTCCCGGGAATTAAGGAGCCCACACCTTAACCCGGGGTGGTGCAATCCTGAAAAATAATTTCTGAGCCTAGGCTCCCCTGGGCCAAATTGGTCAACCCCGCCAAATCATTTACCATGCTAACCACTACCCAATCCTCCAGTGCACTCTTGTAATCATCCACACTTGGCACTGGCTGTGCGCTGCCACCAATCACACTGGACTCTGTTTGTTTACCCTTAATGTCCAGTTCCCTCATGCTTAACTCATGAGCGAAGAGAATCCGTTTCTCTTCCAACGCGAGAGCGTTCCTGCTCTCCTCTGCTTGAGTTTTAAGTTTTAACACCTCCAACTCATGCAGTCTGACCCTTTGGTTTTCCTCCAACTCCTCTGGTGAAAAACTCCTCCCTGAATGGCTACTACCAGCCCCTGCGGCTGGTCTCTCCACTGGCAAATCCTGTGGACCAAATCCATTCCCTGGGTCATCCTCATCCACCTCAACATCCCCCGTCTCCTGAGCCTCTTTGGCTTCCCACCAGGCCCTCAAGGCCATTTGCAGCTCTTCCTTCTTGGCGCTACCTTTCATGGGACATCCCAAAGCTCTGCAGAATTTCCTCAACTGATCAACCTTGTAGGAAAACAGTGCCTCATGTTAAACTCTAATTCTGTAGCCTCAGCCTCACCGGCTATCTGGCTCTCTCCCTGAGACATGATGTGTGGTTTAAAGGTTACTCAACAATAGAACCAACAAGTCCAAAAACACAATATGTGGTTGCGTCGTGGTCTGTGATCAATTTATGATGAACACCAATTACTGTGAGTGATTTTGCACATACACATTTAATTTACATTAGGATCGAATCCCACCGCTCTGCCGCCAAATGTTGGAAGTGGGGGTCCTTATCCCTCACCGCCGCCACCAAATGCTGGAGGCGGGAATCCCCGTCCCACACCGCTGTTGCCAGGTGCGAGATCCAGACCCCTCGTTTCAACGTTAGGCTAAGTAAGGACACCATCTGAGATAGCCCTACTAACCCCCTTAGTAGCTTGGCACGAGCAGCCAGCCTTATCTCCAAGGCACGAGTGTACAGTATGTGCAACCACACTCACAGCAACCCAATGATGTCACCACAATTAGACTCCACACAAGTTTTTATAAAACGAGTATAATCTTTATACAAGAAGATATACGATATGACCACACAATACAAAACCAACATATAATAATGGGTAGTATTCCTCCCGGTGGATTGGTAGGTTCTAATCCCAACCACCGCTTCTAACCAACAGTTAAGCTGACTTCTAACCGTTTCCAAAAGGTTAGGTAGGTCGTATTGCTAGAATCACACACGTTGCAAAAGAAACGAAATATTGCAATGCGTAACGATATACTCCTGAACTGTGCAATAGAGAAACAATGCCATACGTAGCGCCACAGTCATGTACTTTCCAATAGAAGGAATAATGCAATGCGTATCACCACCAGCATGCCCTGTGCAAGGAAGAAACAAAGCAATGCGTCACGCTACAATCATGTACTGTGCACTGAAGAAATAATGCAATGCGCCACGTTATTATCAGGTACTGTGCGATGAAGAAATAATGCAATGCGCCACGCTTACAATCATGTACTCTGCAAGGGAAAATAACGCAGTGCGTAGCGCACACAGCATGTAGTTCGTCAGGCACAAATAGAGTCAGGCGTCATACGACAGTTCGATAGTTCGTTAGCAGCAATAATGCAAAGTGTAATACGACAGTCTAGGTGCTCCGTTAACAGTTGCCCCTGACATGGATCAATGATGACACAAAAGTACCGCTTCTCACTCCGGCCCCAGTACTGCCCCTCCTTGGGCCAGCACGGGCCTCGATCCGAGCCGAAGCAACAGGCTCACGCAGCTGCCAGGAGCGAGAGGCCGAGAGAGTGTCCCTCCGAGCCCGCACCCCACCCGAGGTGGTGATCCATGTTACCTAGGTGGGTCGCGACCCCACTCTCCTCCCCTCCTTCAGCGACTTGGGCCTTGATCCAGAACTCCGTCAATGGGCACGGCGAGCTCGGGCCGGCGACTCCGCTCCTCCGGGACTGCCGGTCTGGGCCGCTACTGCTGCACTCCGAGGGCCCAATGACCTGGCCCTCCTTCCGGCGGTCTCAGTGGACACCGAGACCCGCCCTCATCACTTGTGGAGACTTACTTCGATTTTGGTGCACACGCTACCCAGGCACTCCTCACCAGCACCTCTGGTTGCACCGCGACACGCACTCTGCGCGTCCAAGACTCGCCTCTTCTCTGGTGCACACGATGACCAGGCGATCGTCACCATGCCTCGGCTTGCACCTCGACACGCACCCTGTGCGTCCGAGTCTCACCTCTTCTCCCGGTGCACACAATGACCAGGCGCTCTTCACCAACGCCTCGGCTTGCACCACGACACGTACCCTGCGCGTCCGAGTCTCACCTCTTCTCTCGGTGCACACAACGACCAGGCGCTCTTCACCAACACCTTGGCTTGCACCACGACACGCACCCTGCGCGTCCGAGACTCACTTCTTTTCCCGGTGCACACAACGACCAGGCGCTCCTCACCAACACCTCGGCTTGCACCACGACACACACCCTGCGCGTCCGAGTCTCACCTCATCTCCCGGTGCACACAACGACCAGGCGCTCCTCACCAACGCCTCGGCTTGCATCATGACATGCACCCTGCGCGTCCGAGACTCAGTTTACTCCTGCGTGCCCACGATCACAAGGCACAACTTCTGAGGGTCTCAAGCTGCAAAAGCGCGCGCACACCGCGTTGCTTGGGACTTCTCCGGAAACTTTTATGTTCCTGTTTTTCCAAACAGGGAGCCAGCTCACCTCGGGCCCTTAGGGTTCAGGACACAGCACAAAGCAAAGTCCTGTTCAAGAAAGGGGGGACACCACCCACTGCAATGTCCCTTCAGTCTCTTCCTTAGTAAAAGCTACAAACTGCAGGCCAGCCCCACATCATGAAGCAAGGGTCAGTCCTATCCAGCAGTCTCTTCAGCAACTTCTTCCTTGGCAGAGGTTCTTCTTGACCACGAAAGAGGTCAAAGCCTTTGCAGACTCGACCTGTCCATTTCGCCATTCAAAATTACACCAAATTCTAGGGGTTTCAGTTCTCTTAGTTATACCCCTTCATGTCTTTGAAGTTCGATGTGCTCAGGGGTCCCTGACCCCTGCCTAAATCAGTTCTGGGTGTCTCCCTCCCAGTGTCACCTTTCTCCCTTTGATACTGGGGGTCTGGACCCTTAATCACTCAGCCGGAGATGGGTCAATTGTTTTATAGCTGCAACCCAGGCCTCTTCACCTCCCGGGGTTTCTCCTCGCATGCTCTCCAGATGCAGGTCAGCCAGGTGCCATCTCACCCCCTCCCATCTCAGATCCAGACAGTCAATCCACATTCAGCAAAGACACATAGAAATGCTTAAAGCACAAAACTCAGGCACTTTCTAAAAGAGTGGTTTCTGAACACACAGTGACAAAACCACTTTCATAGAAAGATGTGTTATGACACTGTGAGTTCATACATACTAAACTTCATCTCTCCATTATAAACTTATAGGAAACTAGGCTAACAAAACACCATACCCAGCCTCCCCCATTCTGTCCTATGGGCAGATTGGCCTTTCACCAGTGAAAACGAAATGGAGTGTTTTTTCACTGCCAGGACATAGCACACACCTCAGTATATGTCCTGCCTTTTACCTACACTGCACCCTGCCCAGGGGTTACCCGGGACCTACCACAGGGGTGCCCACAGTGTACGCAAAAGGGAAAGTAAGGCCTGACAAGTGGTTGCACTTGTCAGGACAGCATGCTAACTTAGCAAACTGCGCGCAGGCCCTACACTGAAGGCCTGAGTTCCCTTCTCTGCGCGCCTTTGCATTACTAGCCCTTGCACACAAAGTGCACATCACTAGGGACTTTTACTAGTAAGGCAAACATACCAATCATGGACAACCAATTACCATGGTACTTTACATAGGGAACCCTTGCACTTTGACACTGATCAGCAGTGGCAAAGTACCCAAAGCATCTAAATTGGCAACTCTATGTCAGGAAAACGGTGTAGGGGGAAAGCAAAAAGTTTAGGGAACTTTAGCCAAAAAGGCCAAGTCCTACAAAGATGCAGTGGGCCTACAACAATGAGAGTGCCTACTCCTATAGAAGGGACTACATAGGCACATCCCACAGATTTATAAAACAGACTAGATATATGGACGATAAAGCCCAGTTTTAGAGACTATTCGTTTTGCTCCATTTCAGAACATTTAGACCAGCTCATGGGTGGAAGGTGAAAGATAAAGTTTGCATACCGTGACTGGGCGGAAGGAGTTGAAGTGACTGTAATAGGTGTTGGTGGAAGGGGGCGTATGGAAAATGCTGAAAACGTTCAAAAAAGCTCTTTTCAACTAATAGCATATAGCAGATTCCTACCATGTTATTTGACACGAGGAAGTGCTCAGTTTATTTCTCACGCTTTTTTTTAGTACGTCTTAATCCTCATACTTTTTAAAGTATCTATATTGACCACATGCCATACAATTTTTAATAATCATAGTAATTAGGGAAATTCAGCAGTTTTATTCAAGACATTCGTAGAATCCAATTTAGCAATCTAAAGTTTCAGAGTAGATTTCAAAGCTAGGTTCAGCTTTGTTTTGCCCTAGTTATATTTATATGATATCATACGGCAGATGTCCTACCTGACACAAAGGCTAATTCATTGCAGAGTGATGTCCTACGGCATATGCTGTCAAATGTTGATATTGTAATAATAAGTCCTCAGAAGTTGAATTAAAACACACCATACGAGTACTTGGGAACGTCACTCCCAAAATATTCCAAAAACAAACACGTACTGCACCTTTCGGTAACGTGACACAAGCCCTCCAGCCAATAATTAGTGACAGTTCTTTTAATTCTGGCAAAATATAAAGCATAATGCGTTTTGACTCCACACATGACAGCTAATGCAGGGGTGGTCACTTATTAGATATTTAAATAGCCAATGTATCAACAGTGAAGACGGACATGCAGTATTTCAATACTCATACAAGGACTTGTAATAAAAATAATTATCCAAGTGGATTTTACATGCGGATATTCAAATGAAGTCAGTGAATACTTTTCAAGTTTTGATGCACTGGTAAATCTGTTGTAATTAAATATTCTTGCAGCCACTTTTTACTGTCACTGACCAACGTTCCTTGTTTAAAAAGGACCCCAACGTCCATAATGATTGTTGCTAGGTGAGTAAAACCATGTCCCTACGTATCACTGACTGACACAAGGTTAGTACCTTTCAATAGGATAAGCATTTTTTGTTTTGCCATTAACTTTAGCGCTGCTTGACGAATCTTCACACATTTTTTTTTAAACGTCCCCTTTTTTATTCAGCAGGTGTGTTGAAGGTTTGGGGGAGATCCGTCAATCAGGGGCTGAGAAAAAAGGGGGGCCCAAAATGCATTTTCCCCATGTTATGGTATTTTTCATTTTTTGAACATTACTATAGCCCGAACCGCTGAAGGGAATTGCACCAAATTTGACAAAAAGCTATATGGTGGTCCAGAAAGCGTGCTATTTGTGATTTGGTATAAATCTGTTCAGTAGTTTCAGAGATATTTAAGTTTTATATATATAGATATCTAGGGACAGGAGTCCTTGCAGTGGACTCGTGGAGCCTACTAAAATTTGATTGGCTGCCAACACTTCAACCAGGAAGTGTCGGCAGCCATCTTGGGACTCAGTTGATTCGAGTCACTGAAAAAAAGGTAAAAAAAAAGAAATGGGGGCAGGGTAGACACACCCTAGGCCTCTTGGGTGGGGGGGTCCCACTGGGACCCACAGGCCCATAAAATAATTTAAAAAAACATTTCAGCGACATATGCGGATCTGGATGAAAATGTACAAAAAAAACGCTTCGTTCATTATCAGCCCCCGGGTGTGCCAGGTCCCTGGGTCTTTATGCAAATATAGGAGGGGGCTTATTAATGCTCCGGGGACCACCACCTCCCTGGGCTTCTTTCAAAAAGAATTTGGGAGAGGCCCGTACGGTCTCCCCCCCAGCCCCGGGGACGGCCACCTCCTTGGGGCTTTAATTTAAAAGAATGCTGGGCTCATGAACCACCCCCGCAGCTTGGGGGCTGTCACCTCCCCGGGGCTCTAATTGGAAATAATGCGGGGGCTGCACGGACCCCCCGCAGCCCCGGGGACCACCACCTCCCTGGGGCAAATAGAAAGAAAGTAGGGTGCCACGCGCCCCCTCTCCTGGAGCCAATATGGCCCTGGGGACTGCTACCCCCCAGGTCCAGCTCCTGCTATGTCCCAGGGAGCCCACCCTCGGGATATAGCTGTTTGCTATGGCTTGGCAGGAGCTTTACCGCTCCTGCCAAGCCATAGTAAACGCTGCTCCGCTTTTAGCAAGTGAGAGCATTAAAAATGCTCTCACTTGCTGAAAGCAGAGCAGAATTGCTTTTGGACAGCGGGAGCTGCATGTTCCAGTGCATGTGCATGTGGGACCAGGGCACCCAAACTAGCGGCCAAGCCCGGTGTAATGGGCTCCCCATGGCCAAAATAGGCCAAGGAGGGGGGCCGCGCGACTCCCCCTCCCCTTATTGTTTTTATTTAAAAAAATAAATAAATGCATAGGCCGAGCCACGGGGAATGGGGTCCCCTGAGCCCCCTCCCTTTAATGAAATAATTTTGTTTTGAAAAAAGGCCAGGCCCTGAGGGATGGGTTCTCCGGGACCAAAATTGGCCCAGGAAGGGGGGTGGGCAACGTGGCCCCCTCCCCGATTCGGGAAAACATTTAAATAAATTAAAAGACCTTCAAGTCACCAGAGGCCCACTCCCTTTCTCCACCACTCTGCAAACGGCCTCCTGGCGCACTACTGGTTGGGGGATGAAGTCCTTTTGGGTCCAGAGGGTCCTTGGGGGCCAACAAGCCCTACTGTTACCTCCAGTAAGTCCCACACAGCGGGATTGCTGGGACGTCTTCAGAGGCCACGCCCCCTTACTCCACACTCTGCAAACACACCTCCTGCCACACGGCTGGTTAGGGGGATGAAGTCCCCTTGGATGCTGAGGGTCCTTGGCGGCCAACAAGCTCTCCTGTTACCTCCAGTAAGTCCCACACAGCAAGATTGCTGAGAGGTGTTCGGAGGCCAGGGCCCCTTTAACAACCACTATGCAAACGTGCCTCCTGCCGCACTGCTGGTTGAGGGATGAAGTCCCCTTGGATGCTGAGGGTCATTGGCGGCCAGCAAGCCCTCTTGTTACCTCCAGTAAGTCCCACACAGTGGGATTGCTGAGAGATCTTCGGAGGCCATGCCCCCTTTCTCCACCACTCTGCAAACATGCCTCCTGGTGCACTGCTGGGTGGAGGATATAGTCCCCTTGGATGCTTAGGGTCCTTGGGTGCCAACAAGCCCTCCTGTTACCTCCAGTAAGTCCCACACAGCCTGATTGCTGAGAGGACTTCAGAGGTCACGCCCCCTTTCTCCACCACTCTGCAAATGAGCCTCCTGGTGCACTGCTGGTTAGGGGATGAATTCCTCTTGCCTCCAGATGGTCCTTGGGCACCAACAAGCCCTCCTGTTACCTCCAGTAAGTCCCACACAGCCTGATTGCTGAGAGGACTTCGGAAGCTACACCCCCTTTCTCCACCCCTCTGCAAACGTGCCTCCTGGTGCCCTGCTGGTTGGGGGATGACCTTCGCTTGCCTCCAGAGGGTCCTTGGGTGCCAACTACCCCTCCTGTTACCTCCAGTAAGTCCCACACAGCAGATTGCTGAGAGGTTATCAGAGGCTATGCCCCCTTTCTCCACCACTCTGCAAATGCACCTACTGGCACACTGATGGTTCAAGAATGATGTCCTCATAGTTCTAGAGGGTCCTTGGGGTTAAACTACCCCTTTTGTTACCTTCAGTAAATCCCACACAGCACGATTGTTGTAAGGATTTCGGAGGCCATGCCCCCTTTCTCCACCACTCTACAAACGCGCCTCCTGGTGCACTCCTGCTTGGGGAATAAAATCCCTTTGGCTTCTGAGGGACCCTGGGGGCCAAGAAGCCATCCTGTTAACTCCAGTAAGTCCCTTACAACGGGATTCCTGAGAGCTGGTCGGAAGTACCATCCCCTTTCTCCACCACTCTGCAAACAACCATAGAAATTCATGTAAAAAACCAAAGGTTACAGGGATGTTATAGTTAGGAAATAGAATGTGAAAAACTTTAGAAATTCACTGAAAAAAACAAAGGTTACAGGGACATTATAGTTAGGAAATAGAATTTAAAAAACCTTAGAAATTCACTGAAAAAAACAAAGGTTTCAGGGATGTTATAGTTAGGCTGAGATTTCACTCTTACAAAACCAGTGAAATTTAGCAGTTATAGTTACCGGAGCTAACTATAACTTATGCCCCCGCAATGCACTGCTTATGACCTCACATATTACATCACTCATGACATGGTCAGTGACATCACTGATGACATCACTGAGAGGTTGTCGGAGGCCACACACCCTTTCTCCACCACTCTGCAAGCGCGCCTCCTTGTGCACTGCTAGTAGGGGGATGATCAGAGGGTCAGATCTTTATCGCCAATTGAGGGGGTGGGACATGGGCGCCTGCTTTGCCCCAGTTATGCTAAATTGCATATGGGCTGGTGGGACAAGCAGGTGCTGGCCCAGGAATTTGCCCAAGAGATGACGGATAACATGATCCTTTGGTCACGTTATATAGATGATTTATTCATCATTTGGGGAGGTACAAAGGATACAGCAGAGAGATTTGTTGAGAGAATCAATATTAACCATCTGAATTTACATTTCACTTCCAACATCAGTGCGAAAGCAGTCCAGTTTTTGATCTTACTGTGTATGTTGATCAGAATAAACTGCATTCAAAAACTTTTCGAAAGACCACTGCTGGCAATACAGTGTTACATGCCCACAGTTTCCATCCAAATTGATTACAATACAGTATCTTGTATGCGGAGAATCTACACATGTAGAGAAACTGTAGTAGCAATGCACAACTGGAACTAGCCCAACAAGAACTTAGAGGCAGATTTGTTGCACAAGGCTACAATGACAAGGTGCTTGAGGGTGCTAGGAGTAATGCAAACTCTAAAACAAGGGATCAACTGTTGTTTTCAGACCAATTGAGAGATGCAGATAGTCAGCAAGAGATTTGACACATTACTGGTTATAGTCCCCAAATGCAAAAGTGAGACAGATCTTGCAGCAACACTAGCACCTACTACGTAGTGACCCTGTCATAGGCTCAAAGATTCACTGCAGGCCCCTGATTGCTTTCCGCAGAGCAAGATCAATGAGAAATGATGTTGTGGTCAGCAGTCCGGAAATGCAACAGTGAGGAACGTGGCTCATGGGCAATGGTGGTTTTAGGAAGTGCCACAAATGCAAGGCCTTTAAACATGAAGTCAATACCACACGATTGGCCTTGCCTTTTTCAGATGGGGTTTGGAAGATTACGCAAACATTACACTGAGTTTGTTGTTACGTGTTGAGGTGTACTTGCTCCAAATTGTACACAGGTAGCACAATTTTAAAGGTTCATCAACGTATTTAGCAGCATGTTAGGGCGATTAAACACAAGGAGCAGACATATCCTGTAGCCAGACATTTTGAAGCAGTACACAAGAGCAAGATAGAGGATTTGAGTTATTTTCTATTAGACCAAGTGCCGAACAGAATTACAGGTGGCAACAGAGAACGCTGCCTTAGGCAACTAGAGTCTAAACATATTCTCAGATTTAATACTAAAGTTCAGGCAGGGTTGAATACAGAAGAGGGTCTCTTTTATAGAATAGTGAACAATGGTCTACAAAGAAACTTATGAGTTTGAGCCAATCTGGATAATATTTAATGTTGGGATTACTTCTAGTGATGGAATATAATTTTTATGGATGTTTTTTTTTTATCGCACTGAGCACTTTATGTAATTGTGAATTGATGGTCCTTTTGGAAGTAACTTTGGGAAACAGTGATAACAGACATTGATCAAGATTGTAGTAGGTTACAGCAGTGATGATATCCAATTTTAGTGTCATGGTCCTTCATGGAAGTTTGCACAATTAATTTTTAGGAGAGGTTTGTTCTAATCCAGATCTTAGATATTTTTTTAGTGTACATAATATGCCAATTTGCACCAATGCACTTTATGAAAATGGGCACTTGCCCTTTAATCCCTGTGCTTGCATACCGTTGGTTGCTCTGTGTCCAAATAGAGCCTGTTGGTAACATCAGAGGAGTCAATTGGTATAAATATTTGAAGGACTCTGCATTTGCTTTCATAATTTTGCGTAATTTTGCACACTGCTGTACAGCATTTTGCACCATTTGCATGTTTGCACAATGTAATCTAGCTGAATCTGCACAACGCACTGCTGTGCGGAATGACATTTGCCAAGGACATCAGAGGAAGGATTTTTGGAAGACTGGCAGTGTGAGCTGGCACAATTGCCGGTAAAAGAGCAGTTTGTGTAATGGTGTCATGTGAAGAGAACTTTGGGGGAAAAACATTGTTGGACTTTCCAAAATCATCAATTTAATTTCATTTTATTTTATCATCACATTGTATCCAGCACTGTAAAGTTGCAACCACTCAATTTTGATAGGTGTAATGAGTAGCACTGGCTCATGATGTATTAATGTTGAGGTGTTGAGCACTGTCACTTTAAATGCAAAATCAATCCCATGGGTACAAAAAGGCCAAAATCGCGACTTACAGCTGTTGTGAAAAAGACTGCATTGACGGTTGAAACGCGTCACCTGAGCCACAAATAAAGTCCACTGTAAGCGAACCCGAGCGTGCTGGAGCCTGTTTCTGAAGAATGAATGGGTGTGTTGAAATATATAGATATATATATTCATTCAAAAACCAAAGGTTACAGGGTCGTTATAGTTAGGTTCTGAATTTACTCACACAAAACCATAAATATTCAGCAGTTATAGTTATGGTTAACTCAAGTAGCTATAACTCGCGCCCTAAGGTAGCTATAACTTGCACCCCCACCATGCACCGTTTTCTCATGAATAATTTTGTTGCAAATGTTGCAGCGATAATATCAATGCTGCCATAGAAGGTGTCATCAATAATGTAATATGTGGAGTAATTAGATGTGCATGGTGAGGGCACCAGTTATTGTTACCTTACCTTATAACGTCCCTGTAACCTTTGTTTTTTTCCAGTGAATTTCTATGTTTTTTTATCAGGGATGTTAATATAACCAGTGCCGCTCACTGCCTTGGGCCATGCGCGGCAGGCCAACCCTGCCGTATGCACCCAAACACAAGTGCGCACGGCCTTTGGCCAGGCGCAGCATGCGGTTTGATGCAGTGGGTGTTTTTAAAAAAACAATTCTCTCTGCGGGTGGATTCGCGAATCCACGGACTAGACACAATATTGTGCCCACGAGAGGTCCCTAAGGGACCTCTCTATGTGTCCTATGGAGTCAGGATGCCTGTATCCTGATCCCTTATATGTTTTTGCACTTATCTTTTCCCACCCCCCAGCCGATGCGACAAACATAATTGCGGGCGCAACTTTTCTATCAGGTTGCAACCAGCCAATCATGGCCTTGCCCGGATTCTCGGATCCACCGTAGGATCCGCGCCCCTTGATATCTCTATTTTTTAACCTTTAATATCTCTCAAACTACTAGACGGATTTACACCAAATAATTGAAAGCGTCATCTGCATAACCAAATCTAGCTTTTTGTCAAATTTGGTGTAATTCAGTTCTAAAAACAGCAGTTCGGGCTGCATAATCCCCCTAGACATAACATGGGGAAAAAGTGTTTTGGGACCCCTATTTTTCTCTGCCCCACATGACGGATCACCCCGAAACATTCAACACAGCAGCTGAACTGACTAGAGTATAAGTTTTGAAAGTTATTGGCAAAACCAAAAATTATTTTTATATCACTGTACCTGCGCCTTCGGGTGTGATCTGCTGGTGTTAAAAGCGGCTGGATGAAGGGACGAAAGAAACCTGCTATAATTTAAAAACAAATGGATTTCCAAGCAAAATTCGATTGAGTTATTAAACTCAATGTACAGGACTGATTGGAACAACTCGCTTTGAACAATGAGCACAAAAGCGTCTCCAGGATTCAACTTTTCCAACATGAGGAATGCTGGGAATTGCAGTCCTGATGCACCTCAACCAATGACAGAGAGGCAGCACGATTTAAAACAGGTGGGAGAAAAAACCTGGGAACCATGCATCTGAGGAAAGCACTTTTGCTGAAACGCGTCATGCTTGTTTTTAAGGAATAAAAGGAACTTTCTGAAGCCCCGCTGTGTGCTCTGGTTTGTTGCCAAAGGAGAACAAATGCTGTTTTTATATATATATATATATATATATATATATATATATATATATATATATATATATATATATATATATATATATATATATATATATATATATCTATTACTGGCGGTTGCCAGTAGATAGTTATAGTTAGGACCTATTATCCATAGGAAATCCGCGACATTCTATTTGAAATAACGTTGGCGCCGGTTGACGAATCTTTGCGAAAGTTTCCAACTTGTTGGGGCGCTCCGCTCCGCTCCTACCCTGAAAGTCTCGGATTGATTCGTCAAGCGGGGCCGAGAAAAAGGGGGTCCCAAAACGCGTTTTCCCCATTCATTTTTCCATAGGAACCTTTAGTCGCAGCTACAGCCCGAACTGCTGAACGGAATTACACCAAATTTGGCAAAGAGGTAGCCCTTGGTTCAGACTGGTGCCTTTTGCTTAAATGGTGTAAATCCGTTCAGTAGTTCCTGAGAAATTCACAAGTAAATTCACATATATATCTATGGCCGAGTAGGGTCCGCGTACCCTCCCGATCACGAGCTGCATGCTAATTGGCTGTCAGCTGGCTGTCAACATTCCAATTCAGGAAGTGTTGGCAGCCATTTTGTCCCTCAGTAGAACCGAGGGACAGAAACAAGTGCGCAAAGCGCACAAAGGGGGCAGGGTAGAAACACCCTAATCCCCTAGGCCTGCTCAGGGGTCCCACAAGGACCCCCTGGGCAAAAGCATTTTTTTTTTTTTAATCGGCAGGATGCGCTCAGGGTGCGCGGATCCTGTCGAAAAAAAATCGGAGCGCGGTCTCCGCGCTCGATGTTAATTTGCCCCCGGGTGGGCCAAGTCCCGGGGGCATGGTGGGGGGTTACATTTATGTATGGGGGCCTCTAAGGGCCCCCCAAGCCCCGGGGACTGCCACCCCCGGGGCTTTAACAAAAAATGGTGCGGGAGGGCTCTTTGCCCTCCTGCTGCCCCGGGGACCGCCACCTCCCCGGGGCTTCTGTTTTTTTTTTAACCTGTGTGGGGGCTCCAGCCCCCACACGCCCGGGACCGCCACCTCCCCGGGGCACTAAAAATTAAAAATGGGGGTCCGTTTTGGAGCCCCGGGGACCACCACCTCCTTTGAAAATGTGGGGAGGGGGGCCGCGCGGCCCCCTCCTGGAGCCAGTGATGGCCCTGGGGACCGCCACCCCCAGGGCCGGCTCCTGCAGTGTCCTGGGGTGCCTACCCCGGGACACTGCTGTTTGCAATGACAGGACGGGAGCCTCGCGGCTCCCGTCCTGTCATTGCAAACTTGCTTTGGATATTGGAAGAGAGAGCAGGAAACCTGCTCTCGCTTCCAATATCCAAAGCTGATTGCTTTCCACATGGGGAGCAGCATGTTAGCTGCTCCCCATGTGGAAAAGCAATGCCGGCTCGCGCAGGAGGCGGGGAGCCGTCTGGGACTGTGGGGGGATTGGGGACCCCCCCCACAGTCCCCAACCAGAGGCCAGGCCCCGGGGGATGGGGTCCCGGGGCCATAAGTGGCCAGGGAGGGGGCCACGCAGCCCCCTCCCCAAATTTAAAAAAAAAAAAAAAGAAAAAAAAGTGCAAGGCCGGCCTTGGGGGATGGGGTTCCCGGGGCCTTAAATGGCCTGAGGAGGGGGCCACGTAGCTCCCCTCCAAATAAAATAATAAAAAATCGAGGCCATGCCCCGGGGATGGGGTCCCGGGGCCAATACAGGCCCAGGGAAGGGGAGCCACGCGGCCCCCTTACCGTTTTTTTTTAAATTAAAAAAAATAAAAAATGCTCAGGCCCCGGGGGATGGGGTCCCCGGGGCCAAAAGTGGGCAAGGAAGGGGGCCACACAGCCCCCTCCCACTAAAAAAACAGAAAAAAAAACGACCGGCATCGTGCCGGAGGCCCCGCCCCTCCCTGCAGAGGGGGACGATTCCCTTGAATACTGGGGTCCTTGGGGCCAACTAGCCCACCAGGAATCTCCAGTATGCGCCAGGGAGCTGCGTTGCAGAGACGTGTACAGAGGCCACGCCCCTTTTACACCGCTCTGCAACGCAGCTCTGTGGCGCTTTTGGAGGTATATGGTGGGCTAGTTGGACTCCAGGGACCCTCAGGATTCAAGGGGACTTAATCCCCCAACTTAAAACGCGCCACGGGCGCGTTTGCACAGTGGTGAAGGGAGGGGGCGGGGCTTCAGGTGACATGTGTGCAAACAGGCCCCGTGGCGCGTTTTAAGATGGGGAATAAATTCCTTTTCAATCCTGAGGGTCCCTAGAGGCCAACTAGCCCACCAGGTACCTCCAGTAAGCGCCACGGAGCTGCATTGCAGAGTGTTGTAAAAAGGGGCGTGGCCTCTGAACACCTCTCTGCAACGCAGCCCCCTGGCGCATACTGGAGGTACCTGGTTGGCTAGTTGGCCCCTAGGGACCCTCGGGATTGAGGAGGAATTAATTGTCCAACTTAAAACGCGCCACAGGGCGTGTTTGCAGACATGTCACCTTAGGCCCCACCCCCTTCCTTCACCATTGTGCAAATATTCCTCTAAAATCAGCCGAAATACGAATTCCGATTTACTCACCTGTTATCAGGAGAGACCTCAGTGCTGCATCTTTCAGCCCAGTACTGATCCTGAAAAGTAATTTTAACCGTACTTACCAGTAACTTGAATTTCCTTCCATAGGATATCATTGCCTGCTTTTTGCTGATAAAGTTTCTAAGTGTCGATTTTTGAAACATACAAATATTCCTCTAAAATCAGACGAAATACGAATTCCGATTTACTCACCTGTTATCAGGAGAGAACCCAGTGCTGCATCTTTTATCCCAGCACTGACCCTGAAAAGTAATTCTAACCGTACTTAACAGTAACTTGAATTTCCTTCCATAGGCTAACATTGACTGGTTTCACTTGGAAATTCTTCTAAGTGTGGAGTTTTGGAACTTTATAATATTTCTCTAAAATCAGCCGAACTATGAATTCCGATTTACTCACCTGTTATCAGGAGAGAACCCAGTGCTGCATCTTTTAGCCCAGCACTGACCCTGAAAAGTAATTCTAACCGTACTTACCAGTAACTTGAATTTCCTTCCATAGGAATCCATTGTCTGGTTTTCAGCAGAAAAGTTTCAAAGTGTCGATTTTCACAAACTACAAATATTCCTTAAAAATCGCATGTGTGACTTAAACGCATTCTTTCAACTGTTTACAGGAGATGCACCAGTGCTGGTTCCAGGATCCACCACTGAGTAAGAAAAAGTAACGATAACACTACTTACCTGCTAAGTGAATTTCCTCCCATAGGATAACATTGGTGATTCTATATGAAAAAGTTTCTAAGTGTCAACTTTTAAAATACAATAATATTCCTTAAAAATCACTACTGTAACCAAAACGCTTTTACTCAACTGTTTACAGGAGATGTCCCAGGACTGAATCTAGGATCCAGTCCTGTGGTTAGAAAAGTAATCCATAAAGTAACTAATTGCATTTAACTAGAAATTCACATTGAGCTCAATGTTGCTTTGTTTTTGAAATTGTGTTGCCCATTGCAACAACTGTAACTACTGTACTTAAAAGTCTATTGACTATTTGCAAATTATTTAAACTAAAGTAATTCATTCTGAGAAAGTATATTTTGTAATGTAATGTATAATGTAATTACAATGTAATTTAAAAATAAAATATCTAAAAATAAATAGTTTAAAAAAATGTTGTAAATCAGTATCAAAAAAATAAATATAACAATTAATATATTTAAAAATTGCATTTACAAAACCTTTGAAATTCAATGAAAAAACCATAGGTTTCAGACACGTTATAGTTAGGAATTAGCATTTAAAAAACCTTTGAAATTCACTGAAAAAACCATAGGTTTCAGACACGTTATAGTTAGGAATTAGCATTTAAAAAACCTTTGAAATTCACTGAAAAAACCATAGGTTTCAGGCACGTTATAGTTAGAAATTAGCATTTAAAAAACCTTAGAAATTCACTGAAAAAACCATAAGGTTTTAGGGACAGTTATAGTTAGTTGGACATTGCACTCGTACAAAACCCGTGAAATTCCCCCGTTATAGTTAGTTCAGGTAACTATAACTCGCGCCCCGCAATGCACTGCTGATGACGTCACATATTACATCACTCATGACATGGTCAGTGACATCACTGATGACATCACTGATGACATCTCAAATGACATCACTGATGACATCATCCATGTGAGAATTTAATGCACCTCCTCACACCCTAATATAACCTTTGATACACCCACTCTAAATTACAGACTGCCATTCTCAAAACCATAGACACTCCAACACCAATAACTACATACCCACTCACTGATTCTTAGGTCTACACACACACATCCACTCACTCACCCGTACAGTCTCTCATACTTATGGTCACTGAGTACAGGACTATCATATGCACTCATACTCCTATATAGACACTCAAACACCGCCACTCATCCATAGAGGTACTCACACACCTAGTCAGTCATGCAAATATTTAAACACACTGCCATTTACTCACCTATACAGTTATACACACACCAGCTCACTTACTCATACAAATACTAGCACATTCTTACGCTCTTATACAATCACTGATACAAGCACACACTCATCCATACAGTCACTCTCACAATCACACACTCTCGCTTATAGCTATTTATATACTCCAACACACATATATACTGCCTTTCACATATGTAGTTACTCACACATGTACCACTGGGACATACATTCACTCACTAACACACTCTTACACACACTTACCCACCCATACAGTCTATCACAGATGCACTCTTGAAACCATCCACCCAGTGAATCAACCACTCACACATCTATGCACAGAGTCGCACACACCCCACCCACACAAACACTCAGGCACCCATACAGATTCTCAGACAACCAATCAATAACTCATATAGACACTCATGTAGCTATTCACAAACCCATGCACCACTTACACAGCAACAGACAGACGGATACAGACATTCACCCAGTTTAGTCACTAACCCATGCATTCAGTAAGATACGTTTAATCACTCACTTATCAAGTTAGTCACGCACCTACTAAATCATCCATACAGACACTTATACACCCACTCATTCTTCAATACGCCTTTCCCTATATATATTAAAAATATTTAAACTTTACAGAAACACACAGTCACTGGATGATGTCATCAGTGATGTCATTTGAGATGTCATCAGTGATGTCATCAGTGATGTCACTGACCATGTCATGAGTGATGTAATATGTGACGTCATCAGCAGTGCATTGCGGGGCGTGAGTTATAGTTACCTGAACTAACTATAACGGGGGAATTTCACGGGTTTTGTACTGAGTGCAATGTCCAACTAACTATAACTGTCCCTAAAACCTTATGGTTTTTTCAGTGAATTTCTAAGGTTTTTTAAATGCTAATTTCTAACTATAACGTGCCTGAAACCTATGGTTTTTTCAGTGAATATATATATATAGGGCTGAAACGCGTCATGGCTGTAGAGGTGTTTGGTGAGCAATAAAGAACATCTTGCTGCACTATTTTGTGGTCCGTGCTCCGTTATTGGGAGGAAGATATCCAGTGTGTCAACGGAGTTGCCAGTAATATATATATATATATACATATGTACATATATACATGAATGAGAGTGATTATGTCATCAACATGGTGGAAATAGAAATTAGCATTTATGCTGTAATAAGTAAACACCTTGGACATTTAAATCAAGGCGACTATATACATGAAAGTACTGTATTGCGATGGTTTTGCACAAGATTGGACCTAAGCTGAAATGAAATGCGTATATTGGTCCATCTTTGTATGTTAATGTATATATTTATTTATTTATTCGTATTTGTGGGTATTTATTTATTTATCTATTTATTTACATACATGCAGCACTCGCAAATAAATGATTTTTTTAGGATGTCCCAACATTTTAAAGTATTTTAACCACATGTATTGATATGAATAGCAAAGGGCGTTTTTATGGAGAGTCTGAGCTCAAAGTGTTTCTTCTATGTTAATTAACATGTGACTCGGAAGGGGGTGTGCATAATTCATTTAAAAAAGTATGGCGGACTGCGTTCCATGTGTGATCAAGGGCACTTGTTGCTCTAAACGCGTCATCAGAGGAGTGAGGAGGAATAAAGAAAACTTGCCACTATATCCCTGGGTGTCCGTTACTCTCTTTTCGCCGAGAGGAGGTTCTGAGAGTGTTGTGAGTCGCGATATATATATATATATATATATATATATATATATATATATATATATATATATATATACATATATATATACACAGTTAAAGTGTGGTTATGGTTACAATTTTAACTAGAAATCATTGAAGTTCACAAGTTTCACAAGTTATGGTTAGCTCCACAATTATTAACTTGAACATCAACCATGCAAATTGTAACTCGCACACCAACTGCTATTCTCTTGCCCTCATAATATTTATACTAATAAGTATGAAATAGCTAACACACTTCTTGCATGTATGGCATGGGCATAGCTCTAGGGGGGTGTTTGGGGTGTTACACTCCACCAAATAAATGCATTCTTGGCTTGGTATTTGGGACTGGGGGCTCTGAGTCGGTTTTGCTATGTCTGGGTTAGTGCGCATTTACTACTTTTTCAAATCAAAGCATTGGCAGTAGTAGGCTTAGTAGTCTTGGAAAGCTGCCCCAGTCTCTGGTTTCCAGGCATTCTACTGGCAATCAAACAACCAAACGTTGATAGGACAAATACTTGCGAGCAGTCTAATCACTGGTAATCATTTGGCGTAGCATTCCAACCCACTGTTTTCACCCACTGTGCCACTCTAGGCAGAAGCCTCCCTAATGCAAACCAGTACTTTTCCTCATGGGAATAGTGCATCCCAAACCTTGGTCATCTCACCCCTCCACCCTGGCGCTCACTGCTTTTTAGGTCGACTATTCGAGACCTCTTGTATATACTTTAGTATATACTTATATGTGTATGTACTTTGTGGGCTCTGGAGATCAGCCCTAGGACTTGTCTGCTTCCGCTTAGGGACTTTTTTTTGTGTTCAACTGCCTCTATTTAACTGTCTTGATAGAAAAGGACCAGTAGAGGTCAGTAAAATACCAAAATTGCTTCCTGCTTATTCAACTGCCTCTATTTAACTGTCTTGATAGAAAAGGACCAGTAGAGGTCAGTAAAATATCAAAATTGCTTTCTGCTGAGGGACTTTCTTTTTTTTTTCTGGCAACTGCCTCTATTTAAATTTCTTGATAGAAAACGACCAGCAGAGATCAGTAAAATACCAGAATCACTTTAGCATTCTCTAGATTCCAGCCCATAGAAATTGTCTTGCACGAGCACCCGTAGACAATAATATTTTTTTCAAATCTTGTATTTTCAGTGATGTGATCACCGAAGGCCCTGATTTTATATTAAAAACAGAGCTTTGGACTATACCATTTCCTGGTGAAAGGCAATATTTCTCTCCATGTGTTCCCATACCTGGCGTGTCATGCAGTTTGGTGCTTACTTTCCCTCCATGTTAAAGAACAGTACTTGTTTCAGCACCCAGGCTAATGTGCTGCATAGCTAAATACATATAAGTTCCCAAAGGCGAGACTGATTGCATTGCAAATGCTTCTTTAGTAGGGAATCTCACTGACTAAGCTATGCCCATGATCCATGGCTTTGCAAAACAAAAGTACATACTCTTTACTTTAAAAAAGAACCAATTATGATTCTATCTCAGTCACACTAATTAGGTAGTATCTGGCTACTCATGTGTGCTTGATACACTGTAGGTTTTACATAAAACCTATGGAAGATGTTTTTTTCTTGGTTAGATAAATCTCCCCAGCGCCCCAGGAGGCTAGTCTCTTCAATGTTCTCAGATAGTGAGCAATGAGAAAGAGTTAGTTTAGGAAAGGTCTTCAAGGACTAACCATATCCTGCGTTCAAAGGGAGTCAGAGCTGTATGCATATATGTGTCGCTCTGTAAGGTTATTTGGGTTGTGAGCTGAAATGGGTGTGTTCTGGCATGTTATGTTATTTCATGGAAATCGGAATGTTGCTTCTTGCTGTGCCCCTATCCATGATGGAAATGCACCTTGAAGTTTGCATCTTCTCCCTTGCATTTTTTATAAGGCAGCATCTATTTTGTTATCATGCATCTCTAGGGTCTCAAGTTGAATGGTGCATGGCCTGTATTTGGGAAACAACAATGGACATCAAACAGAAAACCACTGGACAGGTTACAGAAGTATTCAATTATACTGTTAAGAATTTTACTCTCACGAGGTATTAATAGCACAAGACACATTGATTGATAATTATTTATACTTAGGTACACTACCTTACATTATCTAGAGGCAAACTAAATTGTGGGAGTGCTCAACCAATATTAAGGAATAAGGTTTAGTAAATTATGAATAAACGAACCAGAAATTGGCCTGAAATGACTCACTGCCCATGAAGTTCAATAAAATATCTTTATATCAGCTGTTACTTGTAACGACATAGGTATTATAATAAATTATAGAACTGCCTTAATAATTCCTCTCTTCCACAAGAAATGGTAAAGAGCTGACATGCTATGGTTCATATCATCAACTGATTATAACCTTAATCACCAATCAAAACGTGCATGACAAGAAACTGACTACGAAGTCAATCAGCAAAGGTTTGTGAATCTGATAGGTCTAACAAAACAAAATGTTTTTATTCAAAACAATGGATTTATTTAATATTAAATGCTCTCCTCTATAAGTACTGATGTGGAGAAGATCTTTAAATGAACTTTTTGATGCTACCTCTAGGCCATTTGTGTCGATTTGGCATTAGTCCTTTGCGCGGCCACTGGGCTCTATTGTGACTTAATCACAATGATATTAGCTTACTGGAGGATCAGGTAGGTAAAGCATTCTTTCTAAAAGTCACATTTCCTAAATATGTATTACAAATTCAACTTTACCATTAAATTGGATTTTCAATAAATATAAAAAATAGTATTTGAATGACTTTTGTAGTTGTTTGCTGTCAAACGTTGCAGATTAAAATTTGTAATCTGTACTTTGACATTTTCTAGGATTCAGCTACAGCACTTCCAGTAAAAATAGCTTTAAGCTGCTAGCCACTGGAGGAACTTGACAACTTAAATTTCTCACACTTTTACATATTAAACACTCTATACTTTGTTTACTACAAGGTGTAGTTAAGTGTGACTTATTAATACTTAAAAACAGGGTTTCCTTCCTGTCAAAAAGGGTTATTTTGACAGGTTTGACAGCATGTTTTTAGACTGCTGCAGTGAAGCTACACATGGTAGGCCTAAAGCTATGTTTTATAGTCCCACTATGTGGATGGAACAGTAGGTCCTTCAGTCCACAGGTGGGATTTAACTTCCAGGCCTTGGGTGCATTTTGTACACCATATATTAGGGACTTGTAGTCAAGGTAAATATGTTAATGAGGTATAAGACAATTTAACCATATTTAAATGGGAGCACATGCACTTTACTCTTGTTTAGCAGGGGTAAAACTACACAAAGTTCTACGTTCAGAAACAATTGGGCTCATTTACCTGTACAAGAGACTCTGAGCACAGAACTAACTCAAAATGATGTCGCACGATGGACAGAATTGAACAGAGGGGTCAACACACATTCTCATAATGACTTTCTTAGACAGACACCAGCGCACAAAAACTCACCGGATGTATAAAATGGGAGAAATCTGTGGAGCCAGTAGAGAAACAGAAAACGTTTCAAAAAGGTACTTCTTTTGTAGCAACACAAACTACACTGTAAGAAACAGATATTGAATTATACGTCTTCATGAAGAATATTAGTTTGAAATACTACTGTTCGAATATACAAGGGAAAAACCCGATACGACATCTTACACTTATAAGTCCACCTTTGAAACACATGTCTCACAAGGTATCAGTTTTGTTTCAAAACTCCAATCAAGAAATTTTTCAAGATCAAGATGCAATGGAATAATTTATCCAGGAAAGAATATGCCTGCTTAAAAAAACTTTGGGAGAATGATTCAATTAAAGTACGGTTAACAGACAAAGGCTTTTCTACAGAAAATAGCCAAAAGAGTCATAACTTATGTCCAACGAACCACAAACGTTATTAATAAACTCAAGCAAATACAGTTCGATAGACTTAAACAGATTTGGCGATGCACCATGGATGTTGTTTCATTATATACATGAATCCCACAATGAGAGGAACTTGAAGTAATGCGATACTACCTTCTGCACCCAGAAGATATGGAAACCAACAGTGTGTTTTTCACAGAACTGATGCATTTCATATTACACATCAGCAATTTTCTGGCACTGAGCAAATTTTGTCTACAATTAAAAGGTAATTAATTCCATTGGCTATTCAGCAGCCCCTAAATATTTGCAAATAACTTTATGTGTAAATTTGAAGTCCGTCTTATATTTAAAGGAGACGGGTGGAAAAGGGGCCTCAAAACTATACTCACATATGTTGATGATCTTTTCCTTATCTAGGAAGGAACCTAGGAGGAACTAGAAAATAAGGTAATATAGCCTTACAATCTGCATCTAAACATCACATTCAAGTACACTATTCATAAGGAAACAGTCCATTACCTGTATGTAAAAAAAACATGTGATAAAGACGGGTAGAAAACTACACTGTTTACAAAACCCATGGACAAAAGCAATCTTCTTCATAATCATAACTTCCAGCTAAGATAAGTTCAAAAGTATGCTTCAGACCAAGAGGAATACATACATTAAGAAGAATTAGTCACACAAAAACTCCTAAAGAGGGATTATTCTTATGAAATTAGAGACAACCCAGAGGAAAAAATAAAAATCAAGACACAACAAGAGTTATTGCAAATCAGAAAGAAAAATTATGACATTAGCAAACTCGTCTACATACACACATTTGTTGAATAAAGCTCTCAAATCATAAAGATCATTCAAAAACATTGGACACTTGCTGAAATTCACAACAACTTGAAATCTCTTTTCCTTCTGAAACTGATATTTTCATATAAAATGGCATAATTAGCTATGATCATCAAAACAGACACGAGACAACAACATAAGCAAATGACAATTGCTAAAGGAAAATGGCAATGTTTCCCTGTCTCAACTTTCTGCATTGTACCATCTTATTGTACATTTCAGTTAAACATCACCCTAGGGATGAACTTTCTACCTGGCAGTGCAGCTAAGTTGAAATAACACATTTTCTAATAGAAGGTTAAAAGTTATGGTTGATGTGACATGGTCGAACGTATTGTTGCTTTAATCCCTGTACAGGAGATATTAACAAGTTGATGACAATTATCTAATTATCCCATCTCAAGATAGTATCATAACACTCTCTCCTTTAACTAGTCAAGCTTAGAAACTAGTGCATGCTGGGATTAATAGGACAATGCAATGATATTTCACTGTTTAAGTCCTGTGGCAACATAATATTGCCATCACGCTTTGTCTCCCTGGAAGAGCGTTTCTTCCTGCAATCGGCATGCCTATTGACTACTTGGGGGGGGGGGGAAGGATGGGAGGAGGGTTATGGGAGGGAAGGTTCTAGATTCTCTAGTATTATTTTTTTATATTACTTCCTTTTTTATCCTTTGCTCTCCTTTTCCAAATGCTTCTATATCACTTATCAGCACTAAGGCAGACTATTTCCATTTAAACACCAATTTACCTTCGTCTTACATACGATATCTAACAACACACCACTTACTGGACCTGAAAACCATACTGAATCATAGTGTGCCCCTATTCAATAATAGCTCATTTATACTGCTGAGGATGGTACTCACAAATCGATATACCAACTATGGGGTCGATTACGATGCCTTTCGGAAAGGCTCCGAATGGCATTCGGATCGTCCGAATCCGATTCGGAACTTGCCTTTCCAACCGACTCGGACACTTTTCCGAACTACCGATTACGATGTCTGGAAACCGTTCGGACTTTCAGACTCGGTTCCGAACAGCATTCAGAGTAAACGAGTCGGTCGGAGCCAAATCGTAGCGGTCTATGGACCGTGTCTCCGACCGAGCGATTAGGATGTCGGATTCAGACAGCCTTTCCAAATCGGTAGTTCTGACATGGATCGGCAGTTGGAATCTGACTTTGGGGGCCCGTAGCAGGCCCCCCTTCACCCGGGGGTCTCCGAATGGGGCCCGTGGGGGTACCCATGGGTCCCCCCTTTCCAATTATGCACAGTGTGGCAGGCACCATGGGGTGCACACCACAGGGTGCACGATTTTCCGCAAGCACCCCTTTCTTCAATGGGAGCCTGTGTAGTCGGTTGGAACACAGGCTCCCATTGAAGTCAATGGGAGTCCGACCGAACTGTGTTAGGAACCATCGTAATCGGCCGCTCGGACTCCACAAACCCGAGTCGGTCGGAAAGCATTCCGAAGCCGATTCGGTTGGATGCTTTCCGAACGACATCGTAATCGACCCCTATGTATGATGCACCAACCGCAACAAAATATTAAAATAATCTCATTGAATGTACAGGCCCTCAATCACCCCATCAAGAGAAAGAAGATATTTGACTATATACACAAACAGAAAGCAGACATCACCCTACTGCAAGAAACCAAAATTGACTCCACACTGGCCAATTCCCTAAGGAATCACCAATTCTCAGACATAGCTTGCATTTCAGCGTTAGGCAAAACAAATGGTGTTTTAACTCAGATTTCTAAGAAGGCCAGGATAGAATTAGTCTCAAACAATGCTGACAAGCAAGGGAGATGGGTCATATCCAAGTTATCGAAACACAATACTGAGTTATTTCTGGCTAACATATGTGCACCCACTAATGATGATCCCTCATTTTGGGATGATCTAACCACTCAAATTAAATCAGTACCCGACGCCGCCGCACTCATTCTTGCCCGTGACTTTAATCTACCTCTTGACCCTGTTATGGATAGAAGCTCATCATGTCCCTTCCGCCCGAATAAATCGCATAAAGCACTCAGAAATCTATGCATTAAATACAAAATGATTGATATATGTAGCCTGCAGAACCCTACAGAGAGAGATTACACGTTCTACTCTTTTCCACATAATACATACTCACGCATCTACTATGTACTCATATCGAGTAACTCCATCAGTAGGGTTGATCAAATGACAATCGAACCAAGAGATATATCAGCCCACTCATGTATAACTTTGTCTATCACTGACCCAACACCGTACTTAAAGCCACCCCACTGGAGATTTAATGATGAAATCTTTTCACCCCCAAAGCAACTTATCGAAGATGCAATTAAGAATTTTATTATTGAGAACAAAGAAAATGATACCTCAGATCTAATAAAATGGGAAGCTTTAAAAAAAACATTAAGAGGAATGATATTAAAGATAAGATCCAATATGAATAAAGAAACTAACGGGAAACTCCTGGCCCTAGAAAAAGTCATCTCAGAACTAGAAAAGCTTCACATCTCCAGTAAAGACTCCTACTCGTAAATAAAAAAATGGAAAAAAAAATACGAATACAACAAAATAGTTAGCACTAGGGCAGGTGTCTGGGTTAATAAACAAAAAGTCTACGTTTATGTGAAGCCAACAAAGCCGGTAAATCCCTAGCGTCCTACTTGAAATTCAAACTTTAATAACACACTATGAATGTGATCAAAGATGAGGGTGGTACTGTGCACACTAATCCAAACAAGATAGCAGACACATTCAAAGATTTCTATAAAAAATTATATGATGAAAATTCCAAACTAAACCACACAATGTAAAAATTACTTAAACAAGCTACCCTTCACCACATTAAATGAACAAGATAAGATTTCCATTACTGAACCAATCAGCAAACAGGAAATTGAGGAAACTGTTAAGAAACAAAAAACTGGCAAAGCCCCAGGCCCCGATAGATATAATGCTACTTTTTTTAAAACATTCTACACCTCCTTATCCCCTCCGCTCTTGAAACTTTTTAATCACTTCACAACCACAGGCCAAGTGTCTGGAACAGCAGCTGAAGCCATCATAACAGTTATGCCTAAGGAAGGTAAAGACCCCTCTCTCCAGAGAATTATAGACCGATCTTGCTAATAAATTTAGATTGCAAAATTTATGCCATGATACTAGCTAACCATCTACAAAAAGATATTACCAAACTCAGGTGGATTTTCTGAAGCCCAGATTCTCCAGTGACAATACTAGGAACTGCCACGCAATTGAAAAGGCAAAACTAACAAAATCACCCACAGTTGCAATCACACTAGACACGGAAAAAGCGTTTGACAAGGTTGACTGGACATACCTAAGATCTGTGTTAGAAAAATTTAACCTTGGAGACACGCTAACCTGTATGATTATGGCCCTTTATTATGACCCAAGAACAAAAGTCAGAGCCGGCGGTACTATCTCCTCCACTTTTACATTAACACTGTCATATGTCCCGTGCAGGCCCATTGTCATTTTCCATATGTTAGCGTGAGCATGTTGCAACTGCCCTCTGCTTTGTGTATGTTACTATACAAACTTATTTTGCTTTGTGCCACACTGTACTTTCACACAGAGCCTGCTGTTGTTTTTGAGTTCTGTTCTTTCCTGGGATTTAGTCTGAACACCGTAGACAAGGTCAAACAACAATGCCCCTTGTTATTTTGTTCTGGTCAGGCCCTAGCACCTAGACAAAACAATCAAATACAGCTGTTGTTTTGGAACATGTACTTTTGGCATATAGGCATGCACGGATAGGTAACAACACACTTGGAGAGGGATCTTTCCAGGGAAGAGATCGCGACAGCACTTGAGATGTAGAGCTTTCATCTGTGTATGCTAAGGTACGGGGTCTGCTGCCATCACCCAGAGATCTTTTGATATATAATAATTTTGCTTCTGTAGAAGGGGAGGGGGTTAGGCTGCCCTGTCTTGTATAATGACAGCTCCTTTTATGATTTATGGACTACTTACTATGCAGCCCAACGCCAAAAGAAAAGGGCAGGAATGCGCCGTATCTATGAGATACGGTGCGTTCCTGACTCTCTTTCACGGCGCTCGCCCACAAATGGCTGCCATGTGCCAACACAGGCACCCTTACACCATGGCGCAAGGGTGTCTGCATGGAAATCAGGTTGATTTCATAGAGGAAGTGACACCTTCCTACAGAAAGACAACCCTTACACCACCCCTGGGGAGGCTTGGGCTTTTGATGCATTCCCAGATTTACAGCATGTTGTAAATCTGAAAATGTGTCAAATGCCATGGGTGTTACATGGGATCACCCACCATAACGCCCATGACACGCCTCCCCATCGTTGCCTCACACCACATCTACAAGGCCATGAAGAGCCACGCAGGGTGGCTTTATTTGGCCTCGTAGACATGGATAAGCCCAGTGCGGAGCTGGAACATCATAAAAAATAACTTTCCGGCAGCGCACTGGGATTGAAAATAAGCTCCTTCGAGGCCAGAAAAATGACATATTATACAAGCAAGTTTTTGGCCTCTCCGCAGAGCTGAGTCCAGCTTCAACGTTTAGACCGACCAGTCACTTGACACTTCGAAAAGAAGGATGCATGGAGTTCTTCATCCATTCCACTTCCGCTATACTAAGTATGCACATGGTATACAAACGTTTGCAGTTGCACGCAGTCATTTCACATGACTTCTGCATTAGTGAGCTTTGGCTTTCAACGGCCATCACTAACCAACACAATGTGAGGCAAGAAATCGTTGCTCTCCCTTGGACAAGTACTAATAGGTTAATTGATAGATTAATTTTTTGACATTTAATTCCTATTCTTTTGTAAACAAATTATAGATAGGAATGTAAGCTGCAACCAAATTGTGAAACATTTAAAAACCTGGGGCATTTCATGAATGATACTATCCATTCTCAAGCTGAGGGAGGTAAACTTAGATACTGTAAAATACATATCAGGCAATAATATATTCATATGTATTGGATATATATCATACTCATAATTGAAACACTTTGATCCCTCTAAATGTGCTTGCATCGCTCGAAATTGTGAAAGGACATTAGAAAGAATTTTCTTAACTACTAAGTGAGAAATATTGCTTTTGCATAACACAGGTCATTACTGTCAGTAAATAGTGACAAGCACCATATTCGACAAGAATAGAATCTTAATGAAACAGGCTTTAAGAAAACTAAAGATATGCATTCCTAGTAACAAAATAATAACCAAAATTAGTTTGATGCATGTGGAACACAACGCTTGAAAAACCGTTACCATTGAACAAGACATACAGGGGCATATTTAAAAGCAATTAAAGACACTGGAGCACCACTAATTATGCCACTGCGGTGGCATAGCGGCATTCCCCATATTTACAAGGTGGCACTATGCCAATTAATGTGGCTTAACGCCACCTTGTAAATATGCCCCTTTCCACAGCACCCATTGCTTTCTGACACTGCCCCAGATTTACAAGGCTGGGGCAGCATCAAAAACTAAGGTCAGTGAATACCTGACCTTAGGGTGGCGATTCCTCGTGTTTTGCTCTTTCTATGTGTGCTGAGGCACACAAAGAAAGAGCAAATGGACATTATTGATTGTTTATGTGCAGGAAGGAGTCCCTTCCTGCACATAAACAATCGCCCCTGCAGCGCAGGCACCCTTGCAAAATGGGGACAGGGTGCCTGCACTGGCACTAGGCAGCTTTTTTAGTGCCAGCACTAGGGGAAGCACAGTTTTCTTGTGAATATGGAGCATCCCTGCATTTTAAAAATGTCAGAGCGCTGCATTACCAAATTTGGCGTAACACAGTGCTCCTCCATTTTTTTGTAAATGTGCCCCATATTGTCCAATTGGCAACACAAATAATGAAACGAGTTACTTGTACAAATAATCAGAATATAAACATAATGATGTTGCTTTGGTATAGACTGAATTGATTTCTAAAAATAGATTATGTGCAGAGACTTCTACCAAAATATGTTGTCTTCTTTAATTCACAGATCTTCCCAGTACATCAACTCCTGATGAAGCAGTAACAGAAGCAAACACAAGGAGATTATGGACGGAGTGCTGAAACTTTTCAGACACTCACCCCCAGTCACAGATCTGGGTTGAATCCATCATTGTTCTTTAGCTCACTTTGCCACTCCACTTCAGACCCAGCCATGTGCAAATCAGTCTTGACCCTATTCCTCATGGGACCAATCTAGCCCGAACTGCCAAGCCAGGTTTTCCCTGGACCGGAAACAAGCTTCCTGGGACCGGATTCGGATTTACACCCCTCATCAGCCAGGATAGCTTGAATCCAGTGGCAAAGTGAGCACAGGACTCACGTTTGGACATACCCTGCCAACTTAGGGCGAACAAAGCAAACACAGGTAGATGATGGACGGAGCGCGGAAACTTTTCAGACACTCAACCCCAGACACATATCTGGGTTGATTCCATCATCGTTCTTCAGCTTTCTTCGCCACCCCAGTTCAGACCCAGCCATATGCAAATCAGTCTTGACCCTATTCCTCACGGGAACAGCCCAGCCCGAACTGCCAAACCAGGTCTTCCCTGGCCAGTAAACAAGCATCTTGCTACCAGTTTTGGGGTAACACCCCTCATCAGCCAGGCTATCTTGAATCCAGTGGCAATGTGAGCAAGGGACCCACGTCTGGGCATACCCTGCCAACTTAGGGCGAAAAAAACAAACACAAGAAGATGATGGATGGAGCACTGAAACTTTCCAGACATTTACCCCCAGTCACAGATCTGGGTTGAAGCCATCATCGTTCTTTAGCTCACTTCGCCACCCCAGTTCAGACCCAGCCATATGCAAATCAGTCTTGACCCTATTCCTCATGGGAGCAGTCCAGCCCGAACTGCCAAGCCAGGTTTTCCCTGGACCGTAAACAACCATCCTGGGACCGGTTTCGAGGTAACACCCATCATCAGCCAGGCTAGCTTGAATCCAGTGGCAAAGTGATCAAGGGACCCACGTCTGGGCATACCCTGCCAACTTAGGACAAACAAAGCGAACACAAGGAAATGATGGACGGAGTGCTGAAACTTTTCAGACACTCACCCCCAGTCACAAATCTGGGTTGTATCCATCATTGTTCTTCAGCTCACTTCGCCACCCCAGTTCAGACCCAGCCATATGCAAATCAGTCTGGACCATATTCCTCATGGGAACAATCCAGACCGAACTGCCATGCCAGGTTTTCCTTGGACCAGAAACAACCTTCCTGGAACTGGTTTCAGATTTACACCCCTCATCAGCCAGGATAGCCTGAATCCAGTGGCAAAGTGAGCACGGGACCAATGTCTGGGCATACCCTGCCAACTGAGGGCGAGCAAAGCAAACACAAGGAGATGATGGACGGAGCATTGAAACTTTTCAGACACTCAACCCCAGTCACAGATCTGGGTTGAATCCATCATTGTTCTTCAGCTCACTTCGCCACCCCAGTTCAGACCCAGCCATATGCAAATCAGTCTTGACCCTATTCCTCATGGAAGCAGTCCAGCCCGAACTGCCAAGCCAGGTCTTCCCTGGACCGTAAACAAGAATCCTGCGACCGGTTTCAAGGTAACACCCATCATCAGCCAGGCTAGCTTGAATCCAGTGGCATAGTGATCAAGGGACCCACGTCTGGGCATACCCTGCCAACTTAGGGCGAACAAAGCAAACACAAGGAAATGATGGACGGAGTGCTGAAGCTTTTCAGACACTCACCCCCAGTCACAAATCTGGGTTGTATCCATCATTGTTCTTTAGCTCACTTCGCCACCCCAGTTCAGTCCCAGCCATATGCAAATCAGTCTTGACCCTATTCCTCATGGGAACAATCCAGCCCGAACTGCCATGCTGGGTTTTTCCTGAACCGGAAACAAGCTTCCTGGGACCGGTTTCGAATTTACACCCCTCATCATCCAGGATAGCGTGAATCCAGTGGCAAAGTGAGCACAGGACCCACGTCTGGGCATACCCTGCCAACTTAGGGCGAACAAAGCAAATAAAAGGAAATGATGGACGGAGTGCTGAAACATTTCAGACACTCACCCCCAGTCACAGATCTGGGTTGAATCCATCATTGTTCTTCAGCACACTTCGCCACCCCAGTTCAGACCCAGCCATATGCAAATTAGTGTTGACCCTATTCCTCATGGGAACAATGCAGCCGGAACTGCCATGCCAGGTTTTCCCTGCACCGGAAACAAGCTTCCTGGGACTGGTTTTGGATTTACACCCCTCAACAGCCAGGATAGCTTGAATCCAGTGGCAAAGTGAGCACGGGACCCATGTCTGGGCATACCCTGCCAACTTAGGGTGAACAAAGCAAACACAAGGAGATGATGGACGGAGCGCTGAAACATTTCAGACACTCAACCCAAGTCACAGATCTGGGTTGAATCCATTATCGTTCTTCAGCTCACTTCGCTACCCCAGTTCAGACCCAGCCATATGCAAATCAGTCTTGACCCTATTACTCAGGGGAACAGTCCAGCCCGAACTGACAAGCCAGGCTTTCCCTGGACCGGAAACGAGCATCCTGGGACCGGTTTCGGGGTAACACCCCTCATCAGCCAGGCTAGCTTGAATTCAGTGGAAAAGTGAGCAAGGGACCAACGTCTTGACATACCCTGCCAACCTAGGTCAAACAAAACAAACACAAGGAGATGATGGATGGAGCACTGAAACTTTTCAGACACTCACCACCAGTCACAGATCTGGGTTGAATCCATCATTTTTTAGCTCACTTCGCCACCCCAGTTCAGACCCAGCCATATGCAAATCAGTCTTGACCCTATTCCTCAAGGGCACAGTCCAAGCCGAACTGCCAAGCCAGGCCTTCCCTGGACCGGAAACAAGCATCCTGGGACTGGTTTCGGGGAAACACCCCTCATCAGCCAGGCTAGCATGAATCCAGTGGAAAAGTGAGCTAGGGAACCATGTCTGGGCATACCCTGCCAACTTAGGTCGAACAAAAGAAACACAAGGAGATGATGGATGGAGCGCTGAAACTTTTCAGACACTCACCACCAGTCACAGATCTGGGTTGAATCCATTGTTTTTTAGCTCACTTCACCACCCGAGTTCAGACCCAGCCATAATGCAAATCAGTCTTGATCCTATTCTACATGGGAACAGTCTAGCCTGAACTGCCAAACCAGGTCTTCCCTGGACCGGAAACAAGCATCTTGGGACCAGTTTTGGGGGAACACCCCTCATCAGCCAGGCTAGCTTGAATCCAGTGGCAAAGTGAGCAAGGGACCCACGTCTGGGCATACCCTGCCAACTTAGGGCGAACAAAACAAACACAAGGAGATGATGGATGGAGCTCTGAAACTTTCCAGACACTCAACCCCAGTCACAGATCTGGGTTGAATCCATTATCGTTCTTCAGCTCACTTCGCCACCCCAGTTCAGACCCAGCCATATGCAAATCAGTCTTGACCCTATTCCTCATGGGAGCAGTCCAGCCCGAACTGCCAAGCCAGGTCTTCACTGGACCGTAAACAAGCATCATGGGACCGGTTTCGAGGTAACGCCCATCATCAGCCAGGCTAGCTTGAATCCAGTAGCATAGTGATCAAGGGACCCACGTCTGGGCATACCCTGCCAACTTAGGGCGAACAAAGCAAACACAAGGAAATGATGGACGGATTGCTGAAGCTTTTCAGACACTCACCCTCAGTCACAAATCTGGGTTGTATCCATCATTGTTCTTTAGCTCACTTCGCCACCCCAGTTCAGTCCCAGCCATATGCAAATCAGTCTTGACCCTATTCCTCATGGGAACAATTCAGCCCAAACAGCCATGCCAGGTTTTCCCTGAACCGGAAACACGCTTCCTGGGACCGGTTTCGAATTTACACCCCTCATCATCCAGGATAGCGTGAATGCAGAGGCAAAGTGAGCACAGGACCCACGTCCGGGCATACCCTGCCAACTTAGGGCGAACAAAGCAAACACAAGGAAATGATGGACAGAGTGCTGAAACTTTTCAGACACTCACCCCCAGTCACAGATCTGGGTTGAATCCATTATCGTTCTTCAGCTCACTTCGCCACCCCAGTTCAGACCCAGCCATATGCTAATCAGTCTTGACCCTATTACTCATGGGAAGAGTTCATCCCGAACTGACAAGCCAGGCCTTCCCTGGACCGGAAACAAGCATCCTGGGACCGGTTTCGGGGTAACACCCCTCATCAGCCAGGCTAGCTTGAATCCAGTGGAAAAGTGAGCACGGGACCCATGTCTGGGCATACCCTGCCAACTTAGGGCGAACAAAGCAAACACAAGGAAATGATGGACGGAGCGCTGAAACATTTCAGACACGCACCCCCAGTCACAGATCTGGGTTGAATCCATCATTGTTCTTTAGCTCACTTTGCCACTCCACTTCAGACCCAGCCATGTGCAAATCAGTCTTGACCCTATTCCTCATGGGACCAATCCAGCCCGAACTGCCAAGCCAGGTTTTCCCTGTACCAAAAACAAGCTTCCTGGGACCGGATTCGGATTTACACCCCTCATCAGCCAGGATAGCTTGAATCCAGTGGCAAAGTGAGCACAGGACTCACGTTTGGACATACCCTGCCAACTTAGGGCGAACAAAGCAAACACAAGTAGATGATGGACGGAGCGCAGAAACTTTTCAGACACTCAACCCCAGTCACATATCTGGGTTGATTCCATCATCGTTCTTCAGCTTTCTTCGCCACCCCAGTTCAGAACCAGCCATATGCAAATCAGTCTTGACCCTATTCCTCATGGGAACAGCCCAGCCCGAACTGCCAAACCAGGTCTTCCCTGGCCCGGAAACAAGCTTCTTGCTACCAGTTTTCGGGTAACACCCCTCATCAGCCAGGCTAGCTTGAATCCAGTGGCAATGTGAGCAAGGGACCCACGTCTGGGCATACCCTGCCAACTTAGGGCGAAAAAAACAAACACAAGAAGATGATGGATGGAGCGCTGAAACTTTCCAGACACTTACCCCCAGTCACAGATCTGGGATGAAGCCATCATCGTTCTTTAGCTCACTTCGCCACCCCAGTTCAGACCCAGCCATATGCAAATCAGTCTTGACCCTATTCCTCATGGGAGCAGTCCAGCCCGAACTGCCAAGCCAGGTTTTCCCTGGACCGTAAACAACCATCCTGGGACCGGTTTCGAGGTAACACCCATCATCAGCCAGGCTAGCTTGAATCCAGTGGCAAAGTGATCAAGGGACCCACGTCTGGGCATACCCTGCCAACTTAGGACAAACAAAGCGAACACAAGGAAATGATGGACGGAGTGCTGAAACTTTTCAGACACTCACCCCCAGTCACAAATCTGGGTTGTATCCATCATTGTTCTTCAGCTCACTTCGCCACCCCAGTTCAGACCCAGCCATATGCAAATCAGTCTTGACCATATTCCTCATGGGAACAATCCAGACCGAACTGCCATGCCAGGTTTTCCCTGGACCAGAAACAACCTTCCTGGAACTGGTTTCAGATTTACACCCCTCATCAGCCAGGATAGCCTGAATCCAGTGGCAAAGTGAGCACGGGACCCATGTCTGGGAATACCCTGCCAACTTAGGGTGAGCAAAGCAAACACAAGGAGATGATGGACGGAGCACTGAAACTTTTCAGACACTCAACCCCAGTCACAGATCTGGGTTGAATCCATCATTGTTCTTCAGCTCACTTCGCCACCCCAGTTCAGACCCAGCCATATGCAAATCAGTCTTGACCCTATTCCTCATGGGAGCAGTCCAGCCCGAACTGCCAAGCCAGGTCTTCTCTGGACCGTAAACAAGAATCCTGTGACCGGTTTCAAGGTAACACCCATCATCAGCCAGGCTAGCTTGAATCCAGTGGCATAGTGATCAAGGTACCCACGTCTGGGCATACCCTGCCAACTTAGGGCGAACAAAGCAAACACAAGGAAATGATGGACGGAGTGCGGAAGCTTTTCAGACACTCACCCCCAGTCACAAATCTGGGTTGTATCCATCATTGTTCTTTAGCTCACTTTGCCACCCCAGTTCAGTCCCAGCCAAATGCAAATCAGTCTTGACCCTATTCCTCATGGGAACAATCCAGCCCGAACTGCCATGCCAGGTTTTTCCTGAACCGGAAACAAGCTTCCTGGGACTGGTTTTGGATTTACACCCCTCAACAGCCAGGATAGCTTGAATCCAGTGGCAAAGTGAGCACGGGTCCCATGTCTGGGCATACCCTGCCAACTTAGGGCGAACAAAGCAAACACAAGGAGATGATGGACGGAGCGCTGAAACATTTCAGACACTCAACCCAAGTCACAGATCTGGGTTGAATCCATTATCGTTCTTCAGCTCACTTCGCTACCCCAGTTCAGACCCAGTCATATGCAAATCAGTCTTGACCCTATTACTCAGGGGAACAGTCCATCCCGAACCGACAAGCCAGGCTTTCCCTGGACCGGAAACAAGCATCCTGGGACCGGTTTCGGGGTAACACCCCTCATCAGCCAGGCTAGCTTGAATTCAGTGGAAAAGTGAGCAAGGGACCAACGTCTTGGCATACCCTGCCAACCTAGGTCAAACAAAACAAACACAAGGAGATGATGGATGGAGCACTGAAACTTTTCAGACACTCACCACCAGTCACAGATCTGGGTTGAATCCATCGTTTTTTAGCTCACTTCGCCACCCCAGTTCAGACCCAGCCATATGCAAATCAGTCTTGACCCTATTCCTCATGGGCACAGTCCATACCGAACTGCCAAGCCAGGCCTTCCCTGGACCGGAAACAAGCATCCTGGGACTGGTTTCGGGGAAACACCCCTCATCAGCCAGGCTAGCATGAATCCAGTGGAAAAGTGAGCTAGGGAACCATGTCTGGGCATACCCTACCAACTTAGGTCGAACAAAAGAAACACAAGGAGATGATGGATAGAGCGCTGAAACTTTTCAGACACTCACCACCAGTCACAGATCTGGGTTGAATCCATTGTTTTTTAGCTCACTTCGCCACCTGAGTTCAGACCCAGCCATAATGCAAATCAGTCTTGATCCTATTCTACATTGGAACAGTCTAGCCCAAACTGCCAAACCAGGTCTTCCCTGGACTGGAAACAAGCATCTTGGGACCAGTTTTGGGGTAACACCCCTCATCAGCCAGGCTAGCTTGAATCCAGTGGCAAAGTGAGCAAGGGACCCACGTCTGGGCATACCCTGCCAACTTAGGGCGAACAAAACAAACACAAGGAGATGATGGATGGAGCTCTGAAACTTTCCAGACACTCAACCCCAGTCACAGATCTGGGTTGAATCCATCATTTTTTTTTAGCTCACTTCGGCACCCCAGTTCAGACCCAGCCATATGCAAATCAGTCTTGACCCTATTCCTCATGGGTACAATCCAGCCTGAACTGCCAAGCCAGGTCTTCTCTAGACCGGAAACAAGCATCCTGAGACCCATTTCGAGGTAACACCCATCATCATCCAGGCTAACTTGAATCCAGTGGCAAAGTGATCAAGGGACCCACGTCTGGGCATACCCTGCCAACTTAGGGCGAACAAAGCAAACACAAGAAAATGATGGACGGAGTGCTGAAACTTTTCAGACACTCACCCCCAGTCACAAATCTGAGTTGTATCCATCATTGTTCTTTAGCTCACTTCGCCACCCCAGTTCAGACCCAGCCATATGCAAATCAGTCTTGACCCTATTCCTCATGGGAACAATCCAGCCCGAACTGCCATGCCAGGTTTTCCCTGCACCGGAAACAAGCTTCCTGGGACTGGTTTCGGATTTACTCCCCTCATCAGGCAGGATAGTTTGAATCCAGTGGCAAAGTGAGCACTGAACCCATGTCTGGGCATACCCTCCCAACTTAGGGCGAACAAAGCAAACACAAGGAGATGATGGATGGAGCGCTGGAACATTACAGACACTCAACCCAAGTCACAGATCTGGGTTGAATCCATTATCGTTCTTCAGCTCACTTCGCCACCCCAGTTCAGATCCAGCCATATGCAAATCAGTCTTGACCCTATTCCTCATGGGAGCAGTCCAGCCCAAACTGCCAAGCCAGGTCTTCACTGTAACCGTAAACAAGCATCATGGGACCGGTTTCGAGGTAACGCCCATCATCAGCCAGGCTAGCTTGAATCCAGTAGCATAGTGATCAAGGGACCCAAGTCTGGGCATACCCTGCCAACTTAGCGCGAACAAAGCAAACACAAGGAAATGATGGACGGAGTGCTGAAGCTTTTCAGACACTCACCCCCAGTCACAAATCTGGGTTGTATCCATCATTGTTCTTTAGCTCACTTCGCCACCCCAGTTCAGTCCCAGCCATATGCAAATCAGTCTTGACCCTATTCCTCATGGGAACATTTCAGCCCGAACAGCCATGCCAGGTTTTCCCTGAACCGGAAACAAGCTTCTTGGGACCAGTTTCGAATTTACACCCCTCATCATCCAGGATAGCGTGAATGCAGTGGCAAAGTGAGCACAGGATCCACGTCCGGGCATACCCTGCCAACTTAGGGCGAACAAAGCAAACACAAGGAAATGATGGACGGAGTGCTGAAACTTTTCAGACACTCACCCCCAGTCACAGATCTGGGTTGAATCCATCATTGTTCTTTAGCACACTTCGCCACCCCAGTTCAGACCCAGCCATATGCAAATCAGTCTTGACCCTATTCCTCATGGGAACAATCCAGCACGAACTGCCATGCCAGGTTTTCCCTGCACCGGAAACAAGCTTCCTTGGACTGGTTTCGGATTTACACCCCTCATCAGCCAGGATAGCTTGAATCCAGTGACAAAGTGAGCACGGGACCCATGTCTGGGCATACCCTGCCAACTTAGGGCGAACAAAGCAAACACAAGGAAATGATGGACGGAGCGCTGAAACATTTCAGACACTCAACCCAAGTCACAGATCTGGGTTGAATCCATTATCGTTCTTCAGCTCACTTCGCCACCCCAGTTCAGACCCAGCCATATGCAAATCAGTCTTGACCCTATTACTCATGGGAACAGTCCATCCTGAACTGACAAGCCAGGCCTTCCCTGGGCCGGAAACAAGCATCCTGGGACCGGTTTCGGGGTAACACCCCTCATCAGCCAGGCTAGCTTGAATCCAGTGGAAAAGTGAGCAAGGGACCCATGTCTTGGCATACCCTGCCAACCTAGGTCAAACAAAACAAATACAAGGAGATGATGGATGGAGCACTGAAACTTTTCAGACACTCACCACCAGTCACAGATCTGGGTTTGAATTTATCGTTTTTTTGCTCACTTCGCCACCCCAGTTCAGACCCAGCCAAATTTAAATCAGTCTTGACCCTATTCCTCATGGGCACAGACCATCCCGAACTGCCAAGCCAGGCCTTCCCTGGACCGGAAACAAGCATCCTGGGACTGGGTTCGGGGAAACACCCCTCATCAGGCAGGCTAGCATGAATCCAGTCGAAAAGTGAGCTAGGGAACCATGTCTGGGCAAACCCTGCCAACTTAGGTCAAACAAAAGAAACACAAGGAGATGATGGATGGAGCGCTGAAACTTTTCAGACACTCACCACCAGTCACGGATCTGGGTTGAATCCATTGTTTTTTAGGTCACTTCGCCACCCAAGTTCAGACCCAGCCATAATGCAAATCAGTCTTGACCCTATTCCTCATGGGAACAATCCAGCCCGAACTGCCAAGCCAGGTTTTCCCTGCACCGGAAACAAGCTTCCTGGGACTGGTTTCGGATTTACACCCCTCATCATCCAGGATAGCGTGAATCCAGTGGCAAAGTGAGCACGGGACCCACGTCTGGGCATACCCTGCCAACTTAGGGCGAACAAAGCAAACACAAGGAGATGATGGATGGAGCTCTGAAACTTTCCAGACACTCAACCCCAGTCACAGATCTGGGTTGAATCCATCATCGTTTTTTACCTCACTTTGCCACCCCAGTTCAGACCCAGCCATATGCAAATCAGTCTTAACCCTATTCGTCATTGGAATAGTCCAGCTCTAAATGCCAAGCCAGGTCTTCCCTGGACCGGAAACAAGGATCCTGGGACCGGTTTCGGGATAACACCCCTCAGCAGCCAGGCTAGATTGAAGCCAGTGGCAAAGTGAGCAAGAGACCCACATCTGTGCATACCCTGCCAACTTAGGGGAAACAAAGTAAACACAAGGAGATGATGGATGGAGCACTGACATTTTTCAGACACTCACTCCCAGTCACAGATCTTAGTTGAATCCATCATCGTTCTTTAGCTCACTGCGCCACCTCAGTTCAAAACAAGCCATATCCAAATCAGTCTCGACCCTATTCCTCATGGGAACAATCCAGCCCGAACTGCCAAGCCAGGTTTTCCCTGCACCGGAAACAAGCTTCCTGGGACTGGTTTCGGATTTACACCCCTCATCATCCAGGATAGCGTGAATCCAGTGGCAAAGTGAGCACGGGACCCACGTCTGGGCATACCCTGCCAACTTAGGGCGAGCAAAGCAAACACAAGGAGATGATGGACGGAGCGCTGAAACTTTTCAGACACTCAACCCAAGTCACAGATCTGGGTTGAATCTATCATCGTTCTTTATCTCACTTCGCTATCCCAGTTCAGACCCAGCCATATGCAAATCAGTCTTGACCCTATTCCTCATGGGAACAGTCCAGCCCGAACTGCCAAGCCAGGCCTTCCCTGGACCGGAAACAAGCATCCTGGGACCGTTTTCGGGGTAACACCCCTCATCAACCAGACTAGCTTGAATCCAATGGAAAAGTGTGCAAGGGACCCATGTCTGGGCATACCCTGCCAACTTAGGTCGAACAAAGCAAACAGAAGGAGATGATGGATAAAGCCCTGAAACTTTTCAGACATTCACCACCAGTCACAGATCTGGGTTGAATCCATCGTTTTTAGCTCACTTCGCCACCCCAGTTCAGACCCAGCCTTAATGTAAATCAGTCTTGACCCTATTCTTCATGGGAACAGTCCAGCTCGAACTGCCAAACCAGGTCTTCCCTGGACCGGAAACAAGCATCTTGGGACCAGTTTTAGGGTAACAACCCTTATCAGCCAGGCTAGCTTGAATCCAGTGGCAAAGTGAGCAAGGGACCCACGTCCTGGCTTACCCTGCCAACTTAGGGCGAACAAAACAAACACAAGGAGATGATGGATGGAGCTCTGAAACTTTCCAGACACTCAACCCCAGTCACAGATCTGGGTTGAATCCATCATCGTTTTTTAGCTCACTTCACCACCCCAGTTCAGACCCAACCTACTGCAAATCAGTCTTGACCCTATTCCTCATGGGAACAATTCAGCCTGAACTGCCAAGCCAGGTCTTCTCTAGACCAGAAACAAGCATCCTGAGACCGGTTTCGGGGTAACACCCTCATCAGCCAGGCTAGCTTGAATCCAGTGGCAAAGTGAGCAAGGGACCCACGTCTGGGCATAACCTGCCAACTATGTGCAAACAAAGCAAACACAAGGAGATGATGGATGGAGCTCTGAAACTTTCCAGACACTCAACACAGTCACAGATCTGGGTTGAATCCATCATCGTTCTTCAGCTCACTTTGCCACCCCAGTTCAGACCCAGCTATATGCAAATCAGTCTTAACCCTATTCCTCATTGGAACAGTTCAGACAAACTGCCAAGGCAGGCCTTCCCTGGAGCGGAAACAAGCATCCTGAGGCCGGTTTCGGGGTAACACCCCTCATCAGCCAGGCTAGCTTGAATCCAGTGGCAAAGGGAGCAAGGGACCCACGTCTGGGCATAACCTGCCAACTTAGGGCAAACAAAGCAAACACAAGTAGATGATGGACGGAGCCCTGAAACTTTTCAGACACTCAACCTCAGTCACAGATCTGGGTTGAATCCATCATCATTCTTCAGCTCTCTTCGCCACCCCAGTTCAGACCCAGCCATATGCAAATCAGTCTTGACCCTATTCCTCATGGGAACAGTCCAGCCCGAACTGCCAAGCCAGGCCTTCCCTGGACCGGAAACAAGCCTCTTGCGACCAGTTTTTGAGTAACACCCCTCAACAGCCAGGCTAGCTTTAATCCAGTGGCAAAGTAATCAAGGGACCCACGTCTGGGCATACCCTGCCAACTTGGGGCGAACAAAACAAACACAAGGAAATGATGGACGGAGTGCTGAAACTTTTCAGACACTCACCCCCAGTCACAGATCTGGGTTGAATCCATCATTATTCTTTAGCACACTTCCCCACTCTAGTTCAGACCCTGCCATATGCAAATCAGTCTTGACCCTATTCCTCATGGGAACAATCCAGCCAGAACTGCCATGCCAGGTTTTCCCTGACCCGGAAACAAGCTTCCTGGGACCGGTTTTGAATTTACACCCCTCATCAGCCAGGATAGCTTGAATCCAGTGGCAAAGTGAGCACGGGACCCACGTCTGGGCATACCCTGCCAACTTAGGGCGAACAAAGCAATCACAAGGAGATGATGGACGGAGCGCTGAAACTTTTCAGACACTCACCCCCAGTCACAGATCTGGGTTGAATCCATCATTGCTCTTTAGCTCACTTTGCCAACCCAGTTCAGACCCAGCCATATGCAAATCAGTCTTGACCCTATTCCTCATGGGAACAGCCCGGCCCGAACTGCCAAGCCAGGCCTTCCTTGGACTGGAAACAAGCATCCTGGGACCGGTTTCGGGGTAACACCCCTCATCAACCAGGCTAGCTTGAATCCAATGGAAAAGTGAGCAAGGGACCCACGTCTGGGCAAACCCAGCCAACTTAGGTCGAACAAAACAAACATAAGGAGATGATGGACGGAGCGCTGAAACTTTTCAGACACTCACCCCCAGTCACAGATCTGGGTTGAATCCATCATTGTTCTTTAGCTCACTTCGCCACTACAGTTCAGACCCAGCCATATGCTAATCAGTCTTGATCCTATTCCTCATGGGAACAGTCCAGCCCGAACTGCCAAGCCAGATCTTCCCTGGACCGTAAACAAGCATTATGGGACCGGTTTCGGGGCAACACCCAACATCAGTCAGGCTAGCTTGAATCCAGTGGCAAAGTGATGAAGGGACCCACGTCTGGGCATACCCTGCCAACTTAGGGCGAACATAGCAAATACAAGGAAATGATGGACGGAGCGCTGAAACTTTTCAGACACTCAACCCCAGTCACGGATCTGGGTTGAATCCATCATCGTTCTTTAGCTCACTTCGCCACCCCAGTTCAGACCCAGCCATACACAAATCAGTCTTGACCCTATTCCTCATGGGAACAATCCAGCCCGAACTGCCATGCCAGGTTTTCCCTGGACCGGAAACAAGCTTTCTGGGACTGGTTTCGGATTTACACCCCTCATCAGCCAGGATAGCTTGAATCCAGTGGCAAAGTGAGCACGGGACCCATGTCTGGGCATACCCTGCCAACTTAGGGCGAACAAAGCAAACAAAAGGAGATGATGGACGGAGCGCTGAAATTTTTCAGACACTCAACCCCAGTCACGGATCTGGGTTGAATCCATCATCGTTCTTTAGCTCACTTCGCCACCCCAGTTCAGACCCAGCCATACACAAATCAGTCTTGACCCTATTCCTCATGGGAACAATCCAGCCCGAACTGCCATGCCAGGTTTTCCGTGGATCAGAAACAAGCTTCCTGGGACGGGACCGGTTTCGGATTTACACCCCTCATCACAAAGGATAGTGTGAATCCAGTGGCAAAGTGAGCACGGGACCCACGTCTGGGCATGCCCTGCCAACTTAGGGCGATCAAAGCAAACACAAGGAAATGATGGACGGATTGCTGAATGTTTTCAGACACTCACCCCCAGTCACAGATCTGGGTTGAATCCATCATTGTTCTTTAGCACACTTCGCTACCCCAGTTCAGACCCAGCCATATGCAAATCAGTCTTGACCCAATTCCTCATGGGAACAATCCAGCCCGAACTGCCATGCCAGGTTTTCCTGGACCGGAAAGAAGCATCCTGGGACCGGTTTCGGGGTAACACCCCTCATCAACCAGGCTAGCTTTAATCCAATGGAAAAGTGAGCAAGGGACCCACGTCTGGGCATACCCTGCCAACTTAGGGTAAACAAAACAAACACAAGGAGATGATGGATAAAGCGCTGAAACTTTTCAGACTCTCACCACCAGTCACAGATCTGGGTTGAATCCATCGTTTTTTAGCTCACTTCGCCACCCCAGTTCAGACCCAGCCATAATGCAAATCAGTCTTGACCCTATTCTTCATCGGAACAGTTCAGCCCGAACTGCCAAACCAGGTCTTCCCTGTACCGGAAACAAGCATCTTGGGACCAGTTTTGGGGTAACACCCCTCATCAGCCAGGCTAGCTTGAATCCAGTGGCAAAGTGAGCAAGGGACCCATGTCCTGGCATACCCTGCCAACTTAGGTCGAACAAAACAAACACAAGGAGATCATTGATGGAGCTCTGAAACTATCCAGACACTCACCCCCAGTCATCATCGTTCTTTAGCACACTTCGCCACCCCAGTTCAGACCCAGCCACGTGCAAATCAGTCTTGACCCTATTCCTCATGGGAACAATTCAGCCTGAACTGCCAAGCCAGGTCTTCCCTAGACTGGAAACAAGCATCCTGAGACCGGTTTCGGGGTAACACCCTCATCAGCCAGGCTAGCTTGAATCCAGTGGCAAAGCGAGAAAGGGACCCACGTCTTGGAATAACCTGCCAACTATGGGCAAACAAAGCAAACACAAGGAGATGATGGACGGAGCGCTGAAACTTTTCAGACACTCAACCGCAGTCACAGATCTTGGTTGAATCCATCATCGTTCTTTAGCTCACTTCGCCACCCCAGTTCAGACCCAGCCATGTGCAAATCAGTCTTGACCCTATTCCTCATTGGAACAGTCCAGCCCGAACTGCCAAGACAGGCCCTCCCTGGACTGGAAACAAGCATCCTGAGACCGGTTTCGAGGTAACACCCCTCATCATCCAGGCTAGCTTGAATCCAGTGGCAAAGCGAGCAAGGGACCCACGTCTGGGCATAACCTGCCAACTTAGGGCAAACAAAGCAAACATAAGGAGATGATGGACGGAGCGCTGAAACTTTTCAGACACTCACCCCCAGTCACAGATCTTGGTTGAATCCATCATCGTTCTTTAGCTCACTTCGCCCTCCCACTTCAGACCCAGCATATGCATATCAGTCTTGACACTATTCCTCATGGGAACAATCCAGCCCGAACTGCCAAGCCAGGTTTCCCTGGACCGGAAACAAGCTTCCTGGGACAGGTTTCAGATTTACACCCCTCATCAGCCAGGATAGCTTGAATCCAGTGGCAAAGTGAGCACAGGACCCACGTCTGGGCATACCCTGCCAACTTAGGGCGAACAAAGCAAAAACAAGTAGATGATGGACGGAGTACTGAAACTTTTCAGACACTCAACCCCAGTCACAGATCTGGGTTGAATCCATCATTGTTCTTCAGCTTACTTCGCCACTCCAGTTCAGACCCAGCCATATGCAAATCAGTCTTGTCCCTATTTCGCATGGGAACAGTCCAGCCCGAACTGCCAAGCCAGGTTTTCCCTGCACCGGAAACAAGCATCCTGGGACCGGTTTTGGGGTAACACCCCCCATCAGCCAGGCTAGCTTTAATCCAGTGGCAAAGTGAGCAAGGGACCAACGTCTGGGCATACCCTGCCAATTTAGGTCGAGCAAAACAAACACAAAGAGATGATGGATGGAGCGCTGAAACTTTTCAGACACTCACTCACAGTCACAGATCTGTGTTGAATCCATCATTTTTTAGCTCACTTGGCCACCCCAGTTCAGACCCAGCCATATGCAAATCAGTCTTGACCCTATTCCTCATGGGAACAGCCCAGCCCGAACTGCCAAGCCAGGCCTTCCTTGGACCGGAAACAAGCATCCTGGGACTGGTTTCGGGGTAACACCCCTCATCAACCAGGCTAGCTTGAATCCAATGGAAAAGTGAGCAAGGGACCCACGTCTGGGCATACCCTGCCAACTTAGGTCGAACAAAACAAACACAAGGAGATGATGGATAAAGCGCTGAAACTTTTCAGACACTCACCCCCAGTCACAGATCTGGGTTGAATCCATCATTGTTCTTTAGCTCACTTTGCCACCCCATTTCAGACCCAGCCATATGCAAATCAGTCTTGACCCTATTCCTCATGGGAACAATCCAGCCTGAACTTCCATGCCAGGTTTTCCCTGGACCAGAAACAAGCTTTCTGGGACTGGTTTCGGATTTACACCCCTCATCAGCCAGGATAGCTTGAATCCAGTGGCAAAGTGAGCACAGGACCCATGTCTGGGCATACCCTGCCAACTTAGGGCGAAGAAAGCAAACAAAAGGAGATGATGGACGGAGCACTGAAATTTTTCAGACACTCAACCCCAGTCACGGATCTGGGTTGAATCTATCATCGTTCTTTAGCTCACTTCGCCACCCCAGTTCAGACCCAGCCAATTGCAAATCAGTCTTGACCCTATTCCTCATGGGAACAGTCCAGCCTGAACTGACAGCCAGGCCTTCCCTGGATTGGAAACAAGCATCCTGGGACCGGTTTCGGGGTAACACTCCTCATCAGCCAGGCTAGGTTGAATCCAGTGGAAAAGTGAGCAAGGGACCCACGTCTGGGCATACCCTGCCAACTTAGGTCGAACAAAACAAACACAAGGAGATGATGGATGGATCGCTTTAAACTTTTCAGGCACTCACCACCAGTCTCAGATCTGGGTTATATCCATCTTTTTTTTAGCTCACTTCGCCACCCCAGTTCAGACCCAGCTATATGCAAATCAGTCTTGACCCTATTCCTCATGGGAACAGTCCAGCCCGATCTGCCAAGCCAGGTCTTCTCTGGACCGTAAACAAGCATCCTGGGACCGGTTTCGGGGTAACACCCATCATCAGCCAGGCTAGCTTGAGTCCAGTGGCAAAGTTATCAAGGGACCCACGACTGGGCATACCCTGCCAACTTAAGGCGAACAAAGCAAACACAAGGAAATGATGGATGGAGGGCTGACATTTTTCAGACACTCACCCCCAGTCACAGATCTGGGTTGAATCCATCGTTTTTTAGCTCACTTCGCCACCCCAGTTCAGACCCAGCTATATGCAAATCAGTCTTGACCCTATTCCTCATGGGAACAGTCCAGCCCGATCTGCCAAGCCAGGTCTTCTCTGGACCGTAAACAAGCATCCTGGGACCGGTTTCGGGGTAACACCCATCATCAGCCAGGCTAGCTTGAATCCAGTGGCAAAGTGATCAAGGGACCCACGTCTGAGCATACCCTGCCAACTTAGGGCAAACAAAGCAAACTTAAGGAAATGATGGACGGAGTGCTGAAACTTTTCAGACACTCACCCCCAGTCACACATCTGGGTTGAATCCATCATCGTTCTTTAGCTCACTTCGCCACCCCAGTTTAGACCCAGCCATATGCAAATCAGTCTTGACCATATTCCTCATGGGAACAGTCCAGCCCAAACTGCCAAGCCGGATCTTCCCTGGACTAGAAACAAGGATCCTCAGACCGGTTTTGGGGTAACACCCTTCATCAGCCAGGCTTGCTTGAATCCAGTGGCAAAGTGAGCAAGGGACCCACATCTGGGCATACCCTGCCAACTTAGGGTGAACAAAGCAAATACAGTAACAAAAGCTCCAAATACATGGAGAAACATATGACGTACTCCTGGGCAAACACTTAAATTACACTTAGATATGCCCTTTATACAAAAGTATGAAAAGGACTATTGCAGTGATTTAAGAAGGAATTGATTTAAAAGAAATACCATGAATATATGAGTGCCTACACAGTCTCATTACAATTTAAGATATGTATGAAATATTCACATAAACTTGATATAAAATATATTCAGGAATGTTCACTATACCACAGAATGAACCAGAGGCAAAACAATGCACAGTAGTATTTGTAAAAACCATATTAGCACACTGGCTGGTAGTATCTGCCCATACATATAATCAGTTTGGAGACTGCATTTGTGTATTCCAGAAGCCCACATCTGGGTCCAGTTTCAGCCAATTCCTGGCTTTTGTGTATTCCTCCCAGACTGGTCAAGAAAGGGACTTTGCCTTAGAGTGTCAATAGGAAGGTAGGGTGGAGTTGGTAGTCACCTGCCAGGGAGTCCCAAAACAAAGCAAAAGCACAAAGCCACTTACCACCACTTAACCTGGTGTGGGTAACAGTTATATGTAAGTATCAAGCAGGAAGGGTGCAAGGCTTTTCCCTGCACTACAAAGGAACTGCTGTCTCTTAACCTCCACACCTTCAAGTCTAGTCTATTCCAATCGGTTCAGACGTTCTGTAGAGAAGCCTTGAAATTCACATTGCTTTGCGGAGCAAACTCCAGCCTTCCTCTTAGGTTCCATTGTAGTGCAGAGGAAATCAAAATGGATTCCCTTGTGGCCACAGGTAACATGCACACTCCACATAGTCTACTGTATGCATATTTCTCTCTCTCTTTCACACACACACACACACACACGCATTCACACACGCACACACACATAGACACACCAACACACACACACCATCCATGGTCCTAACTCTCCCTGGCAGTTGACAGGTAAAAAAGCCTATCCTGCAATTAGACATCATTGCTGCCACCACTGTCAGTCCTCTATATCCTGATTAACTGATGGTATTCATTCTCAGTAAAGGCGGTACATATGACCTCTGTTGGCCATCTTAGCAAAAGGTGGGCACTGTGATATTTGATGGTTACCAGTAGCACTGGGCATCTCTAAAGTGAGTGGCTTACATCAGCCTGTGAGACAAATTCTATGGGTCAGTAGAACATGTGAGTACTTGATGAAAACGAGAATCTGGAATTTGGTGACCAAAATCTTTGAATTACTAAAAAAGAAAAACTAGTGTTTGAGTGACGAAGAACAGAAGTGATTGCATTCAAGACTAACAATAGAAAGATAAAAAGAAGAAACACTGCAGCTGCAAAAAGAGTTTAGTCATGCAACAGCAAAACACTTAGCATCCCCTACAAGAGAGTCTAAAACTAAACTAATTCAAGCCAAATATAATCTGCAGGATTACTTTACATCAAAAGACATTTTGAATCACAACTCTGATTTACTAAAAAGGTGTGAGGAGAGTGATCATTTAGGAAAATTCCTGGCCTGATCAGTAAAACACTATGCGAATGCAAATTGAGTGAATAAATATTGGATCCAATGTCAGCAAGAATCACTTCTCACGTCGCAAGAAATTGTGATGACTTTTTTCAAACCACTATAAGGTGCTATATTTGGACTCACATAATACTACTCTAGAGGCAGCTGGAAGGTAGCGGAGAAGGCTAAATATTCCTACTTTGACTCCAGAACAGAGTGAGGGTCTGACCTCACCAATTACCCTTACAGAAGTTATACAGGTAGTAAATACATCTCCTAATGCAAAAGTGTGTGGGTTACATGGAATACCTAGACATTTATAAACTCTTTTTACCTCAACTTAAGATACTTCTAGTTTCACTCTTTAAGATTCTTCAAGGAGGTACAGTTCCTGACTCTTTCATTCAAGCTGCAGTTGTTATATTTGTTGAAAAAGGGAAATCTGAGTAAGATGTTAATTACTACCGGCCCATAAGCCTACTTGATTCAGATTATATAATCTTTACGAAGATTTTATTGAACTGCCTAGCACAAATAGATACCTCAATTATTCATTTATATCTAAAAGGTTTTTTGTAAGCAAAAGCCCTGTCAACAAATACAAACTCCTTGACTCTGGCTATTGATTATTTTTCTATAAAAATTGAATCAGCAATAATAATGTGAGGCGCAGAAAAGGCATTTGATCAAGTCCAGTGGAATATCCTTTTTGCAGTCATAGATAAAGTTGCCTTGCCATCTAAATTTAGTCAGGTAGTGAAAAATCTGTATTACATGCTAGGGGATCTATAATTATTCATGGAACCATAGCAGGATCGATCTTAATCAGTTGTGGGACATGCCAGGGTTGTCCCCTTGCCCTATTTTGTTTTCTTAGTTTATTGAGCCTCTGGTGTGTGCTATTAGGCAAGATGGCCCCAGTTCAAGCACTAGTTTCAGCATCAGCTAAAATTAAACTTTTTTCAGATGAAATTGCTCTGTATTTAGCAGCAGACGAGGACGCTATCTCTTGTGCCTTCTCCAAAATAAGTTAATATGCAGCAATAGGGGGGTGCAAAATCAATCATTCGAAATCCGAGGCACTACTTTTTAAGTGCACTTCAAAAATACTACCGCTCTCTATGCAGGCTCATTGCTTACCAACTTCAGCAGTAAGATATCTGGGGATCTTTGTTACTGCTAGACCAGAAGACTTATTTGCAAAACATTTTACTACAACATTAAATAAAATGCATAATCTCTTAAAACAATGGCAAAACCTTTCTATATCTCTTATGGGGAGAGTAGCACTTAGTAAAATGAGCATTCTCCCACTATTTTTATTTTTATTCTCAAATATTATGATTAAGGTTCCCCAGTCGTTTTCTGATGCTATTAATATGGAAATTAGACATTTTGGGGCTGATTATGATGTGGCCCATAAAGGCTCCACAGTTTACTTTCCGACCGCCTAATTATGATCTAGGTGGTCGGAAAGTAAACCGGCCGGACATTCCGGCTGGCTTCCAATGGGCTCAGGGAGCCTGTCGGCCAGCCGGAAGCCGACAGGCTCCCTGAGCCCATTGGAAGCGAGCCGGAAGCCGGCCAGTAATCTCAAGGGCGGGCCTTTCTGCCCTTGAGATTACCATGCGCGTTTTCCAGCATGGTTTCCATGCCCGCCTGCCCGACATGGAAACCATGTCGGAAAGCGTGTTTGGGGGCTCCCAGCAGGGCCCCTTATGTGTGCAGCCTCCGGTTTGTGGCCGAGGGGACACCTATGGTGCCCCCCTGTTGATCCCTGCACCCTGTGGCAGGCACCTCAGCTTGCCACAGGGTGCAGGGATGAACCACACCTCCCGTTTCCCTATGGGAGCATGCATTACGGCTGGTTTACGGCCATAATGCATGCTCCCATAGGGAAATGTAGTAATGCGACTGAACAGTGTTCAGTCGCATCCTAATTAGGGGCCCGGGACCACCGACCGGTTGTCGGTCGGTCCCAGGACCGAGTCTGTGTCTGGCAGAAGCAATTCAGCCCAACATTGAAATCGGCCACTTTATACGGCAAGGAAAAAAGCAGAACACAAAATCCAAGCTCTACAGCTGAATGTTGATGAAGGGCTAGCCCTTCCTAAATTAAAAGTATATTATCAGACATCACTGCCTAATTGGCTAGCTAATAATTCTACTGGGGGCTAGCAGGCAGCCAATTTCTATTTAAATGTTAGGTTAAAGGACTCCGAGATAGGCCTCCTTGCATTTTTAGGAAATCCTAGGTTACCTAAGAAATGAAGATATAAGACTCCTTTGGTTATAGAGGACCGCATTCAACACATTTGGGAAACATATAAAATCCCCCGGCTCCATCTTCATCTAAACCATTGGATTGTATTCCATTGGGGCTACGGTGGCATCAGCAAACATGCATTCAATGGTCTTGTTTGGGGTTTCATAGGCTGCAGAATTTTTTTCAGTAGTGGGAACTTTTTACTATAGCGGGAAATAGTAGATTGGAATCCCAATATTAATACATATCATTTTTTTAGGTATGTCCACATTATACAGTTTTGCTCAGGAATAACAGGGAAGGAGGAAACTATGGCAATGCATCTTGGGAAGGCATATTTTGTTTCCAGAATTAAAGAGGTAGACAATTATTATAGACTGCTCAAACCAGCAGCAAATACGCTGGAGATTTCAGATCATGACGCGAACATTCAAATTTCTACAGGCTGTTGTATGAGCATTCCACAATAGCAAGGATATAATAAACGGAGCTGTAAGGCAGTAAGAGCACCCAATTTCAGAAGAATGGTGTTGTTTAGTAAATGGATGATTTATTATACTCCCGCCAAACTACATAAAATATATATACCGGGGTTGAGTCTAAATGCTTTAGATGCAGGCAAGCCAATGGAGATTGGCTTCATACAGCATTTCATGTACTCATTTAATTAAATTCTGGCAAAACATCTCTTTAGATATTAGTTTAAATCTGCAAATTAGCATTTGTCCAGAAGCATTTCTGCTCTCTTTGGCATAACAAGAATAGTGGAAGAACTAACTATTGGACAGCATCAATTTATTTTTATTGCCACCTTAGTAGCAAGGTCATTAATTCTAGCAAATTGGAACGCTAACAATTTCTCAATGGCTCTTGAAAATGCAAAGAGGTTACACTCGAGAAGATCTATATGCCAAAAGGGGGGAGACTCCTTAGTTAAACTAAATAAAATATGGAAGAATTGGAATTAAACTACTAAGAAGAGATAGTTGGTTATAGAAAATGCACAATGAAATGTGCTACATATGAGCTGAATCTGAATTATGCAATTTTTAACTCTTTGATCTACTGTTCCAAGTTAGTTTGTATGTCCTAGAATAAGTTTGAAAAGCAATTTACTACTGGTCGATCTCTGTTTATGCACTTTATAAATAATTGCTGCTAGACCTATTGTACAGAAGAGTCTGTTTAATGAATTTGTTTTATTGCTGGAAAATGGAAATCTAGGAGTCAGAACATTACTGAGAAGAACTTTATTCTATATTGATGTAAAATTAATTTGGGGAATGAATTTGGGAAGTTTATTGGATTCTTGCTTTCCTTTTCGATGCAATGGATTGTGCTATTTATTAAATTTATTCTTTTATTGCCACATCTTAAGAAAATGAAAATTAAAACGACATATATTTGTATGGATCCTGGGTAAGGACTTTGGTATGACTTGTGTGTACTTGTGTCATCATATGGATATTAAACTCTCAGAAAATGTAGCTCAAAAATCACTGAAATATCTTGCCAAGGATTCCAAAGAATTGATAAGATGACAGTGGATAGAGCTATAGTGAGAGGTAGATGTAGCCTGAAAAGAGAGGTTAAGAAACTGGTAAGAGATCACCCTCCCTGTGGGCAGCCTTGAAGGTAGGATGCCTTGAGCAACTGCCCATGCCTTAATACCTCCAGTGTGCTTGAAGCTTCAGCAATGTCAGAATTGGTACTGTAAATTCAAAGCTACACAATAAACCACTGCAAGGAGACTGGTGTTAGCTTTTGGGAGGCATAGACACCTGCCGCCACCTACTCTTTATTTGGCTTTATTATGATAGTTCTGAGGTAGTTAGATGTGTTGTTCCTTCATTACTACTACCAGCTGTGATGGCTTATTTTATTTTTGGGTGTGGAAGGGTTGGTTATTTGCCTGTTAGACCTGGAATCTTTAGCTTTGTTCTCCTCTAACTTTTTGGCTTCAACTCTCCTATTTTTGGTGGCTCTGATTGTGGACGCTCTTTTTGTTATCTCAGTCTTTGTTGGCTCAGTCTTTGTGTCGGCTCAGTCTTTGCGTCCGCTCAGTCTATGTGTTGGCTCACAATTTGACAGCTCGCGATTTGGTTCTCCCCTAAATTTTTGCCTTTAATACTCCTATTTTTGGTGGTTCTGTTTTTGGCTTCTGTTTTTTCCAGCTCAGTATTTGGTGCTCAATATTTGTCGGCTGACTTTTGTCCGCTCAGTTTGGTGGCTCAATATTTGTCAGCTGACTTTTTGACAGCTCAGTTTGGTGGCTACCCATTTGTCTACTCAATATGTAGTAGTTCAGTCTTTGGTGGCTCAGTCTTTGGTGCTTCTTTCTATTATTGTGTATTTCTTTTGATATACATCTTAATGTTGTTATAGCTGCTAACTGAAGCACTATTATGTTAACAGAATACTTCTGTCCTGTCTCTGAGTTAAGCCTGCCAGCGCTTATTGTAATTGTGTTTATATAGCACTTACTACCACTGACGAGGTGTCAAAATGCTTTTCGGCGAGTAGCATGCTACTCCAGAACCCTAAAGGATTAGTGGTGAATTAGTAATGGATTCATATAGGGCAATACGAGTATAGTATTAGTAAAGGGAGGTATGAGTTCATTTGAGCAAAGTACATGCAAGTCTGTTAGTAGGATTGAATAGAGTAATGGAGGGATAGAAGGGGGAAGAAAACCTGAAGTGTTAATTGGGAGATCATAGTAGTAAGTTGAGGTCTAGGATGAGTGAAGGAGAGATGGAGGAGGAAAGAGCCTGTAGAAAGGAATTAGGGAGAAAGAGAATCAGAGTTGCAAAATTAGGTTTGGGATGAACCAAAAGGAGAGATAACATGAGTGAGAATTTAGTCGGGTTGTTTGGGAGATCATATTAAACTGATGTTTGGGGTGAGTCAGGAGGTGTAGAAGAGGGAGGAGTCTAAGAAGTGTTATTTTGGTGATCATAGTAGTAGAAAGGGTTTGGGATGAGAGAGTAAAAAGATAGAGGATAAATTGATAGAGGTGTAGGCTGATGGAAGGACAGAGTTAACTTTCGAGAGAGTATTTGTTTTTTCTCGTACAATAGGACTAAAATAAATATATAGATACATGATTACATAGTAAGGTAATATAGGTGTAAGGAATATAATATATTTAGATTTGTCTGTTTTGTCTTTGTGGAGTAGTGAGTAGATATTGCTGTGGTTTTCTGTGAAAGATTTGTATGTGTAGTACTGCTGGTGAGTGGTATTTGAATAGTACAGGGGTGGTGATGTGTTTTGGAGAAGAGTATGTGTGTGTGAGGGGGACGGACAAGAGTTATGAGTGTTCATGTTAGATTTGATCACTGGAATAGGTAATGAAAGCAGTGGAGTGGGGGCGTAAGGATTGTATGGTGTTGTGTAATTGGTAAAAAGAGGAGGCTGGTGTTGGTGGATGTTGTGATGGAAGGCTGAACATAGGTTTTGTCATGATAAAAAGAGAATCTGTCAGGAGCAAGTAGAGGATAGAGCTGGTGCAATGACAATCTAAAGTCATGAAACCACCCATCACTGCAGATGTTAGAGACACCACAAAAGGATAATCAGAAAGATCAACTAATGAAAGTGCCCCAGAGTATACGACGTCTGCTGAAGTTACACTCACCTCTTATGAGCTTTGTGAGAAGTTGGCCTGGTATATGATGTCCACTAATTAAAGTGGGCACCTTGCACCAGTCCAAACGACCCTTATGATGTATGAGGTCAAAGATAACCTTTAGAAAGCTATCCTAGTGGTAGCTGTGGAGAGCAGCTTTCAGGCTTAATCTTGAAGGAATGTAAAGCAGCTTGTTTTACCAGAATATCACCTCCTGTATTAACTAAATGAAAGGAGAACCACACAGTAGTTATATAAACATATGTATTTATTAATATAACACTCCCTAGTATCCTCTACCTGAGGATAGAACACAAAGCACACAATACGAGATCAATAGAACAGTTGTAAGTAGCACAATACACAGTAGGCTCCAGGAGGAGACCAAACCATATACTAAAATAGTGGTATAACAATCACGACTCGGGTCAAGAGAAGGTCTGGAGCACGTAGAATCGTTGGGACCACAGGGAACCACCCAAAGTGAGTAGATAGGGACCCCACAGAGGACGGGTGCAGTGTGCTAACATGACCGCGGGCTCCGTACAATTCTATGGGGAAGTCCCGGTGACAATTTTATAGTTTAAGGACCGTTCTAGGAGGACTTTGAGGAAACCCTTTGGAACTTAAGAGGTTGGAGAGCCACCCCACCCGTGGATACTGTAGTACCCGAGTTACCTATCCCAGAGGAGCCGGGCGCATAGGTCTGGAGTGGTGTCGGAAACCGTCGTCGTTCTCAATCGAGGGCTGCGAAGGAGTGCTGCTGCCGTGAAGGTGAAAAGGGTCCGGTGGAATCCCAGCTGGGATTCTGGAAGAAAGGAACCTGAAAGCAGAGGGGACAGAGTCAGGGTCACTTCAGAGTGACCAGGGGCTTGGGAGACGAATGCCCACCGATGTTAGGTGCTTCAGGTGCAAAGAAGGGATGCTTGACTCTGCAGCCACGAGGACCCGGAGACTTCAACAACAACCAGGAGCCAGATGCGAGCTGTCCCATGATGGATGTCAAGTGCTGAGGGGTTGGTGTCCGGCTGGAGCACCAACAAGTCTTGGCAAAAGCAACCCACGCAGGAAGGTCAAGCAGATTATGGTGTGGACCAGCAAGGTCCAGGGGACTCACCAAGCAATGAGGAGTCAGGGCACATCTGGAGCAACCAGGAAAGCCCAACAGAATTCAAGATGACCCTCAGTAGGACCCACAGGCCGAATTGTTGTATTCCGCTTTAGGTGTCCGTATATAGGTTTTCCTGAAACATGACCTTATATAGGCACAATTCGCATTGCCCTTATATAGGCATAAAAACCCGGTCCTTATTTAGGCATTAGCCATGCACTCGAAATACAGGCATGGTCACCGACATCCGTCCACCCCAACGTCAGAAGGAGTTCTTAGAAACCAGACCCTTAAGCTCTTGGGAGTTCCCCTAGCACAGGATTATTGATTTCTCCAAGAACTCATTTATTATGCATGAACCGCTATACCTTAAGGGTTCATTCCTGACGTCTTCCTCTGCCCGACTTCATGTCAATGCTAACATTCCAAGGCACCTACCAGGTATAAATATACCTTCCCTTGCCCAAGCAAGTAGGAGGAGACCTCGACTTTAGAGGAGCCCGTGTCCCGGCCTGACGCACTGAGAAGAGACGCTGTCATCCCTGCTCGCAGAGAATCCAGCTTCCAGTGATCTGACTCCCTTCGCGGGGTGTTGGAGTTCGAGACTCGGAAAGAGATTCCCACCTCTCTCATTCTCAAGGTATGGAGCTGACTAGAACCTAGAGGGACTCTTGGCATACAGACTCTTGGCATACTGGACTCTTGGCATACAGACTCTTAGTATACCATACTATAGAATACTTCACCTACTTCTTACCTTTCCCTACACCTAGGTTAGGTTAGGTACACTGGGGTAGAACTAGTTTAGAGAAGCATCTTATGAGTACTCGCATTCTTAGCTTATGTTATTTATGTATATGAATATATGTGTCATCATAAAAGATAATGCTAGCGCAGTATTATTTCTTTCTACTGCTTACGCTGTACATTATATATCTTGCATACTGTCTTGTGATCATAACAGCTCATATCTCTTACACGAGAAACAAGACTGTTCAATAAATCCTTTTATTGAAACGCCCGTCTTTTCTTTCTGTGTAACTCTGAAGAAACTAAGCATGCACGATTAGCTGAGTGAAACTGTTATCTATTGTTTCCACAATTCTGAGAGTGTTCCGATTCTAAAGGGAAACAAAGTTGTCATGTTTATGCGGTTGCCAGAAACTACTCCCTTCTTGTTTACAAGGAGTTTCTAGTGGCCTCTGAGTTAGCTGGCACAAAGTAATTAAGTTTAATATACTCGATAGGGACATACTGACCTCAGTCCTATGTCAAATCTATAGGGTATATTATTCCAATGCGCAGAGCCTATTTGGGAAATAAGAACTACACTACAGAATGACCAGGAGTCGCGCGGGGACTTCGAGCAAGATCACAAAGTACCAGCCCACGAAAACAATCTTTTCCTCAAAACAAAGAATACCCCCTGTGGAATCCACCTGGCTTTCTGAAGAATGTCACTGGAAATGTCTCAAAGCACGCCCATATTTATGTGATCATGTCTTTTTTTCTCCATTGTTTTTCAAAATTGGCGTGCATACCCTCTTAGTGCCCCGTCCCGAGTGCACATATATGAATACTCAAGAAAGGTGTGACGCGCGCTGTGCGAGTCACCTAGGGTTGCACAGCCTAGGTGACTCGCACAGCGCGCGTCACACCTTTCTTGAGTTTCTGAAGAATGTGCCAGATGAATCAATGTGACAAATGCTATTAAAGAGGATTACACTCTACAACAAATGTGTAAAGGAACCCCTTTCCATCAGGCCAACCCCTCAATACCAGACTGACCACATCTGTGCAATTCAACCTACCTTTACTTTCTGGCCGTTGTAAAAAAAAAGAAATAGAATGCCATTTAAAACAAAATTGCTACATTTCTATTCTTTCCCCATGGACTTGCTTTGGTTCTCATAGACTTTTATAGAAGGTGATGATCCCATTAAGGTCAACTGAACATAGCTATACCGAATTTAGTTGGTTTTCTCCATTGTATTTTAGTAATATTTCATATCTATATTTTCACCATTTCACAGCTTCATCTTGCTACCAATATCTCATGGTCTTGACTGTATTGATTTTAATTGTAAGTTCTTACACAATCTAGCATTGCACGAAGAGTAAGCTCTGAGTTTGTCCAGTGCTACTATACAAGAGTCAAGGATAACTTAGAAGTTCTCAGATTTGGGCCTTTTCTGGCCGTGAGTTCTGAAGCCTAGCTAAAGAACATATACAAGTTCCTTACTACCCTCTCATTCCTATCCTACCAGAAAGGTTTGTTACATGAATCCTGCGAAACTATGTCCACTTCACTGCCCACATCTATGGCCCCCATACCCTCATACAACAGCGTGCATAATCTAAGTTTCACCTATAATGCAAACTTAATATTGAAACACTAACTGAATATTTCAGCAAAATGTGTACTGTATCATCTGTGCATGATCAGTAGCATTGTCTTTCCACTTCTTCTAAGTCAAACGGATGCTGTGGTCCGCATGTTTGTAATGCCTCAATACAAAGTTAACAGCATTTACCCCTAGCCTTCTATCAAGAAACCATTTAAATAGCAAGATCTCAGCTCTGTACAGACCAAATTGACCTAAAAAGACTGTTAGACCTTCTCTATAATAATAATAGCCCAGTATTTGTAAAGCGCGAACTAATCACCCCTAAGGGTCTCAAGGCGCTGGGAGCCGTTGGGGAGATTAAGCGAGCTATTGCCCAGTGTCACATGGTGCTGGGCTGAGCTGCACCAGTGCGGGGATCGAAACTTGAACAACGCGCTCCGGAGTCAGCCGCCCTGGCCGCTGCACCACACCTCTCCCTCTCTGATGCCTCTGCAGTGGCTCCCCAACAAGCAAAACCGCATGGGCAATACTTTTCTTTCAGTGACTGGCGAAAGTGTACAATAGAATTTAAGGTATACTTAAGGGCTACATACGGGCTAACTCCACATAAGCGTTTTACAACATGAGTGCTTATGAGGGTGTCCATGAGCGGAGAGTGAGGGGGGGCATGGTTGATGTGAGTGGGAAGAGACGGGATATGAGTACATAAACAATTCTAAAAGGACGGGAATGTAATATTCAATACATACAGCATTTTGCAGATTGATCATTAAAAGTAATACAGTGGCTTCCAGCTTGAAACATCTATGAAACATGGGCATTACATTGTTTTATACTTCAGTTTTACAAGCAAAGTCAGATAAATTCTTGCAGCCACTTCAGGACTGTAGAGAAGACTTGAAAAAATACACTCTTCCGTTGGCACACGCATGCTGACGTATTTACAGGGGCGAGTCTACTTTAATTTAAGGATGCTTCAAGAGCACGGGTATAGCTCTGAGAAGAATCTGGAATACATAGAGGACGAGGTAATGGGTGATTACTCCGGAACCAAGTTAGGGTGGGAACGTTTCTTAAATGGGTTGATAGGAATATCAACTATACTAGAAAAACAAAGCAAGTGTTCCAGGCAGAAACATAGGAAATCAAATTAGCTGCAGAAGTGAAACAGTATAGAGACAAAAAAGCGAGAACAGGGGAATCTTTCTACACAGTTCAGTCACCACGTAACCCATCTGCTACTTGCCCACATGAGTCCTCTCATAAAACATGCTAGATTTGTAAGTGTGTTTCTCTGTGGCTCCAGACAACCCCATTTCCATCATCTCTACCCTTCACGATCAGCACTTCGGTCCTCATTTGGATCCAGGATTCAACCTCAGTACACTGTCTTGTTGTGGGCCAGCTCTTGCTTAATCCTGTTGTCCGTGCAATGCCTAGTGGCATCATTTCCTCACAACCCGTACTAATGTTGAATCCTTCGCACCAGTATACATCTTTCTAAGACTAACTTTCCTTTCACGAATAGTTTTCAGGCACAAGTCCAAATGATTCTACCAACTGAACTAAGACTGCAACTCCCAGAATTCATTTAGTTCATTAAGGAAAACCAAGTACTGGAAATTAGGAGCCCTGTTGACACGTGCAGAAATCTGGTAAGCGTATATTACGCTGCCTTGGGAACACAGGCTGAGAAATACTACGCACATAAAGGTATGAAGAATTAAATCAATTGTATTTAGTCTTGTATACATTGGATTGATATTTGATTACAAAATGTAATGAAAATATTTATATAAAAAACTTTGTTTAGTCAAGTAGGCTTAGAGAATGGTGCTCCCATCTGACAAGGTGTTGGGCATTTTTAAGCCACTTTAAGACATATTGGTATGGATCATGGGTAAGGACTTTGGTATCGTTCATGTTTACTTGTCATTATATGGAATGTTTCCCCATACAAAATCTGAATTTTATTACTCAATGTCTGCAAATTTAAGCCCACATATTGAACTGTATATTAAACTTTCAGAAATGTCACTCAAAAATCACCACAATGTCTTTCCAGGTTTCAAAATAATTGATAAGATGACAGTGGAAGGAGCAACAGTGAGAGGTCTAGGTAGCTTAAAAGATGTTAAGAAACTGATGAAAGATCTCTTTCCCTGTGGGTAGCCTAGAAGGTAGGACACCTTGAGCAACTGCCGATATCTTAATACATCGTACATACTTGAAACTTCAGCAGCGTCAGAATTGGAAATGTATATTCAAAAGCTACACAACAAACCACTACAAGGAGGCTGGTGTTTGCTTTTGGGAGGCAGAGACACCTGCCGCCACCTACTCTTTTTTTGGGTATGTTTTGATAGTTCTTGAATTCTTATATTCCAAGGTAGTCAGAAGTGTTACCCCTTCATTACTACTACTAGCTGTGATAGCTTGTTTTTTTATGGAGGGTTGAGGGGTTGGTGTCTGGCCTGTTAGACCTAGCAACTTTGGCATGGTTCTCCCCTAACATATAGCCTTCAACCACCAGGAAGGTAAAGCTGCCCCTTTTACACCTATCTTAAAAAAAACCTCATGCTGATCCTAAGGAGCTGCCAAACTATCGACCTTTAACTCTCCTCCCTCTGATAGGCAAAGTTCTAGAGTCCTATGTTAGCAAACAGCTTTCCTTTTACTAGGAGAAACACCATAAGCTGGATGCCTCTCATTCAGGATTTTGGCACTGGCTCACTTTTTGGCATCAGCTCATTATTTGATGGTGGCTCACTATTTGGCAGTGGCTCACTATTTGGCGGCGGCTCACTATTTGGCAGTGGCTCACTATTTGGCGGTGGCTCACTATTTGGCAGCGGCTCACTATGTGGCAGCTCAGTATTAGGCTGTGGCTCACTATTTGGCAGCTCACTTTTTGGCGGCTCACTATTTGGTGGTTCACTATTTGATGGTTCCTTATTTGGCAGCACACTATTTGGTGGGTCACTATTTGGTTGTTCACTATTAGGCAGCTCACTATTTGGCGGCTCACGATTTGTCAGCTCTCTATTTGGCAGCTCACTATTTGGCGGCTCACTATTTGTCAGCTCTCTATTTGGCAGCTCACTATTAGGCGGTTCACTATTTGGTGGTGGCACACTATTTGGCAGTGGCTCACTATGTGGTAGATCAGTATTTGGCAGCTGACTATTTGGCAGCTCACTATTTGGCAGCAGCTCACTATTTGGCAGCTCACTATTTGGTGGCTCACTATTTGGCAGTTCAATATTTGGCAGTGGCTCACTATTTGGCATTGGCTCACTATTTGGCGGCGGCTCACTATTTGGCGGTGGCTCACTATTTGGTGGTGGCTCACTATTTGGCGGTGGCTCACTATGTGGCAGCTCAGTATTAGGCCGTGGCTCACTATTTGGCAGCTCACTTTTTGGCGGCTCACTATTTGGTGGTTCACTATTTGATTGTTCCCTATTTTGCAGCACACTATTTGGCGGGTCACTATTTGGTGGTTCACTATTAGGCAGCTCACTATTTGGCAGCTCACTATTTGTCATTTCTCTATTTGGCAGCTCACTATTAGGCGGTTCACTATTTGGCAGTGGCTAACTATTTGGCAGTGGCTCACTATTTGGCAGTGGCTCACTATGTGGTAGCTCAGTATTTGGCAGCTCACTATAAGGCAACTCACTATTTGGCAGCTCACTATTTGGTGGTTAACTTTTTGGCAGCTCACTATTTGGTGGCTCACTATTTGGCAGCTCTCTATTTGGTAGCTCACTATTTGGCAGCTCACTATTTGGCAGCTCAGTATTTGGTAACTCAGTATTTGGTGGTTGTCACGATTTAACAGGTCACTATTTGGTGGTGGCCCACGATTTGGCAGCACACTATTTGGCAGTGACTAACTATTTGGCGGCGGCTCACTATTTGGCGGCTCAGTATTTGGCAGCTAACTATTTGGCAGCGACTAACTATTTGGCGTTGTCTCACTATTTGGCACCTCACTATTTTCTGCAGCTCACTATTTGCCAGCGCCACACTTTGTGGCAGCGCAGTATTTGATGGTTCACTATTTGGCAGCACTCTATTTGGCAGCTCACTATTTGGCAGCACACTATTTGTCAGCTCTCTATTTGGCAGCTCACTATTTGGTGGTTCACTATTTGGTGGTGGTCACTAGTTGGCAGTGGCTCACTATGTGGTGGCTCAGTATTTGGTAGCTCACTTTCTGGCAGCCCACTATTAGGCAGCTCACTATTTGGCGGCTCACTATTTGGCAGCTCTCTATTTGGCAGCTCACTATTTGGTGGCTTACTATTTGGCAGCTCTCTATTTGGCAGCTCACTATTTGGCAGCTCTCCATTTGGCAGTTCACTATTTGGCAGTGGCTCACTATTTGGCATTGGCTCACTATTTGGCAGCAGCTCACTATTTGGCAGTAGCTCACTATTTGGCAGCTCACTATTTGGCAGTGGCTCACTATTTGGCAGCAGCTCACTATTTGGCAGCAGCTCACTATTTGGCAGTAGCTCACTATTTGGCAGCTCACTATTTGGTGACTCACTATTTGGCAGTTCACTATTTCAGAAAGTCAGAAATCCTTCTCTACGGAAAGTTCCCCCCCTGGTTCAAATAATTTCTCTGGCTGCCTGACTATCCTATGCCATCATCCTCTGGCCTTCCAGTAAAAAATCTGGGTGTTTAGTTCGATGAGCAGTTGTCCTTCTCGACCCAAATTAAAAAATTGGCTGGGAGCTGCTTTGGGGTACTAAAGTCCCTTAAGAAATTCCTTCCACTGCTTCCGAGGATAGCAAAGGAAACAGTGACCCGGGCACTGATCCTTTCTCGCGTCGACTATGCCAATGGTTTGTATATGGGCCTTCCTGATTATACTCTCAGAAAACTGCAGGTGGTCCAGAATGCGGCAGCTAGGCTTGTGTTCAACACTCCCATTAGAAAGAGCATCAAGCAACATCTGCGAATGCTGCACTGGCTACCTGTCGCGAAACGTGTCAAGTTCAAAGCCTTGGTCATAGCGCATCGTGCTCTGCATGCTGGTGGGCCTGAATACCGCAGGAAGCGTTTTGCTTTTTGCACACCTACCAGACACTTGAGGTCGGCATCTCAGCTGCTTGCACAGATCCCCCGGGTGCACCTACAAAGAATGGGGGGCAGGTCCCTGGCCGTTAGGGCAGCCACGGCCTGGAATTCTCTGCCCTTTTCTCTGCGTAGCATCCGGGATCTGGGGCAGTTCAAGAAACAGCTCAAAACTTTTCTGTTTTAATCACTTCCTCTACCTGCACCTCACAGGCTCGTGCCGGGAAACTCCCAGGAGTAGGTGAGCGCATTATAAAACTGAATAACATAACATAACTATTTGGCAGCTCAGTATTTCGCAGCTCAGTATTTGGCGGTTGTTCATGATTTAACAGGTCACTATTTGGCGGTGGCCCACGATTTGGAGGCACACTATTTGGCAGCGACTAACTATTTGGCGGCGCCTCACTATTTGGCTGCTCAGTATTTGGCAGCGAACTATTTGGCAGTGACTAACTATTTGGCGTTGGCTCACTATTTGGCACCTCACTATTTTCTGCGGCTCACTATTTGGCAGTGGCACACTATGTGGCAGTGCAGTATTTGATGGTTCGCTATTTGGCAGTACTCTATTTGGCAGCTCACTATTTGGCAGCACACTATTTGTCAGCTCTCTATTTGGCAGCTCACTATTTGGCGGTTCACTATTTGGCGGTGGCTCACTAGTTGGCAGTGATTCACTATGTGGCGGCTCATAATTTGGCAGCAGCTCATTATTTGATGGTGGCTCACTATTTGGCATCAGCTCACTATTTGGTGGCGGCTAACTATTTGGCAGAAGCTCACAATTTGGCGGCTCACTATTTTGCGGTTCAATATTTGGTGGTTCACTATTTGGTAGCTCACTATTTGGTAGCAGCTCACTATTTGGCAGCAGCTCACTATTGGGTGGCTCACTATTTGGCAGTTCAATATTTGGCGGTGGCTCACTATTTGGCGGTGGCTCACTATTTGGCGGTGGCTCACTATTTGGCAGTGGCTCACTATGTGGCAGCTCAGTATTAGGGCGTGGCTCACTATTTGGCAGCTCACTTTTTGGCAGCTCACTATTTGGTGGTTCACTATTTGATGGTTCCCTATTTGGCAGTACACTATTTGGTGGGACACTATTTGGTGGTTCACTATTTGGCAGCTCACTATTTGGCTGCTCACTATTTGTCAGCTCTCTATTTGGCAGCTCACTATTAGGCAGTTCACTATTTGGCGGTGGCTCACTATTTGGCAGTGGCTCACTATGTGGTAGCTTAGTATTTGGCAGCTCACTATTAGGCAGCTCACTATTTGGCAGCTCACTATTTGGCGGTTGTTCATGATTTAACAGGTCACAATTTGGCGTTGGCCCACGATTTGGAAGCACACTATTTGGCAGCGACTAACTATTTGGCGGCGGCTCACTATTTGGCTGCTCAGTATTTGGCAGCTAACTAGTTGGCAGTGACTAACTATTTGGCGTTGGCTCACTATTTGGCACCTCACTATTTTCTGTGGCTCACTATTTGGCAGTGGCACACTATGTGGCAGTGCAGTATTTGATGGTTCGCTATTTGGCAGTACTCTATTTGGCAGCTCACTATTTGGCAGCACACTATTTGTCAGCTCTCTATTTGGCAGCTCACTATTTGGCGGTTCACTATTTGGCGGTGGCTCACTAGTTGGCAGTGATTCACTATGTGGCGGCTCATAATTTGGCAGCAGCTCATTATTTGATGGTGGCTCACTATTTGGCTGCGGCTCACTATTTGGCGGCTCAGTATTTGGCAGCTAACTATTTGGCAGTGACTAACTATTTGGTGTTGTCTCACTATTTGGCACCTCACTATTTTCTGCAGCTCACTATTTGGTGGCTCACTATTTGTCAGCTCTCTATTTGGCAGCTCACTATTAGGCAGTTCACTATTTGGTGGTGGCTCACTATTTGGCAGTGGCTCACTATGTGGTAGCTTAGTATTTGGCAGCTCACTATTAGGCAGCGCACTATTTGGCAGCTCACTATTTGGTGGCTCACTTTTTTGCAGCTCTCTATTTGCTAGCTCACTATTTGGCAGCTCACTATTTGGCAGCTCAGTATTTGGCAGCTCAGTATTTGGCGGTTGTTCACGATTTAACAGGTTACTATTTGGTGGTGGCCCACGATTTGGCAGCATACTATTTGGCAGCGACTAACTATTTGGCTGCGGCTCACTATTTGGTGGCTCAGTATTTGGCAGCTAACTATTTGGCAGCGACTAACTATTTGGCATTGTCTCACTATTTGGCACCTCACTATTTTCTGCAGCTCACTATTTGGCAGCAGCACACTATGTGGCAGGGCAGTATTTAATGGTTCACTATTTGGCAGCACTCTATTTGGCAGCTCACTATTTGGCAGCACACTATTTGGCAGCTCTCTATTTGGCAGCTCACTATTTGGTGGTTCACTATTTGGTGGTGGCTCACTAGTTGGCAGTGGCTCACTATGTGGTGGCTCAGTATTTGGCAGCTCACTATCTGGCAGATCACTATTAGGCAGCTCACTATTTTCGGCTCACTATTTGGCAGCTCTCTATTTGGCAGCTCACTATTTGGCGGCTTACTATTTGGCAGCTCTCTATTTTGCAGCTCACTATTTGGCAGCACTCCATTTGGCAGTTCACTATTTGGTGGGTCACTATTTGGTAGCGGCTCACTAATTGGCGGTGGCTCACTATTTGGCACTGGCTCACTATTTGGCGGCTCAGTATTTGGCAGCTAACTATTTGGCAGCGACTAACTATTTGGCGTTGGCTCACTATTTGGCACCTCACTATTTTCTGTGGCTGACTATTTGGCAGTGGCACACTATGTGGCAGCGCAGTATTTGATGGTTCGCTATTTGGCAGCACTCTATTTGGCAGCACTCTATTTGGCAGCTCACTATTTGGCAGCACACTATTTGTCAGCTCTCTATTTGGCAGCTCACTATTTGGTGGTTCACTATTTGGCGGTGGCTCACTAGTTGGCAGTGGCTCACTATGTGGCAGCTCATAATTTGGCAGCAGCTCATTATTTGATAGTGGCTCACTATTTGGCATCAGCTCACTATTTGGTGGCGGCTAACTATTTGGCAGAAGCTCACTATTTGGTGGCTCACTATTTGGCGGTTCAATATTTGGTGGTTGACTATTTGGCAGCTCACTATTTGACAGTCGCTCACTATTTGGCAGCTCACTATTAGGTGGCTCACTATTTGGCAGCTAACTATTTTGCAGCTCTCTATTTGGCACTTCACTATTTGGTGGTTCACTATTAGGTAGCGGCTCACTAATTGGCGATGGCACACTATTTGGCAGTGGCTCACTAATTGGCAGCTCACTATTTGGCAGCTCACTATTTGGCAGCTCACCATTTGGCAGTGGCTCACTAATTGGCAGCTCACTATTTGGCAGCTCACTATTTGGCAGCTCACCATTTGGCAGCAGCTCACTATTTGGCAGCAGCTCACTATTTGGCAGCTTACTATTTGGTGGCTCACTATTTGGCAGTTCAATATTTGGCAGTGGCTCACTATTTGGCAGTGGCTCACTATTTGGCAGTGGCTCACTATTTGGCGGTGGCTCAGTATTTGGCAGTGGCTCACTATTTGGCAGTGGCTCACTATTTGGCAGTGGCTCACTATTTGGCAGCGGCTCACTATGTGGCAGCTCAGTATTAGGCTGTGGCTCACTATTTGGCAGCTCACTGTTTGGCGGCTCACTATTTGGTGGTTCACTATTTGATGGTTCCCTATTTGGCAGCACACTATTTGGCGGGTCACTATTTGGTGGTTCACTATTAGGCAGCTCACTATTTGGTGGCTCACTATTTGTCAGCTCTCTATTTGGCAGTTCACTATTTGGCGGCTTACTATTTGTCAGCTCTCTATTTGGCAGCTCACTATTAGGTGGTTCACTATTTGGCAGTGGCTCACTATGTGGTGGCTCAGTATTTGGCAGCTCACTATTAGGTAGCTCACTATTTGGCAGCTCACTATTTGGTGGTTCACTTTTTGGCATCTCACTATTTGGCGGCTCACTATTTGGCAGCTATCTATTTGGTAGCTCACTATTTGGCAGCTCACAATTTGGCAGCTCAGTATTTGGCAGCTCAGTCTTTGGCGGTTGTTCACGATTTAACAGGTTACTATTTGGCGGTGGCCCACGATTTGGCAGCACACTATTTGGCAGCGACTATTTGGCAGCGGCTCACTATTTGGCAGCTCAGTATTTGGCAGCTAACTATTTGGCAGCGGCACACTATGTGGCAGCGCAGTATTTGATGGTTCACTATTTGGCAGCACTCTATTTGGCAGCTCACTATTTGGCAGCTCACTATTTTCGGCTCACTATTTGGCAGCACTCTATTTGGCAGCTCACTATTTGGCAGCACACTATTTGGCAGCTCTCTATTTGGCAGCTCACTATTTGGTGGTTCACTATTTGGTGGTGGCTCACTAGTTGGCAGTGGCTCACTATGTGGCGGCTCAGTATTTGGCAGCTCACTATCTGGCAGATCACTATTAGGCAGCTCACTATTTTTGGCTCACTATTTGGCAGCTCTCTATTTGGCAGCTCACTATTTGGCGGCTTACTATTTGGCAGCTCTCTATTTTGCAGCTCACTATTTGGCAGCACTCCATTTGGCAGTTCACTATTTGGTGAGTCACTATTTGGTAGCGGCTCACTAATTGGCGGTGGCTCACTATTTGGCACTGGCTCACTATTTGGCGGCTCAGTATTTGGGAGCTAACTATTTGGCAGCGACTAACTATTTGGCGTTGGCTCACTATTTGGCACCTCACTATTTTCTGTGGCTGACTATTTGGCAGTGGCACACTATGTGGCAGCGCAGTATTTGATGGTTCGCTATTTGGCAGCACTCTATTTGGCAGCACTCTATTTGGCAGCTCACTATTTGGCAGCACACTATTTGTCAGCTCTCTATTTGGCAGCTCACTATTTGGTGGTTCACTATTTGGCGGTGGCTCACTAGTTGGCAGTGGCTCACTATGTGGCAGCTCATAATTTGGCAGCAGCTCATTATTTGATAGTGGCTCACTATTTGGCATCAGCTCACTATTTGGTGGCGGCTAACTATTTGGCAGAAGCTCACTATTTGGTGGCTCACTATTTGGCGGTTCAATATTTGGTGGTTGACTATTTGGCAGCTCACTATTTGACAGTCGCTCACTATTTGGCAGCTCACTATTAGGTGGCTCACTATTTGGCAGCTAACTATTTTGCAGCTCTCTATTTGGCACTTCACTATTTGGTGGTTCACTATTAGGTAGCGGCTCACTAATTGGCGATGGCACACTATTTGGCAGTGGCTCACTAATTGGCAGCTCACTATTTGGCAGCTCACTATTTGGCAGCTCACCATTTGGCAGTGGCTCACTAATTGGCAGCTCACTATTTGGCAGCTCACTATTTGGCAGCTCACCATTTGGCAGCAGCTCACTATTTAGCAGCAGCTCACTATTTGGCAGCTTACTATTTGGTGGCTCACTATTTGGCAGTTCAATATTTGGCAGTGGCTCACTATTTGGCAGTGGCTCACTATTTGGCAGTGGCTCACTATTTGGCGGTGGCTCAGTATTTGGCAGTGGCTCACTATTTGGCAGTGGCTCACTATTTGGCAGCGGCTCACTATGTGGCAGCTCACTGTTTGGCGGCTCACTATTTGGTGGTTCACTATTTGATGGTTCCCTATTTGGCAGCACACTATTTGGCGGGTCACTATTTGGTGGTTCACTATTAGGCAGCTCACTATTTGGTGGCTCACTATTTGTCAGCTCTCTATTTGGCAGTTCACTATTTGGCGGCTTACTATTTGTCAGCTCTCTATTTGGCAGCTCACTATTAGGTGGTTCACTATTTGGCAGTGGCTCACTATGTGGTAGCTCAGTATTTGGCAGCTCACTATTAGGTAGCTCACTATTTGGCAGCTCACTATTTGGTGGTTCACTTTTTGGCATCTCACTATTTGGCGGCTCACTATTTGGCAGCTATCTATTTGGTAGCTCACTATTTGGCAGCTCACAATTTGGTAGCTCAGTATTTGGCAGCTCAGTCTTTGGCGGTTGTTCACGATTTAACAGGTTACTATTTGGCGGTGGCCCACGATTTGGCAGCACACTATTTGGCAGCGACTATTTGGCAGTGGCTCACTATTTGGCAGCTCAGTATTTGGCAGCTAACTATTTGGCAGCGGCACACTATGTGGCAGCGCAGTATTTGATGGTTCACTATTTGGCAGCACTCTATTTGGAAGCTCACTATTTGGCAGCACACTATTTGTGAGCTCTCTATTTGGCAGCTCACTATTTGGTGGTTCAGTATGTGGCGGTGGCTCACTAGTTGGCAGTGGCTCACTATGTGGTGGCTCAGTATTTGGCAGCTTACTATTTGGCATCTCACTATTAGGCAGCTCACTATTTGGTGGCTCACTATTTGGCAGCTCACTATTTGGCAGTGACTAACTATTTGGCGTTGTCTCACTATTTGGCATCTCACTTTGGTAGCTCTCTATTTGGTAGCTCACTATTTGGCAGCTCTCCATTTGGCAGTTCACTATTTGGTGGTTCACTATTTGGTAGCTGCTCACTAATTGGTAGTGGCTCACTATTTGGCAGCGGCTCACTATTTGGCAGAAGCTCACTATTTGGCAGCTCACTATTTAGCGACTCACTATTTGGCAGTTCAATATTTGGCAGCGGCTCACTATTTGGCAGTGGCTCACTATGTGGCGGCAGCTCACTATTTGGTGGCTCACTATTTGGCGGTGGCTCAGTATTTGGTGGCTCAGTATTTGGCTGTTCACTATTTGGCAGCGATTAACTATTTGGCGGTGGTTCACTATTTAGTGGCTCACTAGTTGGCAGCTGCTAACTATTTGGCGGCGGCTCACTATTTGGCAGCTCACTATTTGGCAGCTCACTTTTTGGCAGCGGCTCACTATTTTGTGGCTCACTATTTGGCATCGGCTCACTATTTGGCAGCTCACTATTTGGTGGCTCACTATTTGGCAGTTCAATATTTGGCAGCGGCTCACTATTAGGCAGTGGCTCACTATTTTGCGGTGGCTCACTATTTGGCGGTGGCTCACTATTTGGCTGCTCACTATTTGGCAGCGACTAACTATTTAGCAGCAGCTCAGTATTTGGCAGCTCAGTATTTGAGGGGTCACTATTTGGCAGCGACTAACTATTTGGCAGCTCAGTATAAGGCTGTGGCTCACTATTTGGTAGTGTCCCACGATTTGGCAGCACACTATTTGGCGGTGGTTCACTATTTAGTGGCCCACTAGTTGGCAGCTCACTATTTGCAAGCGGCTAACTATTTGGCGACGGCTCACCATTTGGAAGCTCACTATTTGGCAGTTCACTATTTGGCGGTTCACTATTTGGTGGCACACTATTTGGCGGCTGTTCACTGTTTGGCAGCGGCTCAATATTTGGCAGGACCTCACTATTTGGCAGCTGCTCAATATTTGGCAGAAGCTCACTATTAGCGGCTCACTATTTCGTGATTTTTCACTATTTAGCAGGTCACTATTTGGCGGTGGCTCATGATTTGGCAGCACACTAATTTATGGTGGTTCACTATTTAGTGGCTCACTAGTTGGTAGCTCACTATTTGGCAGCGGCTCACTATTTGGTGGTGGCTCACTATTTGGTGGCTCACTATTTGGTGGTTCACTATTTGGCAGCTCTCTATTTAGCAGCTCACTATTTGCAGCTCACTATTTGGCAGCTCACTATTTGGCAGCTCTCTATTTAGCAGCTCAGTATTTGGCAGCTCACTATTAGGCAGCTCTCTATTTGGCAGCTCACTATTTGGCAGCTCACTATTTGGTTGTGGCTCACTATTTGGCAGCTCACTATTTGGCAGCCCACTATTTGTTCACTATTTGGCAGCTCACTATTTGGCGGTTAACTATTTGGCAGCTCACTATTTGGTGGCTCAGTAGTTGGCAGCTCAGTATTTCGCGGTTGTTCACTATTTAGCAGGTCACTATTTGGCGGTTGCCCACGATTTGGCTACACTATTTGGCGGTGGTTCACTGTTTTGTGGCTCACTAGTTGGCAGATCACTATTTGGCACCGGCTCACTATTTGTTGGCTCACTATTTGGCAGTTCACTATTTGGCAGCTCACTATTTGGAGTTTGACTATTTGGTGGCTCACTATTTGGCGGCTCACTATTTGGCGGCTCACTATTTGGCAGATCTCTCTATTTGGCAGATCACTATTTGGCAGCTCACTATTTGACAGCTCACTATTAGGTGGCTCACTATTTGGAGGTACACTATTTGGTAGCCCACTGTTTGGCAGCTCTCTATTTGGCAGCTCTCTATTTGGCAGCTCACTATTTAGCAGCACACTATTTGGCAGCTCACTAGTTGGTAGTGGCTCACTATTTGTCAGCTCTCTATTTGGCAGCTCACTATTTGGCGGTTCACTATTTGGCGTGGCTCACTTTTTGGCAGTGGCTCACTTTTTGTCAGTGGCTCACTATGTGGCATCTCAGTTTTTGGCAGCTCACTATTTGGCAGCTCAGTATTTGGTGGTCGTTCACTATTTTGCAGGTCACTATTTGGCGATGGCCCACGATTTGGCAGCAAACTCTTTGGTGGTGGCTAACTATTTGGCAGTGGCTCACTTTTTGGCTATGTCTGACTATTTTGCAGCACACTATTTGGCAGTTCACTATTTGGCAGCTCACTATTTGGCAGCTCACTATTTGGCGGTTCAATATTTTGTGGTTCACTATTTGGCAGGACCTCACTGTTTGGCATCTGTTCACTATTTTGTGGTGGATCACTATTTAGCATCGGCTCACTATTTGGCGGTGGTTTGCTATTAGGCGGCGCATCACTATTTGGCAGCTGCTCACTATTTGGCAGCTGCTTACTATTTGGCGGTGGATCACTATTTGGTGGCGTATCACTATTTGGCAGCAGCTCACTATTTGGCAGTGGCTCACTATGTGGCAGTGGCTCGCTATTTGGCAGCATATCACTATTTGGCAATTCACTATTTGGCGGCTCACTACTTGGCGGCAGTTCACTATTTGGCGGCAGTTCACTATTTGGTGGCTCACTATTTGGTGGCTGTTCACTATTTTACAGCTCACTGTTTGGCAGCGGCTCAATATTTGGCAGGAGCTCACTATATGGTAGCTCACTTTTTGGCAGTTCACTATTTGGCGGCTCACTATTTGGTGGCTTACTATTTGGTGGCTCACTATTTGGTGGCTGTTCACTGTTTTGCAGCTCACTGTTTGGCAGCGGCTCAATATTTAGCAGGAGCTCACTATTTGGCAGCTGCTCACTCTGTGGCGGCGGATCATTTAATTTTTTTTATTTGAGTTTTATATAGCGCTGGCTAGACCCGGAGGTATCAGAGCACTTTACATAAGGGAACAGCGTGTTACAAGTTGCAAAAGTTTCACAATAGTTACAGAATGAATAAATATACAATACAGGAGTGGTTTAACGAACACGAAGATCAGGATCAGAAAGACCAGGGAAAGCTGGTAATCCACAGGAAGGAGACAGCAGCGGGGAAGAAAACGAGACAAATGTCCGAAGTCCGGCTGGGTAGGTGACGGCCATAGCGGTGTGCCAGAGCCAATCTCCCCTATAACTGTCGAAGCAGCTCCACCGGGAATCGGCCATGTATGCGTTTCGGGCTCCGTCAGAATAGAGTGAGGATAAGGAGGTGATCAAAAGTCTAGAATCCAAAGACGGGAGTGGGAGCTGGCGAGGATGGCAGGATAGGAGAAGGAATGTGGTGTGGCAGCCATCTTAAAGTCAGGCACGTCGAGTCTGTTAGTCTCCATGACTCAGTAGCTAGTTTAAGTTGCCACAAGTTCTAAGGTTAGTTAAATTTGCTATGTTATTAATCCTGGAAGAACATCAGGACCCTCTTGGCAGAAGGGACATCTACCCTTACCTGCGAAAATACTATTGCGGGCGCCATTTTAGGGTCAGGCTCAGCGAGTAAATATGAGAGTATTTGCCGAGAAATTATAGGGGAGGTCAACAAGCCCGTATTGGGATCGGATATGGCTCTCTAAGGGGGCACCCAGACCCAAGAACCTGCTTCGCAGATTGGGGTGATGGTTGATCCAGGGCCCCCCCAGTGCACTGCTGTGGCGCGTTGGCTGGGCTCCCCACGAGCAATCATTAGTTGGCGGCTCACTATTTGGCAGCTCCCTATTTGGCAGCAGCTCACTATTTGGCACCGGCTCACTATTTGGCAGCAGCTCACTATTTGGTAGCTCAGTATTTGGCGGCTCAGTATTTGGAAGCGGCTCACTATTTGGCTTCAGCTGACTATTTGGCAGCGACAACTGCCCATTCCTTAATTCTTCTAGTGTACTTGAAGCTTCAGCAATGTCAGAATTGGTACTGAAAATTCAAAAGCTACAAGTCATGGCAAGGAGGTTGGTGTCCGCTTTTGGGAGGCATAACACCTGCCACCACCCACTCTTTATTAGGATTCATTGTGATAGTTCTAGACTTCTTATATTGCAAGGTAGTCAGATGTGTTTCCCCTTCATTACTACTAGGTCTGGCGATGGCAAAGTGACCCAAAAACTGCACCGCATGGAGTTCTTTAAGTGGCAGAGTGCATTAGGTTGTGACATTCACAGTGATTTTTAGAGCCAGATGTTTGTCCCTCGCTGGAAAATCAGCGCGAGCAAAACCATGCGCAGCGCAAGAGGGCACTGCTTCTTTCTGCCACTCAGGTTTTGTGTGTATCTGAATTTGTAAGTATTGGACAGGATCTGAGGTCTATTGGAAACTTCAGCAGCACTGGCTCCATAGCTGGAATAAGCAGGATAATAATAGACTTGCTCCAGTTGACTCGAAATCCGGAGTGGTATCTAAATTGGGCCACTTCATTTAACACTGGTGTGAAGTTATGCTCTGGATTCCTTATGTACAGGAGCATGTTGTCTGCATATGCAGAGATTATGAGTCTATAGTTTGGGAATCTCAGTCATCTATGGGCATGGTACTTCCGTAAGGCACATTCCAGCAGCTGTGCGGCCAAGGCATAAAGTAGGGGAGGCATAGGGCATCCCTGTCTGGTGCCTCTTTCAATCTTGATTGGGTTTGAAGTAAACATATTGATCCTTAATCGCACTGCCGGTAAAGTGTACAGGACCGAGACCAGTCTGGCATACATGTCTCCAACACCTACATACCGTAGCACTTTAAACATAAAGTTCCTTTCTACCAAATCAAATGCTTTCTCAGCATCTAGGAACATGGCCGCTGTGCATACCTCAGGGTCCAGTCTCTGGATTGCACCAAACAATGTGCGGGTATTTGTTGCTAAGTGACGCCCTCGGATGAAACCAGCTTGTTCTACACCGACCAGACCCAGAAGCAATTATGCCAGGCAGCGGCTAACTATTTGGCAGCGGGTCACTATTTGGCAGATCACTATTTGGTGGTTCACTATTTGGCGGTGGCTCACTATTTGGCAGCGGCTCACTATGTGGTGGCACAGTATTATATACGAGGAACCGCCCTCGACTGGATCCGCTCCTTTCTCTCCGGCAGAACCCAAAGGATCAGACTCCCTCCCTTCCTCTCCAAACCTACAGAGATCAACTGTGGAGTACCCCAAGGATCCTCGCTCAGCCCCACGCTCTTCAACATCTACATGGCCCCCCTCGCCGCCATCGTCGGACAGCATGGGCTCAGCATAGTATCTTACGCCGACGACACCCAGCTTATCCTCTCTCTCACAAAACCCCCTGAAGAAACCAGACTCAGCTTCCAAGAAGGAATGAAAGACGTCACAGCCTGGATGAGCGACAGCTGCCTAAAACTGAACTCAGAGAAGACAGAGGTCCTCGTCCTCGGACCCTCCCCCACTGCGTGGGACAGCTCCTTGTGGCCCCAGCCTCGGAAACCCACCCACCCCGACTGACCACGCCCGGAACCTCGGCATCATTCTAGACTCCTCCCTGACCTTGACCCGCCAGATCAACGCCATCACCTCCACCTGCTTCAACTCCTCCGCATCCTCCGCAAGACCTTCAAGTGGATCCCCCGAATGTAGAAAGACCGTCGCCCACGCACTCATAACCTGCAGACTGGACTACGGTAACACCCTCTACGCCGGAATCAACAAAACCCTGCTACACAAGCTCCAAACCATCCAGAACACCGCAGCCAGACTTGTCCTCGGAACCCCGCGACATGAGAACATGACCCAGCACCTACGAGACCTCCACTGGCTCCCCATCGAGAAGAGAGTAACCTTCAAGCTACTCACCCACGCCTACAAGTCCCTCCACAACATCGGACCCAAATACCTCAACGAAAGAGTCTCCTTCCACTACCCAAAAGGAACCTTTGCTCCACCGACCTCGCCCTGGCAGAGACTCCACGCATATGCAGAACCAGAGCAGGCGGAAGAGCCTTCTCCTAGGTCGCAGCAAAGACCTGGAACGAGCTCCCAATCAACATCAGATGCTTCCCCACTCTGCACACCTTCAGGAAAAGCCTCAAGACCTGGCTCTTCGACTGATCCGGAGCTGCACCCCCAGCACCTTGAGACCCTCACGGGTGAGTAGCGTGCTTCAAAAACCCCTGATTGATTGATTGACAGTATTTGGCAGTGGCTCACTATTTGGCAGCTCACTATTTGGCGGCTCACTATTTGGAAGCTCACTAGTTGGCAGCGGCTCACTATTTGGCAGCTCACTATTTGGCGGCTCACTATTTGGCAGTTCACTATTTGGCAGTTCACTATTTGGTGTTTCACTATTTGGTGGTTCACTATTTGGCGGTTCACTATTTGGCAGTTCACTATTTGGTGGTTCACTATTTGGTGGTTCACTATTTGGCAGCTCAATATTTGGAAGCTCACTATTTGGCGGCAGCTTTCTTTTTTGGACAATCTCACTATTTGGCAGCTCACTATTTGGCAGCCGCTCCCTATTTGCTGGCTCACTATCTGGCAGCTCACTATTAGGCGGCTGTTCACTATTTTGCAGCTCACTATTTGGCAGCAGCTCAATCTTTGGCAAGAGATCACTATTTTGCAGCTCACTATTTGGCAGCAGCTCACTATTTTGCAGCTCACTATTTGGCAGCGGCTCAATATTTGGCAGGACCTCACTATTTGGCATCTGCTCACTATTTTGTGGTCAATCACTATTTAGCAACGGCTCACTATTTGGCAGTGGCTTGCTATTTGGCGGTGTATCACTATTTGTCAGCGGCTCACTATTTGGCAGTGGCTCACTATTTAGCAGCGGATCACTATTTGGCAGCTCACTATTTGGCAGTTCACTATTTGGCGGCTCAGTATTTGGTGGCTCACTATTTGGTGGCTGTTCACTATTTTGCAGCTCACTGTTTGGCAGCAGCTCAATATTTGGCACGACCTCACTATTTGGCAGCTGCTCACTATTTGGTGGTGGATGACTATTTAGCAGCTCACTATTTGGCAGCTGCTCAATCTTTGGCAGAAGCTCACTATTTTGCAGCTCACCATTTGGCAGCGACTCAATATTTGGCAGGACCTCACTATTTGGTAGCTGCTCACTATTTAGCGGTGAATCAATATTTGGCTGCGTATCACTATTTGGCAGCGGCTCACTGTTTGTCAGTGGCTCACTATTTGGCAGTGGCTCACTATTTGGTGGCTCACTATTTGGTGACTCACTATTTGGCGGCTGTTCACTATTTTTCAGCTCACTATTTGGCAGCGGCTCAATATTTGGCAGGAGTTCACTATTTGGCAGCTGCTCACTATTTGGTGGTTGATCACTATTTGGCGGCTTTTCACTATTTTACAGCTCACTGTTTGGCAACGGCTCAATATTTGGCAGGAGCTCGCTATTTGGTAGCTCACTATTTGGCAGTTCACTATTTGGTGGCTCACTATTTGGTGGCTTACTATTTGGCGGCTCACTATTTGGTGGCAGTTCACTATTTTGCAGCGGCTCAATATTTGGCAGGAGCTCACTATTTGGCAGCTGCTCACTATCTGGCATACACGTCTCCAACACCTACACACCGTAGCACTTTAAACATAAAGTTCCTTTCTACCAAATCAAATGCTTTCTCAGCATCTAGGAACATGGCCGCTGCGCATACCTCAGGGTCCAGTCTCTGGATTGCACCAAACAATGTGCAGGTATTTGTGGCTAAGTGACGCGCTGGGATGAAACCAGCTTGTTCTACACCGACCAGACCCAGAAGCATTGATGCCAGGCAATTAGCTAGAATTTTGGTGTAGATTTTAGTGTCTACGTTTAGTAGGGACAATGGCTTATAGGAAAAGCAGTCAGCCTCGGACTTGCCAAGCTTCAGGATCGTCACTAACTGGGCTTCTCGCATTGTGGGGGGCATTCACCCATCAGTGGCCACCTCCTCAAATATTGTGATCAGGTGGGGTATCAACGTTTCTTGGTATGCTTTGTAAAATGCAATTGTAAGGCCGCCTGCACCGGGGTCCTTCCCCGAAGGCATAGATTTTAGTGCGGTCCGGACTTCTCCTGGGTGTAATGGCGCCATGAGGTGTTCTCTATGATTGGTTGCAAGTCGCTGCATGGCGATGTGTGCTAAAGACTCCGAAGGAGCTTCGTCCTCAGGGTCTAGCTGCAAGCTGTATAAGTTAGTATAGTATCTAACAAAGCAGGCCAGTATCTGTGGAGTTGGTGCAAGCTTCCGTCCTTCCTCATCGTGAATGACCGTTATTGTGTTCTCTGCCCGACAGGGCCGTAATAGAGCGGCGAGCATGGCACCAGGCCTCTCTCCCTCTCCATACGCTCTGGTCATAGCATATTTGCCTGAATGATTGACCTCCTGCAGCACAGTTTCATTATAATCGTCTAATTTAGCTTTTATTTCGCCCAGTAGATGCGCTTCTGCTGTCTCCACATGTCTTTTCTCTAATGCTGGGATTTCTTTCTCGAGGTAGGACAGTCTGTTACGCAGTGATTTAAGAACCCCCGCGTGTTTGGATATTGTGATGCCTCGGATATAAACTTTAAATTTCTCCCATACTGTTGCATCTACAGTGATGGTTGTTTGTGTTTTTGTTGGTGCTTAAGAGACATTTTTTAGTTTCTTTGGGTTGAAAAAGTAGGCTTTGCAAACATTTTACCTCTCAAGGTCTTTATATTTTTTTGCAAGTGCTGGTGTTGATGGATTTGAGTCCAGATGATGTTTTGGTTTGGTCCTTTTTGATGGATAAATTGCAATACCAAAGTCCTTATCCAAGATCCTTACCAATATATGTCTTAAAGAGGCTTAAAGATGCCCAACACCTTGTCAGAAGGATTTGTCATTCTCTAAGCCCATGTCAATAAACACAGATTAAAAAAATATTTGTATTTAGTTTTTCAACAAATAAAACAATGTGCACAAAACTTAAGTGCTGGCAGACTTTACTCAGAGGCAGGACAGCAGTATTCTGTTATGAAAATGGAGGCAAAATGAGTGCCCATGATAGCATCAACATGCCCATCAAAAGAAATACCCAATACCTCTCACTGTTGCTCTATCCACTATCATCTAACAATTTCTTTGAACTCTGGCTAGACATTACAGTGATTTTTGAGTGACATTTAATTGAGTTTAATGTAAAACCAAATTTGTTGGCTCGAATTTGCAGATATTGAGTGATAGAATTCTTATTTTAAATGAGGGTATCATTCCATAAGATCACACAAGTACACATGAATCATTACAAATTCCTTTCGGATGATCCTTATGAATATGTGTCTTAAAGTAGCTTAAAGATGCCCAACTCCTAGTCAGATGGGATCAGCGTTCTCTAAGCCTATTTGGCTAAACAATGTTTTTTAAAAGAAAATATTTTCATTACATTTTTTCAATATATAAACCAATGTGTACAAGACCATAAGCGCTGGCAGGCTTAACTCAGACAGGACAGCAGTATTCTGTTAAAATAATAGAGGTACATTTAGAGCCAATAACAGCATTAAGATGGCCGACAAAAACTGAGCTGACAAAAAATGAGGCAACAAAAACTGAGCCCACAAAAAGAGGAGGGTTGAAGGCAAAAATTTAGGGGAGAACAATGCCAAGGATGCCTGGTCCAACAGGCCAAGAAACCAACTCCCCCAAAAAAATATCACAGCCGGTAGTAGTAATGAGGGGGCAACTCATCTGACTACCTTGAAGCTTAATAAGCCACTATGATAATATACCCAAATAAAGAGTAGGTGGCGGCAGTGATTTTTGAGTGACATTTTCTGAACGTTTAATGTACAGATAAAATGTAAGCTAGGCCTGGGCAGAGGTCGCGGAGTCGTGTTACGCAGAGCTCCACGGAGTGGCAAAAAAACTCCACTGCTGGTGGGCGGAGTTTCCTGGCACGCCCGTTCATGTTGTGCTTTCTCATCAAATGCAATGCAACGTATGTCCTTGCGTTGCAAATCATGCAAGTACTGCACCATACAGTTTGCATGGGCGCAGCCATCTTGATTTCTACTCTGTTATTGGTGCTGGACCGGTTTTTAATCCCTGCTTTTTTTTTTTTTGCATTTTTAAGTTTATTAACAAGTACCTTATAGTTTAAATATAAGTTTTACTTACTTTGTTAAGTGGTTGTTGAGATGTATATATTCCTTCTTTTAATTTTTTTTATTTTTTATTGGCAGTTCAGAAAGAGAAGACATATAATTGTACATACGAAGCATTTGAAGACATATTGGATATCAAGTAGGACAGTCGTAATCAAACAAAGGGCTATACAGTAGCAAATTTACGGCATAAGATTAAGAGTGCACATACATACAATCTTTACGAGGTGCTTTAACCGTAATTGATGGCTATACAGGTGTATACATTCTGGATCTATACAGCAGAAGGCAGTGGGGTATCGTCATTCCCTTCTCTGGGGTCTGGTGTATCGTGGTTTTTAATCCCTCTTTAATCTTTTTTAACATTCTGTCCTCCAAATTATTTTACCCCTCATTTTTATTTATTGTATTGGTGTGTTTATGTGTCTGTATTTTACGTTTTTTTTTTTTTTTTTAAAACAATTTTTATTAAGACATATGCAGCAACCAATAACATTACATTGACATCTCGGATAGAAGGTGAGTAAAAGGACATCACAATAAATCCAATTCTTGTCCCAGTAGAAGTACGTTTGTTTTTTAAATTGTTTTTCATGACTTTTTTTTGTGTGCTTATTTTTCTCCTTTACATCCTAATTTCTTCTTTCCTTCCTTCCTTTACCTGTTTCAATCTTCTTTGCCCCACCCAACCCCATGACAGAACAAGGTGACCAAGGGAGTGGCGGCGCCAGGTCATCCAAACAGCCAGCAGCAGCGGCCTACCTTGCGGGCGGCGCCACCAACCAGGTGTGAAGAGGTGGCAGCACTATTTTGTTTTGTGGAGCACCACCTCCCCTCCATGCACCCCTTATGGGAACGTCAACTGTGCTGGGAGATGGTGCACCTGTGCGTGCATTGTAACAGCCAGGTACAGCGCACCCTCCAGCAGTTGATACACTGCTGGGTGGACATTCTTGACCGGGTGCAGGACTTGCTTGCCCGGCTTGGTGTAGAGATCCTGGTACTTGATGAGTATTATTTGTTGTGTAGCTTATGTTCTGCACTGCTAATTTTGTTTCTCCCAAATAGCATGTTGCTCACAATCAGAAGTAATTTACGTTAAGTTTACATTAAGATTATAATGTGATCCACTTTCAGCTAGGAAAATGCTCGGCTCTACCTAATTGTACTCATTTTCACTGCTCACTTTGGCTGATTAATTAAGAAGCCATTTCAGACTCTTCTGTCCTCCTGTCATCATAGTGAATTCGTGATATCAGTGAGTTAGCGCTCTCTGTGACTTTATGTATGCAGCTCATACAGTTTCAAGCTATTTCACAGTGATGTATAGTAGTATACATTTAAAAAAGGGAGACTGAGTTGGTCCATTAAGGGGGTTGAGGAATGAGAAAATAATCAAAGATCATTCAATGCAATGCATTAGTTTTAAATGTAGTTTTTGTTAAGGAAATTTGGAATAGAAATTTTAGCATTAGCATGGCCAACTCAACGATAGTCAATAGCCTCGAAACTAGTACTATAGGTGATCTGTTTTAGATAAGTACAATGTGACTGCATTTGCCTGTCATAATAATTGTGTGGAGATGAATCACTAATCTATTTTTTTATCTTCTTCATTTCTTACATCAGCACCAAAGGGCAAGAAGAGGGATGTTGCGGAGGCGGGTCGGAATTTTAGTTTAATTCCTGTTATCTCAGCATTTTTTGTTTCCTTATTTCATGTTTTTTATTTCGGTAGCTGACTTTTTCTGGTCTCTAGTTCACTTATCTTCTGCTTTGTTGGTAATCTTTCCCTCTCCCCTCTATTTTGTGGTACTGTAAGACTAAGGACACATTTTCATACTCTTCTGCTACCGTGAAGATTGCAGGCCAAAGTAAGTTAGTGTTATAGTATAATATTCACCATGTATGTTTGCTGCTTTCATTTTCTTGCTCCTCTAACAGTTAACAATAGTGTGGCCATGGTCATGGACCCCCGCCGCCCAAATGTTGTGCTGTGTAATTCATTTATATGGTATACCAACAGTTTTCATGACAGTGGAGCATGGCTGGAAAGTATGAGGTCCCATTGCATTTGCCAAACAATATAATAATGACAGATGGAGAGTCAGTCATTAGAACATCCAGCTATTGAGATGTTTTTTAAAACCAGGGAAGTCAGTGCATTCCCCATGAACAAGGAGAGCCTGTTCCACTGGTAGGGAGCGAAATAATAGAAGACTGCCACTGTATCTGGATATTCGAATATGCCAGGGCATAAAAGTTGATTCTTTTATCTAAGATTTCTTCTGGGGAGATAGAGGATGAGTTTATTCTGTAAATATTTGGGTCCATTGCCTGACAAGGTTTTATGAGTCAGGCAGAGTAGTTTGGACAGTTCTCTTTTCCTTATAGGGAGCCAGTGAAGGGCTCTGAGCAATTGGACTGTAGGTGCACCTGGTGGCAGTTTATTAACCAGTCGATTTGCAGTGCTTTGGATCACCTGCATTTTGGATAGAAGGGACTCTTTGGATGCTACAACAAGAGCATTTCCATTATCAATGCAGTTGAGCATCAATGCTTGGATAAGGGTAGACGTAACCTGGTCTTTCATAGATAACTTATTATCTAGCAGTATACCTAGGTTTCTGGCTGTGTTTCTGGGGGAATGAGCAGGGCCTAGTTCAGGAGGCCACCATTCATCTGTCCAGTGGAGCTGAGCTTAGCCAAACAGAAGGATCTCTGTTTCCTTCCCATTTAACTGTAGACAGTTAAGGGACATCCAAGTGGCAATTTTTCTCATGCAAACGCTATATCGATGTTTAACGTTCTCAATGTCATTCCCAAAGGAAATTACTAATTGGGTACCGTCTGCAGAAGAAAGCATTTCAAATCCACAGGACTTGACTAGCTGGGCAAGCGGTGCAGCATAAATATTAAAGAATGTGGGGCTCAAGGTAGAGCGCTGAGGAATGCCCCAGCCCAGGTAAAGGGTTTTAGATTGAATGGCGCCAAAGAAAATCGTTTGGGTCCTGTCTTTAAGAAAGTCTATGAACCAATTGAGGGCAGTGCCCTGGAACCCCATCCTATAGAAGTGTTGAATCAAGATGGAATGTAAAACGGTATCAAATGCCACTGACAGGTCAAGAAGAACAAGCATAGCTGGATTTCCAGCATCCAAAGATATGAGTCTACTACCCCTAGGAGGGTGGTCTCAGTACTATGGGGGGTCAAAAGCCGAAGGAGAGGCATCCAGCTTAAGGTGATTCTCCAAATAGGTGGAATCTGTTTGCTAACATGGGACTCTAGAACTTTGCCTATCAGAGGGAGGAGAGATAAAGGTCGATAGTTTGGCAGCTCCTTAGGTTCAGCATGAGTTTCTTTTTAGATAGGTGTAAAATGGACAGCTTTACCTTCCTGAGGTGTTACAGCAAACAAATGATGGACGGAATGCTGACAATGCAAACATTCTCCCCCAGTCAAAAGATCTGGGTTAAATCCATCGTTCTTTTGCTCACTACGCCACCCCAGTTTGGACCCAGCCATATGCAAATCAGTCGTGACCCTGTGCCCCATGGGAACAGTCCAGACCGAACTGCCAGGCCAGGTCCTCCCTGGACCGGAAACAAGCATCCTGGGACCGGTTTCAGGGTATGTCACCCTTGTTCAGCCAGGCTAGCTTGAATCCAGTGGCACAGTGAGCAAGGGACCCACGTCTGGGCATACCCATCCCACTTAGGGCGAAAAGTGTTACAGCAAACAAAGATGGATGGAATGCTGACAATGCAAACATTCTCCCCCAGTCAAAAGATCTGGGTTAAATCCATCGTTCTTTTGCTCACTACGCCACCCCAGTTTGGACCCAGCCATATGCAAATCAGTCTTGACCCTGTGCCCCATGGGAACAGTCCAGACCGAACTGCCAGGCCAGGTCCTCCCTGGACCGGTAACAAGCATCCTGGGACCGGTTTCAGGGTATGTCACCCTTCTTCAGCCAGGCTAGCTTGAATCCAGTGGCACAGTGAGCAAGGGACCCACGTCTGGGCATACCCATCCCACTTAGGGTGAAAAGTGTTACAGCAAACAAATGATGGACGGAATGCTGACAATGCAAACATTGTCCCCCAGTCAAAAAATCTGGGTTAAATCCATCGTTCTTTTGCTCACTACGCCACCCCAGTTTGGACCCAGCCATATGCAAATCAGTCTTGACCCTGATCAAAGAATGATGGATTTAACCCAGATCTTTTGACTGGGGGAGAATGTTTGCATTGTCAGAATTCCGTCCATCATTTGTTTGCTGTAACACTTTTTGCCCTAAGTGGGATGGGTATTCCCAGACGTGGGTCCCTTGCTCACTGTGCCACTAGATTCAAGCTAGCCTGGCTGAAGAAGTGTGACATACCCTGAAACCGGTCCCAGGATGCTTGTTACCGGTCCAGGGAGGACCTGGCCTGGCAGTTCGGTCTGGACTGTTCCCATGGGGCACAGGGTCAAGACTGATTTGCATATGGCTGGGTTCAAACTGGGGTGGCGTAGTGGGCAAAAGAACGATGGATTTAACCCAGATCTTTTGTCTGGGGGAGAATGTTTGCATTGTCAGCATTCCGTCCATCGTTTGTTTGCTGTAACACTTTTCGCCCTAAGTGGGATGGGTATGCCCAGACGTGGGTCCCTTGCTCACTGTGCCACTAGATTCAAGCTAGCCTGGCTGAAGAAGGGTGACATACCCTGAAACCGGTCCCAGGATGCTTGTTTCCGGTCCAGGGAGGACCTGGCCTGGCAGTTCGGTCTGGACTGTTCCCATGGGGCACAGGGTCAAGACTGATTTGCATATGGCTGGGTCCAAACTGGGGTGGCGTAGTGGGCAAAAGAATGATGGATTTAACCCAGATCTTTTGACTGGGGGAGAATGTTTACATTGTCAGCATTCCGTCCCTCATTTGTTTGCTGTAACACTTTTCGCCCTAAGTGGGATGGGTATGCCCAGACGTGGGTCCCTTGCTCACTGTACCACTGGATTCAAGCTAGCCTGGCTGAAGAAGGGTGACATACCCTGAAGCCGGTCCCAGGATGCTTGTTTCCAGTCCAGGGAGGACCTGGCCTGGCAGTTCGGTCTGGACTGTTCCCATGGGGCACAGGGTCAAGACTGATTTGCATATGCTGGGTCCAAACTGGGGAGGCGTAGTGGGCAAAAGAAAGATGGATTTAACCCAGATCTTTTGACTGGGGGAGAATGTTTGCATTGTCAGCATTCCGTCCATCATTTGTTTGCTGTTACCTTCCTGAGGAACATCAGTCAAGTCAGGGATTGGTTGAACAAAGATGTAACAGTGGGTGGAAAGGGTAGCTATAACATGTGGGGAAACAGGTTGGAGGGAGAACCGGATTTGATTTGTGCTAGTAAGTCTAGCAGCTGAGTTTGGGAAATGGACTCAAACACTATCGCAGTGTTGTTACGGATAAGGTTTGTAGGACAGGCGTAAGTTGGTGAAGTAGAGTTGGTATGGAAACTATGATAAATATTCTCTATTTTAGTTTTGAAGTGTGTGGCTAAAGTGTCACAGAGTGTCTGAGAGGCAGGAATGATTGAGGTGCAGGCACGTGGTTTAGTAAAGTCATTTAGGACCTTAAATAATTATTTTGCTGAATAACCTGCTTGATCAATTCTGCTGATGGTGTGCAGTCTGCGTGCTGTCTGAGAGGATGTAGCCTAGCGGCTAGGGCGGTTGATCTCAAATCGGGGGAACCGGGTTTGAGTCTCGGCAATGATGCTCAACATCCTGTGGTTCTGGGCAAATCACTTAATCTCCCCGTGCCTAACAAAAAAAGAATGTGTCCTTGTGTAAGCAACTGGTGCTCATGTACAGCGCTCTGATACTCGATACCTTTGGGTCAAGTTCGCGCTATATAAAACTCTGAACATTTTTTTAAAATTTGCTATGATAAATTCCTAGCGCTAATTTGTAGTGATGTTTTTCAAAGTCATCTTTTGAAGTCCTCCATTTGCATTCCAGTCTTTTGCAATTCGATTTGTGTATCTACAAATGCTGGACAACAAAATACTCAAATATTCCTCGGAGACCTCAATCTCCACTGGAATGACCTTAATGACTCAGCGGTCAATAGCCTCAAAGTTTTCCTCTCTGACCTTGACCTCACCCAAATCTGTAACAGCCCCACACATGAAAAAAGGCTCAATACTAGATTTAGTCATTTCCAAGGCTGAATCCATTCAGCTTAAACAATCCTCCCCTGTGATTGGTCTGACCACCACATCATCACATTCTTCATCAACGAATCAGTAAAATTACTCTCTGCTCAACCCACGAGAACTAAAATATGGAAGAGAAACCTAAAAAATATTGGTGCAGACTTAGTCACAAACTCCAGCCCCAACATCCTGCTTCCCCCTGAAGGCCTATCAGATGTTCAAGATCTGACTAACCACTACTTCCACTCCATAAACATGGTTTTAGATAAAGTCGCTCCCTTACAATTGAAGAGATCCTCCACAAAAGATTCTGAACCATGGTACGATGGTAGACTCAATGAGGACAGAAGATCCCTAAGATTAATTAAACGACATTGGAGATCAGCTCCTTCTTCTGACCACCTCAATCTCCTAAGAATCACGAGAAACTCCTACTACAGAAAGATCAGATGATCAAAAGCAGACTTTTTCAGTAATCAACTAGACCAAGCCAAGAACCGTCCCAAAAAACTATTTGAACTAATCAAATCACAATCTTAGGGTACACCTCACCCCCTCCAAGCTAACCCCGGCTCTCTACCCAATTGTGATGAATTTGCCTCCTTCTTCACTATGAAGACAGAAAACATAAAGACGGAACTGCTCAACGACTTAATAACCCATACTGACATTCACATGGACACTGCATCATCCCCCCCAGGAGCCTTACCTATATGCTCACCAAAGTTCGACCTCAAAAATAATGCCTCCTGGTCCTCCTTCAATACATACACTGAAGAAGCTATACTAAAAACACTCATGGCTCTTAATCCCTCCAACCACTTCACTGACCCCATCCCCGCAAACTACATAAAAGACTTCATTCCACTGCTACTGCCCCTATGGACCAAGATTATTAATACCTCTCTCCTGCAAGGAATCATCCCAGAAATCCTTAAATCTGGGCAGGTATCCCCCATCATAAAAAAGCCAACGGCTGATCCCTCGGACTTAAACTTAAATAATTACCGCCCAATATCCAACATCCCCACTCTGGCCAAACTCTTAGAAAAATGTGCTAACATACAGCTTAGCAACCACATAGACCATTTCAACCTGCTTAACCAATACCAATCCGACTTCCGTACAGGGCACAGTACTGAAACAGCCATGACCCACATAATAGATGACGCACTACAAATCCTTGACCAAAACGAAGCCTGTCTGCTAATCTTACTGGACCTATCCTCGGCCTTTGACACTGTCAAACATGACAACTTGCTAGATCTCCTGAAACACAGAATGGGATTATCGGGATCAGTTCTAAACTGGTTCACCTCTTTCCTTCAAAATAGATCACAAAGATTCAAGGTTAATCAAGCCCTGTCCAAGCCCGTCCCAGTCACTTTAGGAGTCCCACAAGGATCATCCCTCTCTCCTACACTTTTCAACCTATTCATGGAACCGCTCACCGAAATTCTTAGCTCCTCTAATGTCCACTATCACATGTACACAGACGATACACAAATATATTTAAAAATCCACTCATTAGAGCACATCAAATCTCTCAACCTAATGTTACATAAAACCCAGACCTGGCTGGCCGAAAACCATCTGAAACTAAACACTCTCAAAACGGAATTCCTCCTAATCGCTCCTCCCAACCAATCAACTCAGCGAAATCGTTGGGAGTTACTCTTGATAAAAATCTAAACATGCAGAAACACGTTAGCACCGCAACAAAAGGAGCAAACTTTCAGATGAACACCTTGAGAAGACTCAAACCCTTCCTGCCTGCAAATGACTTCAAACTGGCAATTCAAGCACTAGTAATCCCAAGAGTGGAATATGGGAGTGCCTCTCTTTGCGGCCTCCCCAGATCAACGACTGCCCCTCTAAGAGCTTCAATCAACGCAGCAGCTAGACTCATCACAGGCTCCAAAAGAAATTGTCACATCTCCCCTGACCATAGAGCCCTCAACTGGCTACCTTTCGAAGCCAGGATTCATCTAAAAATCGCATGTATGACACACAAGGCCATACATCACAACACTCCAAGTTACCTGGCACAGAAATTGGTGCTTTCTTGTGGCAACAAATCCTCCAGGAGCTCCAGTAACCTTCTACTGAAACCACAACGATTTGCCAAGATTAAAACATACAACCGGGCCTTCTCGGGTATGGCGCCCAGGATATGGAATACACTGCCCAAACAAACTAGACTGAATCCCTCTTTTGTATCTTTCAGAAAAGAAGTGAAATCTATTCTCTTATCTAAACTCACATGAATCTTTGTTTATAACTTGTAATACGATTGTTTGGTTTCACTGAACTGTTTTGTTTCCTATATCTACCTTGTAAAGCGCTCTGATACCCGCAAGGGTCTTGTTCGCGCTATATAAAACCTTCAAAATAAATAAATAAAATAAATATTCTCAGTTTTACTGTGTACCAGGGAGCATTGGGTCAGCAGGATTTGGTGGTGTGAAATTTAAAGGGGACAACTATGTCAAGAGCTTGGGTGAAGAAGTCTTGAAACATGGCTAATGCAGAGTTAATGTTATGTGAATTATCCAAATTGGGGGATTGGAAAGTAGATTGAAAACATTCCATAGTGATCTGCTTCCATAGTCTTGATCTCAAGCCATTTACACTTTTAGGTTTTGAAAAAGGCAAACATGGTGGGGATCTGAAAGTTGATCAAAAATGATCAGCCTAGAGGTAGAGAAATTGAGGTCTAAGGCATGGTCAGTTGAATGTGTGGGACCCGTCCTTATCAAGTGAAGGTCAACTATTTCAAGGTTATACCAATATATGTCTTAAAGAGGCTTAAAGATGCTCAACACCTTGTCAGAAGTGACCGCCATTCTCTAAGCCCATGTTACTAAATATATTTAAAAAAATATATTTGTTAATACATTTCTTCAAAACATAAACCAATGTGTACCAGACCATAAGCTCCGGCAGGCATAACTCAGAGAAAGGACAGCAGTATTCTGTTAGCAGATTAGAGGTACAGTTACTGGCATTAACAGCATTAAGATGTCCAGAAAAAGAAATGCACAATAGAAAGCTGCCAAAAAGTGGGATACCAAAAAGTGAACTGTCAAATAGTGAGCTGTCAAAAAGTGAGCCAACAAAAACTGAGTAGACAAAAGGTGAGCTGTCAAATACTGAGTTGCCAAATACCGAGCAGCTAAATACTGAGCCGCTAAATACTGAGCCGCCAAATACTGAGCTGCCAAATACTGAGCCACCAAATGCTGAGCCACCAAAAATAGGAATTTGAATAAAGTCAAATAAAGAGTAGGTGGCGCCAGGTGTCTATGCCTCCCAAAAGCTATTACTATTCTCCTTGCAGTGGCTCGTCATGTAGCTTGTAAATTTTCAGTACCAATTCTGACACTGCTGAAGCTTTAAGTACACTAGAGGTATTTAGGCATGGGCAGTTGCTCAAGGTGTCCTACCTTCTAGGCTACCCACAGGGAATGTGATCTTTCATTAGTTTCTTAATCTCGCAATCAGGCTACCTGAACCGATCACTGTCGCTCAATCCACTGTTATCTTATCAATTTTTTTGAACCCTTGGCAAGGCATTGCAGTGATTTTTGAGAGAAATTTTCTGAAAGATTAATATGCAGATTAATATGTGGCCATGAATTTGCAGATATTGAGTAATAAAATTCAGATTTCCAATGGGGTAAGATGCCACAAGTACACCTGAATCATACCAAAGTCATTACCCAGGATCCTTATGTATATACGTCTTAAAATTGCTTACAGACACACAACACCATATCAAATGGAAACACCATTCTCTAAACCTGTTTGACTAAACAAAGATTTTAAATAAATATTGTTCTTGTATTTTTTCAGCACATAACAAACCAATGTGTACAAGACCATAAGCGCTGGAAGTCTTAACTCAGAGACTGTACAACAGTATTCTGTGAACAAAATAAAGGTATAGTTAGTGGCAATAACAGCATCAACATAACAATCAAAAGAAATGTACCATAAAAGCCCCCAAAAACAGGGCAAGCGAAAAACCGAGCCACCAAATATTTAGCTGCCAAATACTAGGCCGACAAACACTGGGCCACAAAATACTGAGCCGCAAAATATTGAGCCACCAAAAACAGAAGCCAAAAACAGAGCCGCCAAATACAGGATGGTTGAAGGCTGTAAGTTAGGGGAGAAGCATGCCAAAGATGCTAGGTCTAACAGGCCGAGAACGAGCCTCTCCATCCCTCCAAAAACAACAAACCATCACAGCTGGTAGTTGTAATGAAGGGGCAACACATCTGACTACCTTGCAATATAAGAAGCCATGAACTATTATAATATACCCAAATAAAAAGTAGGTGGTGGCTGGTGTCTTTACCTTCCAAAATCGTACACCATTCTCCTTCTAGTGGATTGTTGTGTAGCTTTTGGGTTTACGGTTCCAATCCTGACATTGCTGAAGCTTTAAGTATGCCAGAGGTATTAAGGCATGGGCAGTTGCTCAAGGCATTCTATCTTCTAGGCTGCCCCCAGGGTAAGTGATCTTTCACAAGTTTCTTAACCTCTCTTGTCAGGCTACCTGTATCAGTCACTGTCAATCTACCCACAGTCTTCATTCTTTGGGGCCCTGGGAACATTACAGTGATTTTGGAGTGAAATTTTCTGAAAGTTTAATGTACAATTCAATATGTGGGCTGAATTCGCAGATATTGAGTAATAAAATTAATATTTTGAACGGGGAACAATTCCATAAAATGACACAAGTACACATGAATCATCGAATAGACTTTACTCATGATCCTATTGAATATCAAGCACATGCATCAACCATCTTTGCGAGCGCAAATGGTGCGATTCGCAAAAATCGTCTGTTTGCGCCCGCAAAATGGCATTTGCGATGCATCAAGGTTCAAGGCACTCGCAATTTGAGAATTCGCAATTAATTGCGAGTTCTCAAATGCGATAACATTTAAGGAATCGCATTTTGCGATTCCTTAAATGCAATGTCAAGAACCACTTTGAAGTAGCGATTTCGCTACTAGGGGCGCAAATTACCATGAAGTTGAACTTGATGGTAATTTGCATAAACTTTGAAAAATGCACTAAAGTGCATTTTTCAAAGCTATGAGATTACACACACACATGTCCTTGGGACATGTGTGTGCGCTACATTTGTGCACAGGTCAATTTCAGGGGTGCAACAGGGTGTCCTTTAGACACCCTTGCACCTTGAAGTAGCATGCGCAATTTGCGAGTACCAATTGGTACTCGCAAATTGCGTATGCTATTCTCATTCATTCCTATGGGCCTGTAGGCCCATAGGAATGAATGGGAAGCCATTCCTTATTTGCGACTCGCAATTTGCGAGTCGCAAATAAGAGAGTGTGAGGAATCGCTATTTTTATAGCGATTCCTACATGCATAGGCTTTGCGAGTCCTTAATTGCGATTCGTTAATAATCGCAATTAAGGACTCGCAAAATCCTATGCATGTAGGAATCGCTATAAAAATAGCGATTCTCACATTCTTATTTGCGACTCGCAAATTGCGAGTCGCAAATAAGGAATAGTGAGCTGTCAAAAAGTGAGCCACCAAAAACTGAGTAGACAAAAGGTGAGCTGTCAAATACTGAGTTGCCAAATACCGAGCAGCTAAATACTGAGCCGCTAAATACTGAGCCGCCAAATACTGAGCTGCCAAATACTGAGCCACCAAATGCTGAGCCACCAAAAATAGGAATTTGAATAAAGTCAAATAAGAGTAGGTGGCGCCAGGTGTCTATGCCTCCCAAAGCTATTACTATTCTCCTTGCAGTGGCTCGTCATGTAGCTTGTAAATTTTCAGTACCAATTCTGACACTGCTGAAGCTTTAAGTACACTAGAGGTATTTAGGCATGGGCAGTTGCTCAAGGTGTCCTACCTTCTAGGCTACCCACAGGGAATGTGATCTTTCATTAGTTTCTTAATCTCGCAATCAGGCTACCTGAACCGATCACTGTCGCTCTATCCACTGTTATCTTATCAATTTTTTGAACCCTTGGCAAGGCATTGCAGTGATTTTTGAGAGAAATTTTCTGAAAGATTAATATGCAGATTAATATGTGGCCATGAATTTGCAGATATTGAGTAATAAAATTCAGATTTCCAAGGGGGTAAGATGCCACAAGTACACCTGAATCATACCAAAGTCATTACCCAGGATCCTTATGTATATACGTCTTAAAATTGCTTACAGACACACAACACCATATCAAATGGGAACACCATTCTCTAAACCTGTTTGACTAAACAAAGATTTTAAATAAATATTTTTCTTGTATTTTTTCAGCACATAACAAACCAATGTGTACAAGACCATAAGCGCTGGAAGTCTTAACTCAGAGACTGTACAACAGTATTCTGTGAACAAAATAAAGGTATAGTTAGTGGCAATAACAGCATCAACATAACAATCAAAAGAAATGTACCATAAAAGCCCCCAAAAACAGGGCAAGCGAAAAACCGAGCCACCAAATATTTAGCTGCCAAATACTAGGCCGACAAACACTGGGCCACAAAATACTGAGCCGCAAAATATTGAGCCACCAAAAACAGAAGCCAAAAACAGAGCCGCCAAATACAGGATGGTTGAAGGCTGTAAGTTAGGGAGAAGCATGCCAAAGATGCTAGGTCTAACAGGCCGAGAACGAGCCTCTCCATCCCTCCAAAAACAACAAACCATCACAGCTGGTAGTTGTAATGAAGGGGCAACACATCTGACTACCTTGCAATATAAGAAGCCATGAACTATTATAATATACCCAAATAAAAAGTAGGTGGTGGCTGGTGTCTTTACCTTCCAAAATCGTACACCATTCTCCTTCTAGTGGATTGTTGTGTAGCTTTTGGGTTTACGGTTCCAATCCTGACATTGCTGAAGCTTTAAGTATGCCAGAGGTATTAAGGCATGGGCAGTTGCTCAAGGCATTCTATCTTCTAGGCTGCCCCCAGGGTAAGTGATCTTTCACAAGTTTCTTAACCTCTCTTGTCAGGCTACCTGTATCAGTCACTGTCAATCTACCCACAGTCTTCATTCTTTGGGGCCCTGGGAACATTACAGTGATTTTGGAGTGAAATTTTCTGAAAGTTTAATGTACAATTCAATATGTGGGCTGAATTCGCAGATATTGAGTAATAAAATTAATATTTTGAACGGGGAACAATTCCATAAAATGACACAAGTACACATGAATCATCGAATAGACTTTACTCATGATCCTATTGAATATCAGGCACATGCATCAACCATCTTTGCGAGCGCAAATGGTGCGATTCGCAAAAATCGTCTGTTTGCGCCCGCAAAAATGGCATTTGCGATGCATCAAGGTTCAAGGCACTCGCAATTTGAGAATTCGCAATTAATTGCGAGTTCTCAAGTTGCGATAGCATTTAAGGAATCGCATTTTGCGATTCCTTAAATGCAATGCAAGAACCACTTTGAAGTAGCGATTTCGCTACTAGGGGCACAAATTACCATGAAGTTGAACTTGATGGTAATTTGCATAAACTTTGAAAAATGCACTAAAGTGCATTTTTCAAAGCTGTAGGTTACACACACACATGTCCTTGGGACATGTGTGTGCGCAACATTTGTGCACAGGTCAATTTCAGGGGTGCAACAGGGTGTCCTTTAGACACCCTTGCACCCTTGAAATTGCATGCGCAATTTGTGAGTACCAATTGGTACTCGCAAATTGCGCATGCAATTTCCCATTCATTCCTATGGGCCTGTAGGCCCATAGGAATGAATGGGAAGCCATTCCTTATTTGCGACTCGCAATTTGCGAGTCGCAAATAAGGAGTGTGTAGGAATCGCTATTTTTATAGCGATTCCTACATGCATAGGCTTTGCGAGTCCTTAATTGCGATTCGTTAATAATCGCAATTAAGGACTCGTAAAATCCTATGCATGTAGGGAATCGCTATAAAAATAGCGATTCTACACATTCCTTATTGCGACTCGCAAATTGCGAGTCGCAAATAAGGAATAGTGAGCTGTCAAAAAGTGAGCCACCAAAAACTGAGTAGACAAAAGGTGAGCTGTCAAATACTGAGTTGCCAAATACCGAGCAGCTAAATACTGAGCCGCTAAATACTGAGCCGCCAAATACTGAGCTGCCAAATACTGAGCCACCAAATGCTGAGCCACCAAAAATAGGAATTTGAATAAAGTCAAATAAAGAGTAGGTGGCGCCAGGTGTCTATGCCTCCCAAAAGCTATTACTATTCTCCTTGCAGTGGCTCGTCATGTAGCTTGTAAATTTTCAGTACCAATTCTGACACTGCTGAAGCTTTAAGTACACTAGAGGTATTTAGGCATGGGCAGTTGCTCAAGGTGTCCTACCTTCTAGGCTACCCACAGGGAATGTGATCTTTCATTAGTTTCTTAATCTCGCAATCAGGCTACCTGAACCGATCACTGTCGCTCTATCCACTGTTATCTTATCAATTTTTTTGAACCCTTGGCAAGGCATTGCAGTGATTTTTGAGAGAAATTTTCTGAAAGATTAATATGCAGATTAATATGTGGCCATGAATTTGCAGATATTGAGTAATAAAATTCAGATTTCCAAGGGGTAAGATGCCACAAGTACACCTGAATCATACCAAAGTCATTACCCAGGATCCTTATGTATATACGTCTTAAAATTGCTTACAGACACACAACACCATATCAAATGGGAACACCATTCTCTAAACCTGTTTGACTAAACAAAGATTTTAAATAAATATTTTTCTTGTATTTTTTCAGCACATAACAAACCAATGTGTACAAGACCATAAGCGCTGGAAGTCTTAACTCAGAGACTGTACAACAGTATTCTGTGAACAAAATAAAGGTATAGTTAGTGGCAATAACAGCATCAACATAACAATCAAAAGAAATGTACCATAAAAGCCCCCAAAAACAGGGCAAGCGAAAAACCGAGCCACCAAATATTTAGCTGCCAAATACTAGGCCGACAAACACTGGGCCACAAAATACTGAGCCGCAAAATATTGAGCCACCAAAAACAGAAGCCAAAAACAGAGCCGCCAAATACAGGATGGTTGAAGGCTGTAAGTTAGGGAGAAGCATGCCAAAGATGCTAGGTCTAACAGGCCGAGAACGAGCCTCTCCATCCCTCCAAAAACAACAAACCATCACAGCTGGTAGTTGTAATGAAGGAGCAACACATCTGACTACCTTGCAATATAAGAAGCCATGAACTATTATAATATACCCAAATAAAAAGTAGGTGGTGGCTGGTGTCTTTACCTTCCAAAATCGTACACCATTCTCCTTCTAGTGGATTGTTGTGTAGCTTTTGGGTTTACGGTTCCAATCCTGACATTGCTGAAGCTTTAAGTATGCCAGAGGTATTAAGGCATGGGCAGTTGCTCAAGGCATTCTATCTTCTAGGCTGCCCCCAGGGTAAGTGATCTTTCACAAGTTTCTTAACCTCTCTTGTCAGGCTACCTGTATCAGTCACTGTCAATCTACCCACAGTCTTCATTCTTTGGGGCCCTGGGAACATTACAGTGATTTTGGAGTGAAATTTTCTGAAAGTTTAATGTACAATTCAATATGTGGGCTGAATTCGCAGATATTGAGTAATAAAATTAATATTTTGAACGGGGAACAATTCCATAAAATGACACAAGTACACATGAATCATCGAATAGACTTTACTCATGATCCTATTGAATATCAGGCACATGCATCAACCATCTTTGCGAGCGCAAATGGTGCGATTCGCAAAAATCGTCTGTTTGCGCCCGCAAAAATGGCATTTGCGATGCATCAAGGTTCAAGGCACTCTGCAATTTGAGAATTCGCAATTAATTGCGAGTTCTCAAATTGCGATAGCATTTAAGGAATCGCATTTTGCGATTCCTTAAATGCAATGCAAGAACCACTTTGAAGTAGCGATTTCGCTACTAGGGGGCGCAAATTACCATGAAGTTGAACTTGATGGTAATTTGCATAAACTTTGAAAAATGCACTAAAGTGCATTTTTCAAAGCTATAGATTACACACACACATGTCCTTGGGACATGTGTGTGCTGCTACATTTGTGCACAGGTCAATTTCAGGGTGCAACAGGGTGTCCTTTAGACACCCTTGCACCCTTGAAATGCATCGCAATTTGATGAGTACCAATTGGTACTCGCAAATTGCGCATGCAATTCCCATTCATTCCTATGGGCCTGTAGGCCCATAGGAATGAATGGGAAGCCATTCCTTATTTGCGACTCGCAATTTGCGAGTCGCAAATAAGGAGTGTGTAGGAATCGCTATTTTTATAGCGATTCCCTACATGCATAGGCTTTGCGAGTCCTTAATTGCGATTCGTTAATAATCGCAATTAGGGACTCGCATAAATCTATGCATGTAGGAATCGCTATAAAAATAGCGATTCCTACACATTCCTTATTTGCGACTCGCAAATTGCGAGTCGCAAATAAGGAATAGTGAGCTGTCAAAAAGTGAGCCACCAAAAACTGAGTAGACAAAAGGTGAGCTGTCAAATACTGAGTTGCCAAATACCGAGCAGCTAAATACTGAGCCGCTAAATACTGAGCCGCCAAATACTGAGCTGCCAAATACTGAGCCACCAAATGCTGAGCCACCAAAAATAGGAATTTGAATAAAGTCAAATAAAGAGTAGGTGGCGCCAGGTGTCTATGCCTCCCAAAAGCTATTACTATTCTCCTTGCAGTGGCTCGTCATGTAGCTTGTAAATTTTCAGTACCAATTCTGACACTGCTGAAGCTTTAAGTACACTAGAGGTATTTAGGCATGGGCAGTTGCTCAAGGTGTCCTACCTTCTAGGCTACCCACAGGGAATGTGATCTTTCATTAGTTTCTTAATCTCGCAATCAGGCTACCTGAACCGATCACTGTCGCTCTATCCACTGTTATCTTATCAATTTTTTGAACCCTTGGCAAGGCATTGCAGTGATTTTTGAGAGAAATTTTCTGAAAGATTAATATGCAGATTAATATGTGGCCATGAATTTGCAGATATTGAGTAATAAAATTCAGATTTCAAATGGGGTAACATGCCACAAGTACACCTGAATCATACCAAAGTCATTACCCAGGATCCTTATGTATATACGTCTTAAAATTGCTTACAGACACACAACACCATATCAAATGGGAACACCATTCTCTAAACCTGTTTGACTAAACAAAGATTTTAAATAAATATTTTTCTTGTATTTTTTCAGCACATAACAAACCAATGTGTACAAGACCATAAGCGCTGGAAGTCTTAACTCAGAGACTGTACAACAGTATTCTGTGAACAAAATAAAGGTATAGTTAGTGGCAATAACAGCATCAACATAACAATCAAAAGAAATGTACCATAAAAGCCCCCAAAAACAGGGCAAGCGAAAAACCGAGCCACCAAATATTTAGCTGCCAAATACTAGGCCGACAAACACTGGGCCACAAAATACTGAGCCGCAAAATATTGAGCCACCAAAAACAGAAGCCAAAAACAGAGCCGCCAAATACAGGATGGTTGAAGGCTGTAAGTTAGGGGAGAAGCATGCCAAAGATGCTAGGTCTAACAGGCCGAGAACGAGCCTCTCCATCCCTCCAAAAACAACAAACCATCACAGCTGGTAGTTGTAATGAAGGGGCAACACATCTGACTACCTTGCAATATAAGAAGCCATGAACTATTATAATATACCCAAATAAAAAGTAGGTGGTGGCTGGTGTCTTTACCTTCCAAAATCGTACACCATTCTCCTTCTAGTGGATTGTTGTGTAGCTTTTGGGTTTACGGTTCCAATCCTGACATTGCTGAAGCTTTAAGTATGCCAGAGGTATTAAGGCATGGGCAGTTGCTCAAGGCATTCTATCTTCTAGGCTGCCCCCAGGGTAAGTGATCTTTCACAAGTTTCTTAACCTCTCTTGTCAGGCTACCTGTATCAGTCACTGTCAATCTACCCACAGTCTTCATTCTTTGGGGCCCTGGGAACATTACAGTGATTTTGGAGTGAAATTTTCTGAAAGTTTAATGTACAATTCAATATGTGGGCTGAATTCGCAGATATTGAGTAATAAAATTAATATTTTGAGCAGGGGAACAATTCCATAAAATGACACAAGTACACATGAATCATCGAATAGACTTTACTCATGATCCTATTGAATATCAGGCACATGCATCAACCATCTTTGCGAGCGCAAATGGTGCGATTCGCAAAAATCGTCTGTTTGCGCCCGCAAAAATGGCATTTGCGATGCATCAAGGTTCAAGGCACTCGCAATTTGAGAATTCGCAATTAATTGCGAGTTCTCAAATTGCGATAGCATTTAAGGAATCGCATTTTGCGATTCCTTAAATGCAATGCAAGAACCACTTTGAAGTAGCGATTTCGCTACTAGAGGCGCAAATTACCATGAAGTTGAACTTGATGGTAATTTGCATAAACTTTGAAAAATGCACTAAAGTGCATTTTTCAAAGTTATAGGTTACACACACACATGTCCTTGGGACATGTGTGTAGGCAACATTTGTGCACAGGTCAATTTCAGGGGTGCAACAGGGTGTCCTTTAGACACCCTTGCACCTTGAAATGCATGCGCAATTTGCGAGTACCAATTGGTACTCGCAAATTGCGCATGCAATTCCCATTCATTCCTATGGGCCTGTAGGCCCATAGGAATGAATGGGAAGCCATTCCTTATTTGCGACTCGCAATTTGCGAGTCGCAAATAAGGAGTGTGTATGAATCGCTATTTTTATAGCGATTCCTACATGCATAGGCTTTTGCGAGTCCTTAATTGCGATTCGTTAATAATCGCAATTAAGGACTCGCAAAATCATATGCATGAAGGAATCGCTATAAAAATAGCGATTTCTACACATTCCTTATTTGCGACTCGCAAATTGCGAGTCGCAAATAAGGAATAGTGAGCTGTCAAAAAGTGAGCCACCAAAAACTGAGTAGACAAAAGGTGAGCTGTCAAATACTGAGTTGCCAAATACCGAGCAGCTAAATACTGAGCCGCTAAATACTGAGCCGCCAAATACTGAGCTGCCAAATACTGAGCCACCAAATGCTGAGCCACCAAAAATAGGAATTTGAATAAAGTCAAATAAAGAGTAGGTGGCGCCAGGTGTCTATGCCTCCCAAAAGCTATTACTATTCTCCTTGCAGTGGCTCGTCATGTAGCTTGTAAATTTTCAGTACCAATTCTGACACTGCTGAAGCTTTAAGTACACTAGAGGTATTTAGGCATGGGCAGTTGCTCAAGGTGTCCTACCTTCTAGGCTACCCACAGGGAATGTGATCTTTCATTAGTTTCTTAATCTCGCAATCAGGCTACCTGAACCGATCACTGTCGCTCTATCCACTGTTATCTTATCAATTTTTTTGAACCCTTGGCAAGGCATTGCAGTGATTTTTGAGAGAAATTTTCTGAAAGATTAATATGCAGATTAATATGTGGCCATGAATTTGCAGATATTGAGTAATAAAATTCAGATTTCCAAGGGGTAAGATGCCACAAGTACACCTGAATCATACCAAAGTCATTACCCAGGATCCTTATGTATATACGTCTTAAAATTGCTTACAGACACACAACACCATATCAAATGGGAACACCATTCTCTAAACCTGTTTGACTAAACAAAGATTTTAAATAAATATTTTTCTTGTATTTTTTCAGCACATAACAAACCAATGTGTACAAGACCATAAGCGCTGGAAGTCTTAACTCAGAGACTGGACAACAGTATTCTGTGAACAAAATAAAGGTATAGTTAGTGGCAATAACAGCATCAACATAACAATCAAAAGAAATGTACCATAAATGCCCCCAAAAACAGGGCAAGCGAAAAACCGAGCCACCAAATATTTAGCTGCCAAATACTAGGCCGACAAACACTGGGCCACAAAATACTGAGCCGCAAAATATTGAGCCACCAAAAACAGAAGCCAAAAACAGAGCCGCCAAATACAGGATGGTTGAAGGCTGTAAGTTAGGGGAGAAGCATGCCAAAGATGCTAGGTCTAACAGGCCGAGAACGAGCCTCTCCATCCCTCCAAAAACAACAAACCATCACAGCTGGTAGTTGTAATGAAGGGAGCAACACATCTGACTACCTTGCAATATAAGAAGCCATGAACTATTATAATATACCCAAATAAAAAGTAGGTGGTGGCTGGTGTCTTTACCTTCCAAAATCGTACACCATTCTCCTTCTAGTGGATTGTTGTGTAGCTTTTGGGTTTACGGTTCCAATCCTGACATTGCTGAAGCTTTAAGTATGCCAGAGGTATTAAGGCATGGGAAGTTGCTCAAGGCATTCTATCTTCTAGGCTGCCCCCAGGGTAAGTGATCTTTCACAAGTTTCTTAACCTCTCTTGTCAGGCTACCTGTATCAGTCACTGTCAATCTACCCACAGTCTTCATTCTTTGGGGCCCTGGGAACATTACAGTGATTTTGGAGTGAAATTTTCTGAAAGTTTAATGTACAATTCAATATGTGGGCTGAATTCGCAGATATTGAGTAATAAAATTAATATTTTGAACGGGGGAACAATTCCATAAAATGACACAAGTACACATGAATCATCGAATAGACTTTACTCATGATCCTATTGAATATCAGGCACATGCATCAACCATCTTTGCGAGCGCAAATGGTGCGATTCGCAAAAATCGTCTGTTTGCGCCCGCAAAAATGGCATTTGCGATGCATCAAGGTTCAAGGCACTCGCAATTTGAGAATTCGCAATTAATTGCGAGTTCTCAAATTGCGATAACATTTAAGGAATCGCATTTTGCGATTCCTTAAATGCTAATGCAAGAACTCACTTTGAAGTAGCGATTTCGCTACTAGGGGCGCAAATTACCATGAAGTTGAACTTGATGGTAATTTGCATAAACTTTGAAAAATGCACTAAAGTGCATTTTTCAAAGTTATAGTTATACACACACATGTCCTTGGGACATGTGTGTGCGCTAACATTTGTGCACAGGTCAATTTCAGGGGTGCAACAGGGTGTCCTTTAGACACCCTTGCACCCTTGAAATGCATGCGTAATTTGCGAGTACCAATTGGTACTCGCAAATTGCGCATGTCAATTCCCATTCATTCCTATGGGCCTGTAGGCCCATAGGAATGAATGGAAGCCATTCCTTATTTGCGACTCGCAATTTGCGAGTCGCAAATAAGAATGTGTAGGAATCGCTATTTTTATAGCGATTCCTACATGCATAGAGCTTTGCGAGTCCTTAATTGCGATTCGTTAATAATCGCAATTAAGGACTCGCAAATCCTATGCATGTAGGAATCGCTATAAAAATAGCGATTCTACATTCTTATTTGCGACTCGCAAATTGCGAGTCGCAAATAAGGAATAGTGAGCTGTCAAAAAGTGAGCCACCAAAAACTGAGTAGACAAAAGGTGAGCTGTCAAATACTGAGTTGCCAAATACCGAGCAGCTAAATACTGAGCCGCAAATACTGAGCCGCCAAATACTGAGCTGCCAAATACTGAGCCACCAAATGCTGAGCCACCAAAAATAGGAATTTGAATAAAGTCAAATAAAGAGTAGGTGGCGCCAGGTGTCTATGCCTCCCAAAAGCTATTACTATTCTCCTTGCAGTGGCTCGTCATGTAGCTTGTAAATTTTCAGTACCAATTCTGACACTGCTGAAGCTTTAAGTACACTAGAGGTATTTAGGCATGGGCAGTTGCTCAAGGTGTCCTACCTTCTAGGCTACCCACAGGGAATGTGATCTTTCATTAGTTTCTTAATCTCGCAATCAGGCTACCTGAACCGATCACTGTCGCTCTATCCACTGTTATCTTATCAATTTTTTTGAACCCTTGGCAAGGCATTGCAGTGATTTTTGAGAGAAATTTTCTGAAAGATTAATATGCAGATTAATATGTGGCCATGAATTTGCAGATATTGAGTAATAAAATTCAGATTTCAAATGGGGTAACATGCCACAAGTACACCTGAATCATACCAAAGTCATTACCCAGGATCCTTATGTATATACGTCTTAAAATTGCTTACAGACACACAACACCGTATCAAATGGGAACACCATTCTCTAAACCTGTTTGACTAAACAAAGATTTTAAATAAATATTTTTCTTGTATTTTTCAGCACATAACAAACCAATGTGTACAAGACCATAAGCGCTGGAAGTCTTAACTCAGAGACTGGACAACAGTATTCTGTGAACAAAATAAAGGTATAGTTAGTGGCAATAACAGCATCAACATAACAATCAAAAGAAATGTACCATAAAAGCCCCCAAAAACAGGGCAAGCGAAAAACCGAGCCACCAAATATTTAGCTGCCAAATACTAGGCCGACAAACACTGGGCCACAAAATACTGAGCCGCAAAATATTGAGCCACCAAAAACAGAAGCCAAAAACAGAGCCGCCAAATACAGGATGGTTGAAGGCTGTAAGTTAGGGGAGAAGCATGCCAAAGATGCTAGGTCTAACAGGCCGAGAACGAGCCTCTCCATCCCTCCAAAAACAATAAACCATCACAGCTGGTAGTTGTAATGAAGGGGCAACACATCTGACTACCTTGCAATATAAGAAGCCATGAACTATTATAATATACCCAAATAAAAAGTAGGTGGTGGCTGGTGTCTTTACCTTCCAAAATCGTACACCATTCTCCTTCTAGTGGATTGTTGTGTAGCTTTTGGGTTTACGGTTCCAATCCTGACATTGCCGAAGCTTTAAGTATGCCAGAGGTATTAAGGCATGGGAAGTTGCTCAAGGCTTTCTATCTTCTAGGCTGCCCCCAGGGTAAGTGATCTTTCACAAGTTTCTTAACCTCTCTTGTCAGGCTACCTGTATCAGTCACTGTCAATCTACCCAACGGAAGTCCTCATCCTGGGATCCTCACCCTCCGCCTGGGACGACTCCTGGTGGCCCCCCGCCCTGGGCAGCGCACCCAAACCAACAGACCACGCACGCAACCTGGGCTTCATCCTGGACTCCTCCCTCTCCATGACCAGGCAAGTCAACGCTGTCTCCTCGTCGTGCTTCAACATCCTGCGCATGCTTCGTAAGATCTTCCGGTGGATCCCCACCGAGACCAGGAAGACGGTCACCCAGGCCCTCGTCACCAGCCGTCTGGACTACGGCATCTCCCTCTATGCCGGAACCACCGCCAAACTCCAGAGGAGACTCCAGCGGATCCAGAACACCTCAGCACGACTCATCCTGGACATCCCCCGCCGAAGCCACATCTCCGGACACCTGAGAGACCTGCACTGGCTCCCAGTCAACAAGAGAATCACCTTCCGGCTCCTCACCCACGCACACAAAGCCCTACACAACCATGGCCCAGGATACCTCAACAGCCGCCTCAACTTCTACGCTCCCAAACGCCAGCTTCGATCGACCAGCCACGCCCTCGCCGTCGTCCCCCGCATCCGAAGAGCCACCACAGGAGGAAGGTCCTTCTCCTACCTGGCCGCCAAGACCTGGAACTCCCTTCCGACCCACCTCCGCCTGACCCAAGACCACCTCGCCTTCAGGAAACAGCTCAAGACCTGGCTGTTCGAGCAGTAGCGGACCCCCTCCCCCCAGCGCCTTGAGACCCCCCGGGTGAGTAGTGCGCTATACAAATGCTTGATTGATTGACCCACAGTCTTCATTCTTTGGGGCCCTGGGAACATTACAGTGATTTTGGAGTGAAATTTTCTGAAAGTTTAATGTACATTTCAATATGTGGGCTGAATTCGCAGATATTGAGTAATAAAATTAATATTTTGAACGGGGGAACAATTCCATAAAATGACACAAGTACACATGAATCATCGAATAGACTTTACTCATGATCCTATTGAATATCAGGCACATGCATCAACCATCTTTGCGAGCGCAAATGGTGCGATTCGCAAAAATCGGCTGTTTGCGCCCGCAAAAATGGCATTTGCGATGCATCAAGGTTCAAGGCACTTCGCAATTTGAGAATTCGCAATTAATTGCGAGTTCTCAAATTGCGATAACATTTAAGGAATCGCATTTAGCGATTCCTTAAATGCAATGCAAGAACCACTTTGAAGTAGCGATTTCGCTACTAGGGGCGCAAATTACCATGAAGTTGAACTTGATGGTAATTTGCATAAACTTTGAAAAATGCACTAAAGTGCATTTTTAAAGTTATGAGTTACACACACACATGTCCTTGGGACATGTGTGTGCGCACTATATTGTGCACAGGTCAATTTCAGGGGTGCAACAGGGTGTCCTTTAGACACCCTTGCACTCCTGAAGTGCATGCGCAATTTGCGAGTACCAATTGGTACTCGCAAATTGCGCATGCACTTCCCATTCATTCCTATGGGCCTGTAGGCCCATAGGAATGAATGGGAAGCCATTCCTTATTTGCGACTCGCAATTTGCGAGTCGCAAATAAGAATGTGTAGAATCGCTATTTTTATAGCGATTCCTACATGCATAGGCTTTTGCGAGTCCTTAATTGCGATTCGTTAATAATCGCAATTAAGGACTCGCAAATCCTATGCATGTAGGAATCGCTATAAAAATAGCGATTCCTACATTCCTTATTTGCGACTCGCAAATTGCGAGTGCAAATAAGGAATAGTGAGCTGTCAAAAAGTGAGCCACCAAAAACTGAGTAGACAAAAGGTGAGCTGTCAAATACTGAGTTGCCAAATACCGAGCAGCTAAATACTGAGCCGCTAAATACTGAGCCGCCAAATACTGAGCTGCCAAATACTGAGCCACCAAATGCTGAGCCACCAAAAATAGGAATTTGAATAAAGTCAAATAAAGAGTAGGTGGCGCCAGGTGTCTATGCCTCCCAAAAGCTATTACTATTCTCCTTGCAGTGGCTCGTCATGTAGCTTGTAAATTTTCAGTACCAATTCTGACACTGCTGAAGCTTTAAGTACACTAGAGGTATTTAGGCATGGGCAGTTGCTCAAGGTGTCCTACCTTCTAGGCTACCCACAGGGAATGTGATCTTTCATTAGTTTCTTAATCTCGCAATCAGGCTACCTGAACCGATCACTGTCGCTCTATCCACTGTTATCTTATCAATTTTTTTGAACCCTTGGCAAGGCATTGCAGTGATTTTTGAGAGAAATTTTCTGAAAGATTAATATGCAGATTAATATGTGGCCATGAATTTGCAGATATTGAGTAATAAAATTCAGATTTCAAATGGGGTAACATGCCACAAGTACACCTGAATCATACCAAAGTCATTACCCAGGATCCTTATGTATATACGTCTTAAAATTGCTTACAGACACACAACACCGTATCAAATGGGAACACCATTCTCTAAACCTGTTTGACTAAACAAAGATTTTATATAAATATTTTTCTTGTATTTTTTCAGCACATAACAAACCAATGTGTACAAGACCATAAGCGCTGGAAGTCTTAACTCAGAGACTGTACAACAGTATTCTGTGAACAAAATAAAGGTATAGTTAGTGGCAATAACAGCATCAACATAACAATCAAAAGAAATGTACCATAAAAGCCCCCAAAAACAGGGCAAGCGAAAAACCGAGCCACCAAATATTTAGCTGCCAAATACTAGGCCGACAAACACTGGGCCACAAAATACTGAGCCGCAAAATATTGAGCCACCAAAAACAGAAGCCAAAAACAGAGCCGCCAAATACAGGATGGTTGAAGGCTGTAAGTTAGGGAGAAGCATGCCAAAGATGCTAGGTCTAACAGGCCGAGAACGAGCCTCTCCATCCCTCCAAAAACAACAAACCATCACAGCTGGTAGTTGTAATGAAGGGGCAACACATCTGACTACCTTGCAATATAAGAAGCCATGAACTATTATAATATACCCAAATAAAAAGTAGGTGGTGGCTGGTGTCTTTACCTTCCAAAATCGTACACCATTCTCCTTCTAGTGGATTGTTGTGTAGCTTTTGGGTTTACGGTTCCAATCCTGACATTGCCGAAGCTTTAAGTATGCCAGAGGTATTAAGGCATGGGAAGTTGCTCAAGGCATTCTATCTTCTAGGCTGCCCCCAGGGTAAGTGATCTTTCACAAGTTTCTTAACCTCTCTTGTCAGGCTACCTGTATCAGTCACTGTCAATCTACCCACAGTCTTCATTCTTTGGGGCCCTGGGAACATTACAGTGATTTTGGAGTGAAATTTTCTGAAAGTTTAATGTACAATTCAATATGTGGGCTGAATTCGCAGATATTGAGTAATAAAATTAATATTTTGAACGGGGGAACAATTCCATAAAATGACACAAGTACACATGAATCATCGAATAGACTTTACTCATGATCCTATTGAATATCAGGCACATGCATCAACCATCTTTGCGAGCGCAAATGGTGCGATTCGCAAAAATCGGCTGTTTGCGCCCGCAAAAATGGCATTTGCGATGCATCAAGGTTCAAGGCACTCGCAATTTGAGAATTCGCAATTAATTGCGAGTTCTCAAATTGCGATAGCATTTAAGGAATCGCATTTTGCGATTCCTTAAATGCAATGCAAGAACCACTTTGAAGTAGCGATTTCGCTACTAGGGGGCGCAAATTACCATGAAGTTGAACTTGATGGTAATTTGCATAAACTTTGAAAAATGCACTAAAGTGCATTTTTCAAAGTTGTAGGTTACACACACACATGTCCTTGGGACATGTGTGTGCGCAACATTTGTGCACAGGTCAATTTCAGGGGTGCAACAGGGTGTCCTTTAGACACCCTTGCACCTTGAAATTGCATGCGCTAATTCTGCGAGTACCAATTGGTACTCGCAAATTGCGCATGTAATTCCATTCATTCCTATGGGCCTGTAGGCCCATAGGAATGAATGGGAAGCCATTCCTTATTTGCGACTCGCAATTTGCGAGTCGCAAATAAGGAATGTGTAGGAATCGCTATTTTTATAGCGATTCCTAAATGCATAGGCTTTGCGAGTCCTTAATTGCGATTCGTTAATAATCGCAATTAAGGACTCGCAAAATCCTACCTTGATGCATGTGCCTGTATATGTCTTAAAGTGGATTGAGGACACCCAGCACCTTAGTAGGCGAGTTCACCATTCTCTTAGCCCATGTGACTAAACAAAGTTGTTTTAAAACATTATTTTATGACATTTTTCAACACATAACAAAATGTGTACAAGACCATCAGCGCTGGCAGGTTTAACTCAGAGACAGGAGAGCAGTATTCTGTCAACAAAATAAAGGTATAGTTAGTGGCAATAACAGCATCAACATAACAATCAAAAGAAATGTACCATAAAAGCCCCCAAAAACAGGGCAAGCGAAAAACCGATCCACCAAATATTTAGCTGCCAAATACTAGGCAGACAAACACTGGGCCACAAAATACTGAGCCGCAAAATATTGAGCCACCAAAAACAGAAGCCAAAAACAGAGCCGCCAAATACAGGATGGTTGAAGGCTGTAAGTTAGGGGAGAAGCATGCCAAAGATGCTAGGTCTAACAGGCCAAGAACGAGCCTCTTCATCCCTCCAAAAACAACAAACCATCACAGCTGGTAGTTGTAATGAAGGGGCAACACATCTGACTACCTTGCAATATAAGAAGCCATGAGCTATTATAATATACCCAAATAAAAAGTAGGTGGTGGCTGGTGTCTTTACCTTCCAAAATCTTACACCATTCTTCTAGTGGATTGTTGTGTAGCTTTTGGATTTACGGTTCCAATCCTGACATTGCTGAAGCTTTAAGTATGCCAGAGGTATTAAGGCATGGGCAGTTGCTCAAGGCATTCTATCTTCTAGGCTGCCCCCAGGGTAAGTGATCTTTCACAAGTTTCTTAACCTCTCTTGTCAGGTTACCTGTATCAGTCACTGTCAATCTACCCACAGTCTTAATTCTTTGGGGCCCTGGGAACATTACAGTGATTTTGGAGTGAAATTTTCTGAAAGTTTAATGTACAATTCAATATGTGGGCTGAATTCGCAGATATTGAGCAATAAAATTCATATTTTGAACGGGGGAACAATTCCATAAAATGACACAAGTACACATGAATCATCGAATAGTCTTTACTCATGATCCTATTGAATATATGTCTTAAAGTGGATTGAGGACACCCAGCACCTTAGTAGGCGAGTTCACCATTCTCTTAGCCCATGTGACTAAACAAAGTTGTTTAAAAACATTATTTTATGACATTTTTTCAACACATAACAAAATGTGTACAAGACCATCAGCGCTGGCAGGTTTAACTCAGAGACAGGACAGCAGTATTCTGTCAACATAACAGTGGCTCAGTTACTGGCAATAACAGCATTAGGATGTCCATCTAAAGAAATGCACAATAGAAAGACACGCCAAAAACTGAGTTGACAAAAGGGAGCTCACAAATAGTGAGTTGCCAGAAGAGGGAGCCTTGAGAAACTGAGCTGTTAAAACTGAATCGTTAAAAAAGTGAGCCACCAAATACTGAGCCACCAACATTCTAAACCGTCAGATGCTGAGCTGCCAAATTCTTATCTGCTGAAAAGTCAGCTGCCAAATACTGAGCTACCAAAAACAACCACCAAAAACAAAGCCACCAAAAATAGGAGGGCTAAAGGCAAAACATTAGGGGAGAACCTCAACAAAGATGCCAGGTTTAACAGGCAAATAACCAACCCTCCAACCCCCAAAAAACAAGCCATCACAGCTAGTAGTAGCAATGAAGCGGCAAGACATCTGACTACCTTGGAATATTAGAAGTCTCGAACTATCATAATAAACCCAAACAAGGAGTAGGTGGCAGTAAGTGTTCATGCCTCCCAAAAGCGAACACTAGCCTCGTTACAGTGGCTTGTCATGTAGCTTTTGATTTTACAGTAAAAATTCTGACATTGCTGAAGTTTCAAGTACACTAGAGGTACTTAGGCATGGGCAGTTGCTCAAGGCTTCCTACCTTCTAGGCTGGCACCAGGGAACGTTATTTCTTACCAGTTTCTTAACCACTTTTCAGGTTACCTCTATCTAGCTTTCGCTCTATCCACTGCCTTCTTATCAATATTTGAAACCCTTGGCACGACATTACAGTGATTTTTAGCAACATTTTCTGAGAGTTTCATATCCATAAGATGACACAAGCACACATGAATCATCTTAAAGTCCTTACCCAGGATCCTTATGAATATATGTCTTAAAGTGGCTTAAAGATGCCCACTAGCTTGTCAGACGGGATCACCATTCTCTATGCCTTTTTGATAAACAGTTTAAATACATTTTTTATTATATTTTTTCAGCACATAAAACAATGCATACAAGACCATAAGTGCTGGCATGCTTAAACCAGAGACAGGACAGCAGTATTCTGTTAAAAAAATAAAGGTACATTTCACGGCAATAACAGCATCAATATGCCCATCAAAAGGAATACACAATAGAAAGCTGCCAAAAACTGAGCGGCCAAGAACTGGGTCAACAAACATTGGGCTGACAAATACTGAGAAGCAAAATACTGAGTCACCAAAAAGATACGAAAATCTACTGTCAAGTTTTATCTTACACCTAATGTAATGGAGGGTTGCCAAGATTATTTGACCAATATACCCAATCTTATGCACCGTTTTGTATTAGTTAGATTGAGATTGGGAATTGTTCATCACCTCGATGCTTTCCCTAACATGAAAATGTGTCCTCTGGATCCAACCCCCTGCCCATGTGATGGACAGAGTAGACAAAGCACTGCGCACTTTATGTTGTTCTGTAGTTTTTATTCGGGATTTAGAAGCTACTATTTAAAACCACTTTTGCTCGAGTATGGTAATGGATTGCATATTGCTGCTATGAAATATCTGTCAGAATTAAAGGATGCAAGGGTTTGTCTTAATGTGGCACTTTTCATTATTAATGCAATTAACACACGCAAAAGTATTGTTGCCCTGTGACTCCAATCAGTCCAAATGGAGTTTGTACCCCCCTTTTAAATATTTTAAGTGTATTTAGGTATGATCAACGTTTTTTATATCGTACATTGAGCACTGTCTCGTATAATTTTTTATAAATCGCCTGCTATTTATGTGTATTACATACAGCTTTTGTTCATGTATACTTTTATGGTTGTTTTAAACACACCGAATAAAGTTTTGAATTGAATTGAGTCACCAAAAACAGAGAGACCAAAAACAGAGCTGTCAAATACAGGATGGTTGAAGGCTATTCGTTAGGGGAGAACCATGCCAAAGTTGCTAGGTCTAACAGGCCAAGAACCAACCCCACCCACCTCTCCATAAACAAACCATCACAGCTGGTAGTAGTAATGAGGGGGCAACACATCTGACTACCTTGGAGTATAAGAATTCAAGAACTATCATAATATACCCAAAAAAAGAGTAGGAGACGGCAGGTGCCACTGAAAAGCAAACACCAGCCTCCTTGTAGTGGCTTGTCATGTAGCTTTTTAATTTATACTTCCAGTTCTGACACTGCTGAAGTTTCAAGTATGCCAGAGGTATTAAGATATGGGCAGTTGCTCAATGTGTCCTACCTTCTAGGCTACCCACAGGGAAAGTGATCTTTCATCAGTTTCTTAACATCTTTTACGCTACCTAGACCTCTTACTGTTGCTCCATCCAATGTCATCTTATCAATTATTTGGAACCCTGGGAAGACGTTGAGGTGGTTTTTGAGTGCTATTTTCTGAAAGTTTAATAATCAGTTCAATATGTGGGCTTAAATTTGCAGATATTGAGTAATAAAATTCACATTTCGAATGTGGGCAAAATTCCTTAGGATGACAAGTACATGACAGATAACAAAGTCCTTACCCATGATTCTTAACAATATATGTCTTAAAGTGGCTTAAAGATGCCCAACACCTTGTCAGATGGGTTCACCATTCTCTAAGCCTACTTGACTAAACAATGTTTTTTAAATAAATATTTTTATTACATTGTTTTTAACAAGTATCAAACCAATGTATAAAAGACCAAACACGATTGATTTAATACTTTATTCCTTTCTGTGTGTAGTATTTCTTAGCCTGCGTTCCCTATGCAGCATAGTATATGCTTACCAGATTTCTGCATGAGTCACCAGGACTCCTAATTTCCAGTACTTGGTTTTCCTTAGTGAACTAAATGAATTCGAGGAGTTGTAGACGTACGGGCCAGATGTATCAAGAATTGCTTTTGCAATTCTTAAATAACAAAATTTACCGATTCGCTATTTAAGAATCGCAAAATGCAATGTATGTAGGATTTGCAAATTTTTTTGTGAATCCTTAACATTCCCTATTAGCGAATTGCAAATTGTGATTCGCTATTAGGGAATGAATGGGAATCCATTCGCAATTTGCGAGTACCAAATTGGTAATCGCAAATTGCGAATGCAATAGCGAGGGTGCTAGGGGGCCTAAAGGCACCCCTGATGCACCCCCAGAAAAAGTAAGTATGCACATGTGGTGCACACACATGCCCTAAAGGCATGTTTGCGCGCCACATGGCACTTTGAAAAATGCACTTTTGTACATTTTTCAAAGGAATCGCAAATTACCATCAACTTGAAGTTGGTGGTAATTTGCGATTCCTAAATGCGAATTCGCATTTAGCAATTGCTACATGAATTGCATTTAGGGAATCGCAAATTGCGATTCCCTAACTGCATTCGCAATTTAGGTAACCGCAAAAAATTGCGATTACCCATATTGCGAATGCCAAGAGTTTGATACATTGCAAAAGGCATTTATGCGTTCGCAAATGAGCCGATTCTGCGAATCGGCCCGTTTGCGAACGCAAAAATCCTTGATACATCTGGCCCGTAGTTCAGTTGGTAGAATCCTCTGGACTGGTGGCTGAAAACTATTTGTGAAAGGAAAGTCAGGCTTAGAAAGATGTAAGTTGGTGAGAAGGATTCAACATTAGTACGGGTTGTGAGGAAACTATGCCACTAGTCATTAAGCGGACAACAGGATTAAGCAAGAGCTGGCCCACAACAAGACAGTGTACTGAGGTTGAATCCTGGATTGAAATGAGGGCCGAAGTGCAGATTGTGAAGGGAAGAGATGATGGAAATGGGGTTGTCTGCAACCACGGAGAAACACACTTACAAATCTGGCATGTTTTATGCCTAGTTTACTTTCAGATGAGAGGACTCATGAGGCCGAGTAGCAGATGGGTTAAGTTGTCACTGAACTGTGTAGAAAGATTCCCCTAGTCTCGCTTTTTTGTTTCTATACTGTTTCACTTCTGCAGCTAATTGGATTTCCTATGTTTTTGCCTGGAACACTTGCTTTGTTTTTCTTGTATAGTTGATTTTCCTATCAACCCATTTAAGAAACGTTCCCACCCTAACTTGGTTCCGGATCAATCACCCATTACCCTGTCCTCTATGTATTACAGTTTCTTCTCTGAGCTATACCCGCGCTCTTGAAGCATCCTTAATTTACAGTCGACTTGCCCCTGTAAATACGTCACCATGCATGTGCCAACGGAAGAGTGTATTTTTGCAAGTCTTCTTTACAGCCCTCAAGTTACTGCAACAAAATAATGGCTCCTGTGGATTAATAAAGAATATTCTTAATAAAATATGCACAATGGCAATGTACAGGGTTAAATTGATGTCAAAAAGAGAGCTAGCCACATACACCATGGATATGATCAATTTGTAAAATTGTTTATGCAGTGAGTTGGAAGAGTCAACAATACAAACATAGTGTTTAGAAATTGAAATACTTATTTTCAACAAATAATAGTTAAACTGTAGTGAAAGGTGTCCCAGTGAAAAAGATTGGAACCTAAACTAATAGTGACATATTTTGTGACATATGTACAAGGTTTCCTTTTAAAACATAAAGACGACCATTAGGAAATATACATTGTATTGATCAACACTCTATGCAATGATAAGTGCTGGGTAATGGTTCGCTTTTGTTAACTGTCGACGGCGTTTCGACCCTGTGTGCAATATAGGGTCTCTTCAGGACCTAGGAGTATGGGGACACCTAAAGGAAATGGGAGGATACCGTCAGTGTGTGGCCATAATAAGCAGCTACGTATGTCAAGGGAAGGAGCCATGTGTGTAATATACCTGAAGGGAGGCCTGCACTGCCTAGTGTAGAAAACAGTGTCACCGTGAGTAGAGTGAAGAGAAATACTCACAGGGAACCCAGCCGGGCGCTGGGAAAGGGTGAGAAAACATGTAGAAGTCAGATACATACATGTTAGCGTTACCTAGTCTACAGTAAGGAGGCAGATGGACGAAATGAACTTACCCCATGTGAGGGTAGTGGTATGCAGGCAGAAATGGATGTCACAACCGGGAGAAACCTCGGCGGTACAAAAGGCACGTGGTGTGCAGAAATGACGAGCGCTGTGTAAAAAATAATAATAAGGCTATGTAGACACTCATTTGCTGCTGCGTATAGAAGAAAATGCTGGATTGTGGGTACAGACTTACCCGTGTGGGTGTGCCTGAGCGCTAGAGGTGTGGGAGGAAGGCCGAACACTGAGTATGTTCGTAGCGTGACGGGAAGGGGCTCCGTATCAACGTATTTTAAAGTAAATGGCATCCAACGGTGGAGATCTAGAAGCAATGACAAATATACGGGATGCTTAGCATGCATGAGCTACACCGGAAACTGTAAGAAGTGTCCGTAGTTGGCAGTGGATGTACAAACTTCTCTTACCTAGATGAGGCTTGGATAGCGATGTGCCTGCTCCCGGGATACTACAGAACAGAAGAGCGTCTGTCTCTCTGTTCGGTGCAATGACAGCGAACTGGTGGCTGCCTACCGGTACTTAAGGAGTCTGTTCCCGCCAATTGGTGGTCGAACAGACGTGGCTGCGGAATCTGGTGAACCGATTCGATCTGATGCTCTGTGTGCATCAGTGGAGATGAACAAAAGACTGAAGGTGGAGTAGCAGTGATAATTAGCAGCGATCTTGCATGCTGAAGGTGGAACAATACTTCAGTGGGCAAATAGTGTGTATGACTAATTGGCAAAGGATGTATGTATGCAAATGTGTGCCACAATAACAAAGATGGTGTAGTTGGGGTTACTGTGTGATAATGAAGCACATGATCTCGACAGTCGACGTGTACGTGTGCATACATGCAAATACGTGGATCTCAGTAACGGTGACAGTAATTAGGCATTGTATGTAAATGCATCGTAGCTGCCTATAATCACAAGAAATCACCTTTACATGTGCCCACATATACCTTCACAACTATACTGTACAGTGACCGTGTCTGGATCGAAACGAAGGTATGGTGGACCAGTCACAACAGTGTTTGAAAACATACATACTCAACGTGTTACATACAATTGGGAAACATAGAGCTGAACGTTGTGCTTTGTGCAAGATAACGTGTGGCGAACAAAGTGACTCCTGGAACACTACAAGGAGTCAATATAACATTTCAGCATTTTCAAGTAATTCTGTACCTGCAGAGGATGATTAAAAATATGTATGATGTGGTAATCAGGTACTAAGTGTGGTAACAAACCCACGCCATTCTTCAGCAGAATTTAACCCTTGGATGATGGAGTTAGTGCGTTCTTTCCAACGACATTCTAGTCGTTGTAGAATTTGCGTTAGGTCACCTCCTCTTGATGAAATAGATGCTTTGTCTATGACTTGCCATCTGATATCGTCTGCTGTGTGATTTTTGTCAGTAAAATGATTTACCAAAGGGGCGTTGACTACTGAATTTCTGATTCAGCTACGGTGTTGCCCTATTCGTGCTTTTATGGGTTGTTGGGTTTGCCCGATGTAGGGTAAGCCACATGGACATGTTATACAGTATACAACATTTCTTGTGTTGCAATTGGCAAAAAATTCAAGTGTGTATTTTACGTTTGCGTGTTCAAAAGTCTTGGTGTTCAAAGTAGAGGCACAAGCCACACAGTTGCCACATTTGAAATGGCCCTTGACATCTGGTAGGCCCCAGGTGGACTGCAGTGATCTCGTTGCTTGTAGTGGGTTTTCCAAAGATGATCGGATAAGGTGGTCTTTCACATTTTTGCCACTATTTCATGTCCGAAGGCAGTTACTACCAACAATGTTCCGGAACCAGTATGGGAGCAATTTTTGCTCCTAATCTGGTGAATATATATATGGATCATGTGGAGCACGAACATGTCCTTAATAATACCAATATGTACCGCTTCAGTATTAAGTGCTGGAAGCGGTACATAGATGACATTTTCCTCATCTGGTCAGGTACCAACTCTGACTTTAATGACTTTGTTGCATATTTAAATACAACACAGCAACACCTCACTTTCACTTCCACAATACACAAATCCAGCATAGCCTTCCTAGACTTGAATATACAACATGAAAATGGAGGGTTGTACACCTCTCTCCATAGAAAACCTACTGAACGTAGCACACTACTCGCCTACAAAAGTCACCATCCGCGCGCACTCAGAGATGGTCTACCTTTTGGGCAGTTTCTGCGGTTGCACCGCAATTGTGCGAAAAAAGAAGATTACATGAGAGAAGCAAATACACTGAAAGACAAATTGTTGACAAGAGGGTATCCCAACAGGCTAGTAAAGAAATCATTGAAAAGGGCCTGGTTCTGCCCCAGAGAAACATTACTAGTCCCAAAGGAAAAGACTAAAATCAACAGACTTATCTGTGTCACAACGTTTGGAACACACACTAACCAAATCCGCAAATTGATAACAAAAAATTGGCACATCATCAAAAGTATAGATTCCAGCATCGAAGTGCCCATGTTTGCATTTAAACGTGGCAAAAATGTGAAAGACCACCTTATCCGATCATCTTTGGAAAACCCACTACAAGCAACGAGATCACTGCAGTCCACCTGGGGCCTACCAGATGTCAAGGGCCATTTCAAATGTGGCAACTGTGTGGCTTGTGCCTTCACTTTGAACACCAAGACTTTTGAACACGCAAACGTAAAATACACACTTGAATTTTTTAACAATTGCAACACAAGAAATGTTGTATACTGTATAACATGTCCGTGTGGCTTGCCCTACATCTGGCAAACCCAACAACCCATAAAAGCACGAATAGGGCAACACCGTAGCCGAATCAAAAATTCAGTAGTCAACGCCCCTTTGGTAAATCATTTTACTGACAAAAATCACACAGCAGACAATATCAGATGGCAAGTCATAGACAAAGCATCTATTCCATCAAGAGGAGGTGACCTAATGCAAATTCTACAACGACTAGAATGTCGTTGGATAGACCGCACTAACTCCATCATCCAAGGGTTAAATTCTGCTGAAGAATGGCGTGGGTTTGTTACCACACTTTGTACCTGATTACCACATCGTACATATTTTTAATCATCCTCTGCAGGTACAGAATTACTTGAAAATGCTGAAATGTTATATTGACTCCTTGTAGTGTTCCAGGAGTCACTTTGTACGCCACATGTTATCTTGCACAAAGCACAACGTTCAGCTCTATGTTTCCCAATTGTATGTAACACGTTGAGTATGTATGTTTTCAAACACTGTTGTGACTGGTCCACCATACCTTCGGTTCAATCCAGACACGGTCACTGTACAGTATAGTTGTGAAGGTATATGTGGGCACATGTAAAGGTGATTTCTTGTGATTATAGGCAGCTACGATGCATTTACATACAATGCCTAATTACTGTCACCGTTACTGAGATCCACGTATTTGCATGTATGCACACGTAGACGTCGACTGTCGAGATCATGTGCTTCATTATCACACAGTAACCCCAACTACACCATCTTTGTTATTGTGGCACACATTTGCATACATACATCATTTGCCAATTAGTCATACACACTATATGCCCACTGAAGTATTGTTCCACCTTCATCACGCAAGATCGCTGCTAATTATCACTGCTACTCCACCTTCAGTCTTTTGTTTATCTCCACTGATGCACACAGAGCATCAGATTGAATCGGTTCACCAGATTCCGCAGCCACGTCTGTTCGACCGCAAATTGGCGGGAACAGACTCCTTACGTACCGGTAGGCAGCCACCAGTTCGCTGTCATTGCACTGAACAGAGAGACAGACGCTCTTCTGTTCTGTAGTATTCCGGGAGCAGGCACATCGCTATCCAAGCCTCATCTAGGTAAGAGAAGTTTGTACATCCACTGCCAACTACGGACACTTCTTACAGTTTCCGGTGTAGCTCAGGCACGCTAAGCATCCCGTATATTTGTCATTGCTTCTAGATCTCCACCGTTGGATGCCATTTACTTTAAAATACGTTGATACGGAGCCACTGCCCGTCACGCTACGAACATACTCAGTGTTTGGCCTTGCTCCCACACCTCCAGCGCTCAGACACACCCACACGGGTAAGTCTGTACCCACAATCCAGCATTTTCTTGTAGACGCAGCAGCAAATGAGTGTCTACATAGCCTTATTATTATTTTTTACACAGCGCTCGTCATTTCTGCACACCACTTGCCTTTTGTACCGCTGAGGTTTCTCCCGGTTGTGACATCCATTTCTGCCTGCATACCACTACCCTCACATGGGGTAAGTTCATTTCGTTCATCTGCCTCCTTACTGTAAACTAGGTAACGCTAACATGTATGTATCTGACTTCTACATGTTTTCTCACCCTTTCACAGCGCACGGCTGGGTTCCCTGTGAGCATTTCTCTTCACTCTACTCATGGTGGCACTGTTTTCTACACTAGGAAGTGCAGGCCTCCCTTCAGGTATATTACACACACGGCTCCTTCCCTTGACATACGTAGCTGCTTATTATGGCCACACACTGACGGTAACCTCCCATTTCCTTTAGGTGTCCCCATACTCCTAGGTCCTGAAGAGACCCTATATTGCACACAGGGTCGAAACGCCGTCGACAGTTAACAAAAGCGAACCATTACCCAGCACTTATCATTGCATAGAGTGTTGATCAATACAATGTTTATTTCCTAATGGTCGTCTTTATGTTTTAAAAGGAAACCCTGTACATATGTCACAAAATATGTCACTATTAGTTTAGGTTCCAATCTTTTTCACTGGGACACCTTTCACTACTGTTTAACTATTATTTGTTTAAAATAAGTATTTCAATTTCTAAACACTATGGGGCCGATTCTGATGCGGGTTGGAAAAGCTTCCCGACCGAATCGGTTGGGAAATGGTGTCCGACCCACTCGGATCGGGAAAGTCCGACCGGCGGAGTAGGATGCATCCGGATGCTTCCAGATACGATTTGGTTGAACTCCCATTGACTTCAATGGGAACATTTGTTCCTAACCGCATCAGAATTGGGCCCTCGGTCGGGAAGACACGTTCCCGATCCGATTTGGAAGGAGCAAATGCCATTAGGAGGCCTTCCTAACCGCATCAGAATCAGGCCCTCGGTCGGGAAGCTTTTCCAACCCGCATCAGAATCGGGCCCTTAGTATGTATTGTTGACTCTTCCAACTCACTGCATAAACAATTTTACAAATTGATCATATCCATGGTGTATGTGGCTAGCTTTCTTTTTGACATCAATTTAACCCTGTACATTGCCATTGTGCATATTTTATTAAGAATATTCTTTATTAATCCACAGGAGCCATTGTTTCTTTGCTAATTTACGTACCCAGGCTCCGTGCGAGTAGGGTTCCCTTGTCCTTTGTTCCCATTACTGAAGTTACTGCAAGCACATATCTGCCTTTGCTTGTAAAACTGATGGTATAAAACAATGTAATGCCCAAGATTCATAGATGTTTCAAGCTGGAAGCCACTGTATTACTCTTAATGATCAATCTGCAAAATGCTGTATGGTATTGAATATTACATTCCCGTCCTCTTGGAATTGTGTATGTACTCATTTCCTGTCTCTTCCCACTCACATCAACCAGGCCCCCCCTCACTCTCCGCTCATGGACACCCTCATAAGCACTCTTGTTGTAAAACGCTTAAGTGGGGTTAGCCCGTTTGTAGCCCTTAAGTATACCTTAAATTGTATTGTACACTTTCGCCAGTCACTGAAAGAAGAGTACTGCCCATGCAGAGGTTTCTGCTCCTTTGGCCACCAGATATCTGTCAACATGGGTAGCTTATATTTGTTGAGAATATTTCTTAGGTGTTAATGCCAGGTATAAAAAGTCACAGTGGTGGGGTAGCACAGCCAGTGTCGCCAGAAGGACTGGAAAATTTATCTTTCCATAAGGGTATTATGCAAGCATTTTTGTAGATCTGAGTCATGTAAGATTGAGTAGAACATTGCTAGCATTCAGATCAAGAACTCTACCAAGCAAATAATATGAATGTGTTTTATTTATTTTTTGTAGTTTCCAAATTTTATTTTAATGTTACTGTTTTTGCACGACACTGCACTTTCTTAAAAGCAAGGCCTGAGGTTATGGTAAGACGACAAGGAAGGATTCCGCTTTGAGGTTCAGGCATCATTAATTTGCATCTCCTCTCCTTTCAAGGCAAAATAGGTGTGTCAATCTCTTTTTGGCTCATCTGGTAAGAAAGGAAGGTAATGAGGATAGGAATTCTATAGCTGCTAACCACACACATGGATGGATATTCAACTTTACTGTTTATACTGCCCTGGTTGCAAGGACAGTTTTGGGAAGATGGGCAGAGGCATGTGGATAGTTGATAGAGGTGGAAACATTTGGAGAGGTCTCTGATCTTACATGTGAAATGGTTTCAGTGCTAAGCAGAAGGCTTGAAACTCCCAGTTTTGCTTATTGGGGAGCCACTGCAGAGGCATCAGAGAAGGTCTAACAGTCTTTTTAGATCAGCTTGGTCTATAGAGAGCTGAGATCTTGCTATTTAAATGGTTTCTTGATGGAAGGCTAGGTTATGCTTGTCTCTTGTATAGTAGCACTGGACAAACTCAGAGCTCACTCTTCGTGCAATGCTGGATTGTGTAAGAACTTACAATTAAAATCAATACAGCCAAAACCATGACGTGTTGGTAGCAAGACGAAGCTGTGCAATGGTGAAAATATAGATATGAAATATTACTAAAATACAATGGAGAAAACCAAATAAAATTCGGTATACCTATGTTCAGTTGACCTTAATGGGATCAGCACCTTCTATAAAAGTCTATGAGAACCAAAGCAAGTCCATGGGGAAAGAATAGAAATGTAGCATTTTTTTAAAAAATGGCATTCTATATCTTTTTTTTAGAAAGGCCAGAAAGTAAAGGTAGGTTGAATTGCACAGATGTGGTCAGCCTGGTATTGAGGGGTTGGCCTGATGGAAAAGGGTACCTTTACATATTTGTTGTAGAGTGTAATCCTCTTTAATAGCATTTGTCACATCTGGCACATTCTTGAGAAAGCCAGGTGGAATCCACAGGGGGTATTCTTCGTTTTGAATAAAAGACCATAAGAGGTGAGTGTAACTTCATCAGACGTCGGATACTCGGGGGCACTTTCATTGGTTGATCTTTCTGATTATCCTTTTATGGAGTCTCTAACGTCTCTAATGATGGGTGGTTCCTTGACTTAAGATTGTCATTGCACCAGCTCTATCCTTAACTTGCGCCTGACAGATTCTCTTTTTATCATGACAAAACCTATACTCAGCCTTCCATCACAACATCCACCAACACCAGCCTCCTCTTTTTACCAATTAAACAACCTTACAATCCTTACACCCCACTCCACTGCGTGCATTACCTATTCCAGGGATCAAATCTAACATAAACACTCATAACTCTTGTCCATCCCCTCTTACACACACATACTCTTCTTAAAACACATCACCACCCCTGTACTATTCAAATACCACTCACCAGTGGTATTGCACATACAAATCTTCCACAGAAAACCACAACAATATCTACTCACTACTCAGCAGAAACAAAACAGGCAAATCGCAATATATTATATTCCTTACACATATTCCCTTACTATGTAATCATGTATCTATATATTTATTTTAGTCCTATTGTGCAAGAAAAAACACATACTCTTTCAAAAGCTTTACTCTGTCCTACCATCACCATACACCTCTATCAATTTATCCTCTATCTTTTCTCTCTCACATCCCAAACCCTTTCTACTACTATGATCGCAAAAATAACCCTTCTTAGATTCCTCCCTCCTCTACACCTCCTGACTCACCCCAAACATCAGTTTACTATGATCCCCCAAACAACCCTACTAAATTCTCACTCATGGTATCTCTCCTTTGATTCATCCCAAACCTAATTTTTCTACTCTGATTCTCTTTCTCCCTAATCCCTTTCTACAGGCTCTTCCCTCCTCCATCTCTCCTTCACTCATACTAGACCTCAACTTACTACTATGATCTCCCAATTAACACTACTGGGTTTCTTCCCTCTTCTATCCCTCCATTACTATATTCAATCCAACTAGCAGACTTGCATGTCCTCTGCTCAAATTAACTCGTACCTCCCTATACAAATACTACACTCGTATTTTCCTATACTAATCCATTACCAATTCACCACTAATCCTTTAGGATTCTGGAGTAGTGTGCTACTCACCGAAAAGTACTTTGACGCCTCGTCAGGGGTAGTAAGCGCTATATAAATACAATTACAACAAGCGCTGGCAGGCTTAACTCGGAGCCAGGACAGCAGTATTCTGTTAACATAATAGTGGTTCAGTTAGTAGCTATAACAGCATTAAGATGTATATCAAAATAAATACACAATAATAGAAAGAAGCACCAAAGACTGAGCCGCCAAAGACTGAGCCACCAAAGACTGAACTACTACATATTGAGCAGACAAATGGGTAGCCACCAAAGTGAGCTGCCAAAAAGTCAGCCGACAAATACTGAGCCACCAAAGTGAGCTGCCAAAAGTCAGCCGATAAATATTGAGCCACCAAATACTGAGCTGGAAAAAACAGAAGCCAAAAACAGAACCACCAAAAATAGGAGTGTTTAAGGTAAACATTTAGGGGAGAACCAAATCGTGAGCTGTCAAATTGTGAGCCAACACAAAGACTGAGCCGACACAAAGACTGAGCTGACACAAAGACTTAGCCAACAAAGACTGAGATAACAAAAAGAACTTCCAAAAACACAGCCACCAAAAATAGGAGAGTTGAAGCCAAAAAGTTAGGGGAGAACCAAGCTAAAGATGCCAGGTCTAACAGGCAAATAACCAACCCTTCCACACCCAAAAATAAAACAAGCCATCACAGCTGCCAGTAGTAATGAAGGGGCAACACACCTAACTACCTAGGAATATAAGAAGTTTAGAACTATCATAATAAACCCAAATAAAGAATAAGTGGCAGCAGGTGTCTATGCCTCCCAAAAGCTCACACCAGTCTCCTTGCAGTGGCTTATTGTGTAGCTTTGAATTTACAGTACCAATTCTGACATTGCTGAAGCTTCAAGCACACTGGAGGTATTAAGGCATGGGCAGTTGCTCAAGGCGTCCTGCCTTCTAGGCTGCTCACAGGGAAAGTGATCTCATACCAGTTTCTTAAACTCTCTTTTCAGGCTACTTCTACCTCTCACTGTAGCTCTATCCACTGTCATCTTATCAATTTTTTGGAACCCTGGGCAAGACATTTCAGTGATTTTTGAGCTACATTTTCGGAGAGTTTCATATCCGTATGATGACACAAGTACACATGAGTCATACCAAAGTCCTTATTCAGGATCCATACAAATATATGTCTTTTTAATTTTAATTTTCTTAAGATGTGACAGTAAAAGAAGAAATTTCCTAAATAGCACAACTGTTGCATCGAAAAGGAAAACAAGACTCCAATAAACTATTTTACAATTAATATAGAATAAAGTTCTTCTGAGTAATGTTCTGACTCCTAGATTTCCATTTTCCAGCAATAAAACAAATTCATTAAACAGACTCTTCTGTACAATAGGTCTAACAGGATTTATTTATAAAGTGCATGAACAGTGATCGACCAGTAGTAAATTGCTTCTCAAACTTATTCTAGGACATACAAACTAACTTGGAACAGTAGATCAAAGAGTAAAAAAAATTGCATAAATCATATTCAGCTTATATCTAGCACATTTCATTGTGCACTTACTATAACCAACTATCCCTTCTCAGTCATTGAATTCTAATTCTTCCATATGTTATTTAGTTTAACTAAGGAGTCCCCCTCTTTGGCATTTAGAGCTTCTAGAGTATAAACTCTTTGCATTTTCAAGAGCCATTGAGAAATTGTTAGAGTTATCTCCAATTTCCAATTTGCTAGAATTAATGACCTTGCTACTAAGGTAGCAATAAAAATAATTTGACGCTGCCTAAATGTTAGTTCTTCCACTATTCCTGTTATGCCAAAGAGAGCAGCAGATGCTTCAGGACAAATGCTAATTTGCAGATTTAAATTAATATCTAAAGTGATGTTTTGCCAGAATTTTATTAAATGAGTACATGTGAATGCTGTATGAAGCGAAATTCTATTGGCTTGCCTGTATCTAAAGAATTTAGACTCAACCCCATTATATATATTTTATGGAGTTTGGCGAGAGTATAATAAATCATCCATTTACTAAACAACAACATTCTTCTGAAATTGGCTGCTCTTACTGCCTTACAGCTCCATTTATTATATCCTTGTGTTGCAAAGTCATCCTGTGCCCTGGGCACCCCCCCACTTTTTGCTGATTGGTACTGGTGGTAACTGACTCTGACTGACCCTGGGTTCTGCCTAACCAGGCCCAGGGCCAGTGCCAAGCTGAAAGGAACACATTAGAATACAGTTAAAACACCTAACATACCTTCAACCGCGAGCCGGCCAAGCCAATCAGGTTCGTCCCGCTAAAAGCTAGATCGCATCAACTTCCAGAAATTGACCGGGACTAGAGAAAATCTGAAGCCGGCGAACCCTCACCGGATCCGGCTACATGAGGAGCATCGAGAGACCCCGCGAGAAAAAGCTCCAGAAAAGTTTCTAAGTCCGCTCGTAGAAAAGGTGACCGGGAGCAACCGCGAGAGCCAAGCCGCCTGTCTTCCATTGCGTGTCGGCCTGGATTCCTGGATTGCCCCGCTGAAGCGATCTTGAGAAATTTTCTAAGTCCGCTTCAGGGAAGTTGACCGGGACCTCGTCACAAGTCAAGCCGGCGAACCCTCACCGGATCCGGACTGGCTGGGAGCTTCGAGGGGCCTCGCGAGAAAAAGCTCCAGAAAAGTTTCTAAGTGTGAAGGTAGAAACTGAGACCGGGACCTGCCGCAAGCTGTAGCCGCCCAGGGCTCCATCGCGGTCGGCCTGAAACTTTGACTTTGCCCCAGTCTATCGCGAGCAGGTATCCCAATATGGTGCTATAATCTTCTAAGTGCTATATTTTATTAAAACTTTGAAAATTCATATCTCCGGTTCCCTACATTGGATTTTTGTCGTTTTGGTGTCATTTTAACCTCTTTGACGCTCATGACGGCTCCACGCCGTCATGAGCCATGGTAGCCGTGTGCTCATGACGGCGTGGAGCCGTCATGCCACTGCCGCTCCGCCCACGCGGCACTAATTCCCCGTTTGTGCGGGAGGATTAATGAGCGGGCGGGGCTATGATGGCTCCACGCCATCATGAGCACATGCCTACCGTGGCTCATGACGGCGTGGAGCCGTCATGAGCTCCGAAGTGCCACGCCCACCCCCTAGCCCCACCCGCACCGCGGCCGAATTCGCGGCGCAGGGAAGGGGTTAAAGATGCAAAACAATTGTGTGTCTTTTGCTTTCTCGCCCTAAGTGCGCCAGGTATGCCCAGACGTCCCGGGCTCACTGTGCCACTGGAATCAAGCTATCCTGGCTGAAGAGGGGTGAAACCCCGAAACCGGTCCTAGGATGCTTGTTTCCGGTCCAGGGAAGACCTGGCTTGGCAGTTCGGGCTGGATGTTCCCAAGAGGCACAGGGTCAAGACTGATTTGCATATGGCCAGGTCTAAACTGGGGTGGCATGGTGAGCAAAAGAATGATGGATTTAACCCAGATCTCTTGACTGGGGGTGAATGTTTTGATTTGTTCTGCATTCCGTCCATCAATTGTGTGTCTTTTGCTTTCTCGCCCTAAGTGCGCCAGGTATGCCCAAACGTGGGTCCCGGGCTCACTGTGCCACTGGAATCAAGCTATCCTGGCTGACGAGGGGTGAAACCCCGAAACCAGTACTAGGATGCTTGTTTCCGGTCCAGGGAGGACCTGGTTTGGCAGTTCAGGCTGGACTGTTCCCATGAGGCACAGGGTCAAGACTGATTTGCATATGGCCAGGTCTAAACTGGGGTGGCATGGTGAGCAAAAGAATGATGGATTTAACCCAGATCTCTTGACTGGGGGTGAATGTTTTGATTTGTTCTGCATTCCGTCCATCAATTGTGTGTCATTTTAAAGATAAAAATATTTCCTATTTTTATAAATTGGTGTTGGATTTTTATTATGTGTTGTGTCTTAATTATTTACTGAATTGGTGTTTTAAAATGCTCTACATACCTGTCTTTGAAGTTAAGCCTGTCTGCTCGCAGCCACGTTACCAAGGGTTGAGCATAGGAATAATTTTCTAAGAACTATGCTGAGTCCTATCATGTGTTAGTGGCCTTATTGCCAGTGGCAGACCTACATTTGCCCCTACCAATAATCCACTTTCCAACACCTTGCTATTGTGGGATGCTCATACAACAGCCTGTAGAACTTTGAATTTTCTCTAATTGGTCTGAAATCTCCAGCTTATTTGCTGCTTGTTTGAGCAGTCTATAATATTTGTCTACCCCTTTAATTCTGGAAATAAAATATGCCTCCCCAAGATGCATTGCTGCAGTTTCCTCCTTCCCTGTTATTCCTGAGCAAAACTGTATAATTTGGACATACCTAAGAAATGATACGTATTAATAATGGGATTCCGATCTACTATTTTCCCCCATAGTAAAAAGTTCCCACTACTGAAAAAAATCCTGCAGTCTATGAAACCCCAAACAAGACCATTGAATGCATGTTTGCTGATGCGACTGAAGCCCAATGGAATCCAATCCAATGTTTTAGCTGAGGATGGAGCCAGGGGGTTTTATATGTTTCCCAGATGTGTTGAATGCGGTACTCTATAACCAAAGGAGTCTTATATCTTGATTTCTTAAGTAACCTAGGATTTCCTAAAAATGGAAAGAGGCCTATCTCGGAGTCCTTTAACATAATATTTAAATAGAAATTGGCTGCCTGCGAGCCCCAAGTAGAATTATTAGTTAGCCAATTAAGCAGTTATGTCTGATACTATACTTTTAAATTAGGAAGTGCTGAGCCCTCCATCAGCATTCAGCTGTAGAGCTTTGATTTTAAGTCTCTGCTTTTTCCCTTGCCATATAAAGGGGCCAATTTCGATGTCGGCGGAATTGCTTCCGCCCGACGCAGACTCAGTCCTGGGACCGACCGACATCTGGTCGGCAGTCCCAAGCACCAAATTAGGATGCGACCGAACACTGTTCAGTCGCATTCCTACATTTCCCTATGGGAGCATGCATTACGGCTGTAAACCAGCCGTAATGCATGCTCCCATAGGGAAACGTGAGGTGTGGTTCATTCCTGCACCGTGTGGCAGGCATGTCAAGGTGCCTGCCACGGGGTGCAGGGTTCAACAGGGGGGCACCATTGGTGCCCCCTTAGCCCCAAACCGGAGGCTGCACACACAAGGGGGCCCTGCTGGGGGCCCCCAAACACGCTTTCCGGCATATTTTCCATGTCGGACAGGCCGGCATGGAAACCATGCTGGAAACCGTGCATCGTTATCTCAAGGACGGAAAGGCCCGCCCTTGATATTACAGGCCGGCTTCCGACTGGCCGACAGGCTCCTGGAGCCCATCGGAAGCTAGCGGGAATGTCCGGCCGGTTTACATTACGCCTAGATCATATTTAAGCGGTCGGAAAGTAAACCGCAGAGCCTTTATGGGCTACATCGTAATCGGCCCCAAAATGTAAAATTTCCATATTAATAGCATCAAAAAAGGACTGGGGAACCTTAATCATAATATTTGAAAATAAAAGTAAAAATAGTGCGAGAATACTCATTTTACTAAGTGCCACTCTCCGCATAAGAGATATAGAAAGGTTTTGCCATTGATTTAAAAGATTATGCATTTTATTTAATGTTGTGGTAAATTTTTATTGCAAATTAGTCTTCTGGTCTAGCAGTAACAAAGATCCCCAGAAATCTTACTGCTGAAGTTGGTAAGTAATGAGCCTGCATAGAGAGCGGTAGTATTTGTGAAGTGCAGTTAAAAAGTAGTGCCTCTGATTTTGAATGGTTGATTTTGTACCACCCTATTGCTGCATATTCACTTATTTTGGAGAAGGCACAATAGATGTTGTCCTTGTCTGCTGCTAAATACAGAGCCATATCATCAGAAAAAAGTTAAATTTTAGCTGATGCTGAAACTGGGGCTTGAACTGGGGCCATCTTGCCTAATAGCACACACCAGAGGCTCAATAAACTAAGAAAACAAAAGTGCTTTTTGTTTAAAGTGATTTACCAAAAATAAAAAGGTTGCATTTGGGAAGCCATTCTTCGTTTTTTCAGAAAATGTGAAGTTGACATAAAGCAGCAAAATTATTGCTTTTCCATAACGTATGTTGAGCTGTTATTTGAATGATAATTTTAAATGAGTTAGAAAAACATATCAATGATGCATTTTCTTGGCAACAAATGGCACTTCCTCTTACGTCTGGTATTTCATGATTCCTGTGGAGAGAGACCCTTCTTCAGCTATGTTAATAATGCTTTTTCGGACATTAGCATCAGTAATGCTGTGTGTAACCAGAAGCGTGCAAGATTAGTGTAATCTTAAAATACATCTTATGTCCAAACCTGTAATATTATATCCTGAGTAGTAACTATGGTTTCTCAGGCTAAAATATATATCCTATTCTGAAGGATAGTCCTGCAGTCTACTAATTCAGCATGAATTTACCTTTTTCCACTTGTCTCCAGCCAGCTGATTCTCAAGAACATTATAAAATTGTAATGTGGGTGAGATAATGAAAGGAGATGGAATACAGAAATGAAGCAAAATAAAAACTTTATTGTTCCCGCTTAAAAAATTGTAGGTGTTATCAAAATGTATACTAGATGATTTGAACTGCCTGTAAAAACATGACTTTTTAGGAAAGTTTTAGGGTAACTTAGTAAAAAATACTCTGTGTTGCTATCATTTGTTTCTATGTTTTCTTGGATAAAACACCCAGAGAATGCTAGTGGTGAGGATGAGACTTGCCTAACATAAAAAAATTGGACGTTTTCAATAGGACCCCTTCAATTATTTGGCTTTTGTGACCAATTATGCTGAAAGGCAGCTTCAGTATGGCACCCTCGATGTTTTAGATTATTTCATGAGCATCCTTGACAACCTGCAGCCTCATGGTTGATATCCTTTGTTAATTGAGATGCTATGTTCATAATTGCCCCAATGGTTTAAGTTTTTGTGGACGGGGTAACCCCCACACTTTAATAGGGAGAACTTGGACAGCCCGATTTGCTCACTTGCTCAGTGCAATTCAGGATGTGGTTCAAAGTGTAGGGGGTATTTTATTTGTTTTTTCCTTTGGATAGGAAACAGCTTTGGAACTTCCTGTCACACAGTCTAGGCAAAGGGCAGCCATCAGCAGTACAGGCACAGAATAGGTGCAGAATTGATGGCGTAACATTATCCCCCGCAGTGTGGGAGGGCGGGGGCCCAAGCTCCAGCGGGCTCCCTCCGGCACTATGCATGGGCGGCGGGCCCCTAGCCTAGCCTTACAGCTCCTGACTGGGTCTGGAGCGTGGGGGTCTCCTCCTTGGAAGTTGCTGGGGGGCTCCTCAAGTTTCGTTAGGCCACTGCGCAGAATCACCAGCAACCTTGAAAGCTCCCCTTCAATATATTAACAGAGTTTAAGCAGATAACATTTATGCACACTGCTTTGCATACAGACACCTCAACAGATTGCATGTTTCTGAGTGTCATGGCAGAAAGAAGGTTATTGAATGCAGGAACATGTACAGGAGTGATGAGCACATGTACATTCAAAGACATAGCAGTACTCTTAACAGAGAGACTCTTGTTTTCAAGATGCCCACAAGATACGAGTGCCTGCCACTTTAATAATAATAATAAATTAAAGCACAGAGATGTTGGTCAACCTCCCAGAATTATTATACCTACATCATTGTTCAGTATATTAAAACATGGTTGCACTATTCTGTAATAAAGTTACTAAATTCCAGTGTTACTGCCATGAATAAGCTGTTACAGAAGTAAATAATACTATTTAACAGTTCATATTGTGAATTTTTTAAATTTCTATGTGATGTAAATAAGAGTTACAAATAAGAGTTCCTACAACAAAAATGTTGTGGTAATAAGTGAGGGTACATGTTGTATTACATTTTTTACCATTTAACATAATTTTGTGAACATTGCACTTGGTTAACAAAACATAAGAACAACCTTCTCTGTTAAGACTCAGTGATATACTTCCACCCATCACAACCTCCGAATCTAAACGAATAAAAAGGAACTAGTATTTAAAAAAATCTATTTTTACTCATCATTTCAGGGTACTCTTAGGCCTGGAGGCAGGACATGGTAGGCTCAGGGAGGCAAGTGATGAG